>CM038794.1:131041038-131107357 GCA_021764765.1 Vicia sativa
GAAGTTTGGTGAAAGAGTTCATAGTAATCCGCTGGTGGCCGGATGTGAGTCACGACTACCAGATCAGAGTATGCGGGGGGAGGAAGTCAGTTTTCTCCAAATGATCACCGTATCTCGGTAGATTCGATAATACTCACCAGAGTCGGAGGAAATCGACAACAAGATATGTCAAACCATCATCGCCAAACAAGTAAAGTGCAACGCTCGGTGGAAAAAAAAAAACTCTCAAGAAGTCGAAAGTGTCAAATTTGCCATCCCGCATAAGATCAGCTGCAACTCGGGTCCCAACCAATCACAAATCCACCATCTCTAATGGACTCGAAGATTCATTTATGCAAAGGGGTACCTGTGCTACATTCGACCATGGATCCTATATATTTGAGGCATCAAGCACGCCGAAAGCTATGCTATCAGAACCCATAGCCTTCCCCTCCTCACGGTGGAATTATCAACGACCAATTTCCCGATATTCTAGCCGAAAGAGATGTAAATTACAGCATCCCCGCCTCGATTCCACTATAAACTTTTTTTCAAGGCGCATATGTTCCGACATTGTCATGACATCCTGTGAGACATCCAATACCAAGGCATCTTCTCAAAAGGCAACTGCCCTATTGTAAAAGAGCTACCTCAAGAAAGAGCTCAAGGGAACAAAGTCTTGAAGAGCTCGATCTCAACTCAGACAGGTGACGTGAGGTTGAGGACGTATGGATACTGTATGAGGGTCGAGTGATGCCGAAATGAGGATGTTCGAATACGGAGTCAAGGGAGTTCGTAGATGCTTCCTTTCAGTGTTCCTTCCGTGAAGAAAGCACTTCAGATCAAGCCCGTCTATTGCTTGTCTATTGCCTTGATTGCTTAAAACTCGCTCCCTATATTTTCTTTCTAGTTTGTAGACGGAAGCTCTGTAAGCTTTTGTTGATAGAATTGTAATCCTTTGACCGCACTATATTTGTAAGTTTTAAACATCGTACTTCATTACATATCGTTTGGGGTATCAGTACATTTTGGCCCTGCTAAAAGGGGATGTTAACCACTGTAGATAAAGTGGCTGGGAATTTTGGGAAATCAGAGTGGAAATTTAAAATTTGTGGGCAATCGGAATTGTGATTTTGTATGGGCAATTTATTCATCTCTAGGTTCTAGTTTCTTTAATCTAGAACTAGTTTGTCTTTAACGCACGGGTACTGATATCCTAAGTAGTTTTAGCCAAAAATGTGCCAGCGGGAGTTTGTTAGTGTTTTAAGTCACATTAATTTTGGTAAAATCTAGTTATAGCAATGTCATGATAAATGTCATGACATTCAGAGATCAAGATAAATCCTACATAATGATGTTAAAGGACAACTCGTGAATCGAAGCTAAAGTCGGTCGAAATTTCGCAGAATAGTCCCTCGGATCATAATGTATGTTATGACATCTAGCAGACATTCTGCTCAGAGAATTGCTTTTCCAGATTTTTCAGAAGTTTGTTAGCCGCTATATTATGTTTTTTCTCGTTACTAGAATGCATGTCGTGGCTGCTAGGTTAATCTTAGTTAAAACCTAAATCGCTGTCGAACAAACCATGTTTTAGGATTAAATTAATGAACCCTAGCTATTTTTATGGAAGCCCAAAACCAAGTTTCAGGATCGCTTTATAAAAGGAATTCAACCCTTTATATCGTCAATGCTTTTTGTATCGTTAGAGAGTTACAGTTGTATTTTGTGTAATTCTAGTTTCTTCTCGTAAGCAATTATCAATTGATAAGTGCCTCGACTAGGATTTGTCTAAGGGTAGCTTATCACTCAAAGCTTGAAGCACGAGTGTTTGTCTCTTGATCAAGCTTAGCAAGATCAAGATAGTTTATCGCGTGTGTCTTCAAATTCAATAGGTTGATATCACCGTGATCGGGGATGAGTAGAACTCAGTGCCTAAGTAGGACTTAGATTGAAGTTGCATTAAGTGTGTTTTCATAGGAGATAAATTGCTGGTTTATTCCCTAATTAATTCTACTAATAGTGAATTTCCTCCCCGCTCGCCCTCTTGCACGTAGGTGTAGTTAGACACCGAACTGTAAACAACTTATCGCGGTTCTTTACTGCTTAAATTTATCGTAAATTGTTAACAGTAGTGTCGACAAGTGTCATAACATTCTCTGTGACATCACGTATCTCCGCCAGAATTTCAATTGGCATCGAGCAGCACTGCTTTTATTCCCGGGTAGATATGGATAATAGCTCGGCATAATGGATAAGGAAGGAGGATTTGGAGGTAGACCACCTATTCGATGGGTCTAATTATGAGCACTGAAACCCTCGATGATTGCTTCTTTTAAGATCGGACGTTAAAGCTGAGAGCCGACAAAGGATGGAAACATCCTATCAAGCTTGAGAAAGATGGGACTCATCCTTGAAACCCGAGGAAGAATGGAGCAAAGAGGAAGAGGAGCTAGCATGTGAAACTCTAAAGCATTGAATGCCCTATTCAATGGTATTGATGAAATATCTTCGCACTAGTTCATCAATGTGAGTCGCCGGATGTTCGGGACACCAAACCACTCACGAGGGACATCCAAGGTGAAGATGTCAAGACTTCTCAGATGCTCACCACCAAATTTGAGAATTTGAAGATGAAAGAAGATGAGACTATTCATGAGTTTCACATGAATATCTTGAAATGCCAACACCTCAGAGCACTCTGTGAAAAGATGTCAAGAAAGATGGTGAGAAAGATTCCCATCCCTGCCTAATAGATTTGCAAGAAATGGCTACACTCCAATACAGAGGAGGCTCGTGGATATCAAGACCTTGAAGGTCAAGAACTTATCGATCTTATGACTTTGAGACTGGGATCCTGAAACCGCTGACAAAGAACAAGAGCATAAAGACTCAGATCCATAATCAAGAAGGATGCAAGGTGGAAGATGAAGAAAAGATATCCGAAGCTAATAGCAATGCTTGGAAGACGCTCAACAAGCCTTATCAAGAGGATCATCCAAAGTCAAGGTCAAATGTCAAGGACGCTTATCCGATCAAGCAGATCTTACACCTGCAGAAGATCCAGTCGAGGAAAAGGAAGTCAAGGCGTGGAATCCAATGTCATGGTTGTGAAGGATACGGGCATATTAGAGTCGAATGTCCCACCTTTCTAAAGAAACAAAGAAAGGAATGGTCACACTGGTCCGATGGTGATCTGTGAAGGAATCGAGGAAGAAGGAGCCAAACTTGTCACCACCCTCTCGGAGTGTACAATCGATATGGATTCTAGTGATGAGGAAGTGACATTCAAGAGTTCATTTAAAACGTGAAGTCGTATAAAAATGGTGAAGTATGTCAAGAAATGAGAAATGTAAAAGTCGATCGAGAAGTCGAAATGAGAATGTGAAGTTTGAGGTCGAGAAAAGGAAAACACGACCATAAATCACCCAAATAGTGATATTATAATGTTGAACTCCAAACTGATCAGATATTCTAAATCTCAAAATGTTGACATCTGTACCGATAAGTGGAAGAAATTCTTCACTTGACAAAATGCAGAAATAAGTAATGGCTCAGGATATTTGTTGAAAAGAAACCTCGCTGGGGTGACATTAAGAAGAAGAGACATGGAAACCAATGTCAAAACAGTTGTCACAAAACAAAACAGAAATGTGTCCGCCTGTGGTATGTGGCTCAGAGAGATTTACTAATTACCGTGAGAGGAACAAACCTGCAAGCAAATGGCAAGAAGATGTCACACCACAAAACAGAAATAGTCTCCTTCAGATATGTGGAGGCTAAGAAATGTTAATAACAAAGGAAGAACAGACCTAATAAACCAATGTCAAAACAGATGTCACAACATCGTTCAACATCAAAATCATAGAAACATGAACAAAAAGTTTCAAAGATGGAGATGTCATTATTGTGGAAGGTTTGGTCACATAAAATATTTTGCCAGTGCTACATGGATATCCTAATCAAGGCTCTTATGTGAAGCCTAAACCAACAGTGGTATCATACACTCAACATTGGAAGAAGAAGATCTGAGCTCGTAGCTCACACTTATTAGAGTGTCCGCTAAGAAAGATTGGTACTTTGAAAGGTGTTCTAAGCATACGACTCGAGAGAATCTTCTTAATGATGTCAAACCTCATTCTACCAAATTGTTACTTTTGGAGACTGGAGCTAAAGGAGAAATCAAAGGTGTTGGTAACTCAAACTGTCCGAGTTCCAAACCGAATGGAGTGTCATTGGTAAAAGGTCTGACCGCCAATCTCATTAGCATAAGTCACCATGGATACGGGACTCACAACAACTTCACTAAGTCTCGAATGTCTTGTAATCAATGATTATCAAGAAGTGATTATGAAAGGAGTCGATCAAAGGACAACTGCTATACGTGGGAATCAAAACACCACTCTATCTTCCGTGGGTGTTCTACGACAAAGATGAAGAGGACGAAGTCAGTGGCACCAAGAACTTGGTCATTTACATCCTAGGAATGAATAGGACGGCCCATGTAGGAGTCAAGGATACCAAGATTTCACATTGATAAAGGAGAATCTGTGGTAAGTATAATGACAACAAATCGTAATGTCACACTCAATGTCTAGACATCCGACTCACTTCTAAAGATCAAACAAGGTACTAAGATCTCGTATGAAAGCGTCGACCAAGCACCCATCACAAAAGATATAAGAGGAATCTTGAATAAACCCTTTATCAAAGGAGAAGAGATCATGGTGCTTCAAATTTATGTTAATAACATAGTTCTTGGAGGAATACCCGACACAATCAGGAGACATTTTGACAACCAAATGCAAGTCAACTGGACGAGTCATGGAGAGTTGATTCATTTTCTTGACCGCAAGTCTCACAGATGGAAGACTCAACACTTCTTCCACGTAGCAAGTATGCAAGGAATTTTGTCAAGAAATTTGAATGAAGAATGGTTGTCATAAAGGATTCATGTTCTACACAGCTGATGTTGTACAAGAAAACAAGTGGAGAAAGTGTTGATCAAAGCCCGGTAAAAGGTCTTTATGGATGTGTCTTCGAGAAACAATTTATTCTTGGTTCAAAGAAGAAGCAAACCGTGTGTTCCTATACAATGTGAAGCCGAATACATAGCAAATGCTGAAATTGCTTCCTCGATGATCCGATTAGCAGATGTCGACTAAGTACAATGTCATACAGATGTCATGATTGTAATGTGACATTGTTAAAACTCGAGACAAGTCAATTTAAGCTTTAAGGGCAAATTGGATATTTGTCAGTAGTGAGGAGTCGAGTACCTCTGCCTACAACAAGGGATGAAAGGACCTTTACTCAATTATGTATGTCGGGTTATTTAATTATTTTTATATTATTTTAAAAGGTCCAAGAATAGAAGAGACTCCCACATATAATAGTTTCTTCATTTGAAAGTAGTATCACTTTTTCTTCATCCAAAAGAAACCTTGAAACCCCTCGCCATTTTCGCCCTCCTTCTCTCAAAAGTCATTAGCAAAATATGTCTTCATCATCTTCATCATCTCAAGAATCGTGCTCTTCATCTCCTCCATGGGGTTGGGCAAATGTCAAGTCATGTGTCAAGCATTGAGGGTTACTCCATTATGCAATAGCTATCGACCCGTAAAAGTCAAGAAATTGCGGACAAGAATGCAAGAAGGTCACAAGCATCTCCTTCCTGGTAAGACTTCTGCATCATCCCTTGGCCTCCGCAATAGTGAACAGAGAAGTGGTCTAGGTCCGCATATAGCCATTGCGATTAGTAACAGTGATCCTAAACGAAGATCAACTGTCTCTGGGTTTCAACTCGTGAACCTAAGTCCGCTAGCCCTAGTTTAGCGCTGATCCGATGTCACCGAGAATGTCGAGACATCCGTGATCATGATGCTTCCCCCCAAGAATGATGTTGATTCCTCGCTTAAAGATCCTCAAGTACCTATTGATGATGCTGTAATGAAACCTCACCGATAAGGAAGATGTGATTTTGATAGTATTTGAGGAATCACCAAGAAATGTGCCTCCGATAAAGCCCCCCCGACTATATTTCCGATAGTATTCTTGAGGAATCACCAACAAAGTGTATCTCTAATAAAGTCCCATGACTACATTTCTGATAAAGATTAGAAGAGTCTCACCAAGGATCCGATCATTTAATCTAACCTCCAATATTGACTTAGGTGAAGTGTTCTTTATTAACACCTTATCGCTAATGCCAATCCAAGCATTGAAAGAGGATGATGAAAAGGAAGGAAAACAAAGGTCTCACAGAGCCCCGCTAAAGAAAAAGGTGTCAAGATGTGTGGAAGGCCGAGAAGTATTCCAAGGCTGACCTCTACAAAGAGATGTAGAGTAAAATCACAGGTGACTTGACCAAAGAGAACACCAATTGTGAAAAAGAGGAAGGAACTCTAATCCTCGAGTCGATCAAGACTCGATTGATAAGTCGAGGAGAATGTCATGATATTCATCCCGTGAAAGAAGCAAACTCGAATCGCTCACAGCCCGGCACATTGATAATATTTCTTTCCATCATCCCGAGAATGCCGGAAGATGGAAGTATGTTTGCTTAAAGAGGGTGGCTCGGAAAGAAAGAATAAACGTGTTTCGAATGCAAGGAAATTGCGATTGATTAAAAGAGGTCGATTCGATGAAAACAACAGAATTTCTCAAATCATATGAAGTTTTGGTGAAAGAGTTCATAGTCAACTGCAAGTGGTCCGGGATAGGAGCTCACGACTACCGATCAGATATGTAGGGGAGGAAAGTCGTTTTCTCCAATGTGATCAATGATTCTCGGTAGATTCGATAATACCACCAGAGCGGAGGAAACCGACAACAAGATATGTCAAACCATCATCGCTAAACAAGTAAGGCAATGGCCTCCAAGGAAAACTCTCAAAGCAAGTTGAGTGTCAAATTTGCCATCCTCGCATAAGATTGGTGTCGCTAACTGGTCCCAACCAATCACAAATCCACCATCTCTAATGGACTGGAAGATTCATTTACGCAGAGACTCGTGCTACATTTGACTATGGATCCTATATATTTCGAGCAGACTACATGCCGAAGCTATGCTATCAAAGAACCCATAGCTTTTCCTCCTCACAGTGTGGAATTATCACCGACCAATTTCCCGATATTCTAGCCGAAAGAGATGTAGTCCGCAAAGATCCCCGCTCGATTCCACTATAAACTTTTTCAACAAGTATATGTTCCGCATATCACATGACATCTCGTGAGACATCCAATACCAAGGCATCTTCTCAAGGCAACTGTCCTAGTCAGGCAAGAGCTACCGCAAAGAGCTCAAGGAAACAAAGTCTTGAAGAGCCGATCTCTCAACTAGAGCAAGTACACGAGGTCGAGGATGAAGGGATAAGCTACGAGGTCACGGTGATGTCGAAATGAGGATGTTCAGATGGTCGGAGTCAAGGAGTTCGAAGATGCTTCCTTTCAGTGTTCCTTCCGTGAAGAAAGCACTTGAGATTGAAGTTCGTCCATTGTTGTTTCATTGCCTTGATTGCTTAAAACTGCTCTATATTTTCTTCTAGTTTGTATAATCGGAAGCTTGTAAGCTTTTGATGAATCATTGTAATCCTTTGATCGCACTATATTTGTAAGTTTTAAACACCGTACTTCATTACATATTGTTTGGGTACTTGATATTTCCTTTTGGCCCCTCAGGGCTAAAAGGAGAAGAACCACTGTGTGATAGTACGGGAATTTTGGGAAACCGTATGGAAATTTAAATTTGTATGGGGCAATTGTGGAATGTGGGATTTTGTATGGGTAGAATTTATCTATCTCTAGGTTCTAGTTTTTAAGCTGAACTAGTTTGTCTTCCACGCATGGGTACTGATAACTTAAGTAGTTTTAGCCAAAATGTGCCAAAAGGGAGTTTGTTAGTGTTTTAAGTTGGCATTAATTTTGGTAAAACTAGGTTATAGCAATGTCATGATAAATGTCATGACATTCGTAGATCAAGATAAATCCTACTTGCTAAGGATGTTAAAGGACACTCAAAACTGAAGCTAAAAGTTAGGCCGGAAATTTCGCAGAATAGTCTGATGTCATAATGTATGTTATGACATTCAGTGTACATTCGCTCGTCAGAATTTGTTTTAGATTTTCAGAAGTTTGTTTGCCGCTTATTATGTTTTTCTGTTATTGAATGCATGCTCACGTGGCTCGCTAGGTTAATCTTAGTTAAACCTAAATTGGTTGTGAACAAACCATGTTTTTAGGATTAAATTAAGTGAACCCTAGCTATCTTTACGGAAGCCCAAACTCAAGTTTTGTGACCGCTTCTATAAAAGGAATTCAACCCTTATATCGTCAGTCAAGCTTTTTTGTACCGTTAGGAGAGTTACCATTGTATTGTGTAATTTAGTTCTTCTTTTGTGAGCCAAGAATTATCAATCGAGTGCTTGACTAGGATTTGCCTCGTAGGTAGTTTATCACTCAAAGCTTTGAAGCACGGTGTTTTCTCTTGATCAAGCCACAAGATCAAGATAGTTTATTGAAGTGTGTCTTCACAATTCAATTATTCAATAGGTCGATATCGCCGTGATCGAGGGGAGCGAGTAGAACTCCGTGTCTAAGTAGGACTTAGATCGTTGCATTGGGTAGGTTTTAAGTGAAGGAGATAAACTGGTTGGTTTATTCCCCTAACTAATTCTACTAATAGTGAATTTCTCCCTCGGCTGGTAGCCCCTGCATGGGTGTAGTTAGACACCGAACCCGGTAAACAACTTATCGTGTTCTTTACTGCTTAAATTTATCGTAAATTGTTAATGAGTGTCGAGTACAGTCATAACATCTCCGGATATCAACGATCCGCTGCCGTGAATTTCAATTGCATCAGAAAGGTGCACCCCGCTTGTTATTTCCGCTAGATCTAAGGATAATAGTTTCGCATAATGGATAAGGAATGAGGATTCGAGGCAGACCACCTATTCCGATGGGTCTAATTATGAGTACCGGAAACCTCGATGATTGCTTTTTAAGATCAAGGATGTTAAAGCTTCGAGAGTCATTGACAAAGGATGGAAACATCCTATCGCTTGAGAAAGATGGACCACCGTCTTGAACCCGAGGAAGAATGAGCAAAGAGGAGATGAGCTAGCTACGGTGGAAACCCAAAGCATCAATGCCCTATCCAATGGTAATGGCGTAAATATCTCGTGACTAGTTCATCAACGGAGCTCGGCCAAGGATGTTTGGGACACCTCAAACCACTCATGAGGGACATCCAAGGTGAAGATGTCAAGACTTCCGTGATGCTCACTACCAAATTTGAGAATTTGAAGATGAAAGAAGATGAGACTATTCATGAGTTTCACATGAATATCTTGAAATTGCCAACACCTCGTGAGCACTTCAGTGAAAAGATGTCGAAGAAAGATGGTGAGAAAGATTCTATCCTTGCCAATAGATTTGCAAATGCATGGTGGACGCAATGTAGGAGGCTCGTGACATCAAAGACTCAAGGTTGAAGAACTTATTGGATCTCTGACTTTGAGATGACGGATCTGAAACTTGACAAAAAGAACAAGACAAGACTCGGATCCATCAAGAAGGGCAAGGTGGAAGATGAAGAAAAGATATCCAAGCTATAGCAATGCTCGAAGATGTCAACAAGCCCATCAAGAGGATTGATCCAAAGTCAAGGTCAAATGTCAAGGACACTTCTATCCCATCAGCAGATCTTATGACCCAGCAGTAAGATCCAGTCGAGGAAAAGGAAGTCAAGCAGTGGAATCCAATGTCATGGTTGTGAAGGATACGGGCATATTAGAGCTGAATGTCCCATCTTTCAAAGAAACAAAAGAAAGGAAACACATTGTCCTGATGGTGATTCAGGAAGTGAATCGAGGAAGAAGGAGCCACTTGTCACCACCCTCCGAGTGTACAATTCGATATGGATTCTAGTGATGAGGAAGTGACATTGAAGAGTCACGAAACCCATAGTCATACAAAAAATGGTGAAGTAATGAAAATGAGAAATGTAAAAGCTCGATCGAGAAGTTGAAAGTCGAGAATGTGAAGTCGAGGTCGAGAAAAGGAAAACACAACCACCATAAATCACCTAAATAGTGATATTATAATGTTGAACTCAAACTTGATCGATGTTCAAATCACAAAATGTTGACATCCAAATCGATAAGTTGGAAGAAATTCTTCACTTGGACAAATGCAGGAAATAAGCATGGTCTAGGATATTTGGTTGAAAAGAAACCTGTTGGTGACATTAAGAAGAGAGACGGGAAACCAATGTCAAAATGGTTGTCACAAACAAAACAGAAATGTGGTTCCGCTCAGGTACGTGGTCGTAAAGAGATTTGCTAATTAATGAGAGGAACAAACCGCAAGCAAATGGCAGAAGATGTCACACACAAAACAGAAATAGTCTCCTCGTGATATGCAGAGGCAAGAATGGGTTAATAATAAAAGGAAGAATGACCTAATAAACTAATGTCAAACAGATGTCACAACATCAAGTTCAACATCAAAATCATAGAAACATGAACAAAAGTTTCAAAGATGGAGATGTCATTATTGTGGAAGGTTTGGTCACATAAAATATTTTGCTAGGCTACATGGATATCCTAATCAAGGCTCTTATGTAGCCTAAACCAACAGTGGTATCACACACCAACAAAGGAAGAAGAAGATCAGGCTCCCGTAGCTCACACTCGCTAGAGTGTCTCGCCAAGAAAGATTGGTACTTTGATGTGGGTGTTCTAAGCATATGACTCGAGACAGAATCTTCTTAATGATGTCAAACCTCATTCTACCACCTTGTTACTTTGAGATCGAGCTAAAGGAGAAATCAAAGGTGTTGGTAACTCAAACGGTCCGAGTTCCAAACCGACTGGAGTGTCACTGGTAAAGGTTTGATTGCCAATCTCATTAGATAAGTCACTATGTGATACGGGACTCACAAATAACTTCACTAAGCTCAATGTCTTGTAATCAATGATTATCAAGATGATTATGAAAGTTGAAATGACCAAAGGACAACTTAATGTGGGAATCAAAACACCACTCTATCTTCTCGTGGTGTTCTGCGACAAAGACGAAGATGACGTAAAGTCAGTGGCACCAAGAACTTGGTCATTTACATCTCGCAGGAATGAATGGACTGGCCCATAGAGGGAGTCAAGGATACCAAGATTTCACATTGATAAAGGGAGAACTGTGGTATATAACGACAACAAATCGTAATGTCACACTCAATGTCTTAGACATCCGACCACTCTAAAGTGAACAAGGTACTAAGATCTCAATGAAAGGTCACCAAGCACCCATCACAAAAGATATGTAAGATGAATAAAACCCTTTATCAAAGGAGAAGAGATCATGGTGCTTCAAATTTATGTTAATAACATAGTTCTGGAGGAATACCGACAATTGTGAGACATTTTGACAACCAAATGCAAGTCAATGATGAGCCTCATTGAGAGTTGATTCATTTTCTTGGACTCAAGAAGTCCTGATGGAAGACTCAACACTTCTTCCACGCAGCAAGTATGCAAGGAATTTTGTCAAGCAATTTGGAATGAAGAATGGCTGTCATAAAAGGATTCCTCGCTCCCACACGCTGATGTTGTCCAAGAAAACAAGTGGAGAAAGTGTTGATCAAAGCCCTGTGGTAAAAGGTCTTTTATGGATGTGTCTTTCGAGAACAATCTTACTCCTCGTTCAAAGAAGCAAAACTGCGGTGTTCCTATACAATGTTGAAGCTCAATACATAGTACTGCTAGAAATTGCTCTCGATGATCCGATGGAGCAGAAGCCGATTAAGTACAATGTCATGATGTCATGACATTGCAATGTGACATTGTTACTAAAACTCTTGAGACAAGTCAATTTAAGCTTTTAAGGGCAAATTGATATTTGTCAGTGAGGAGTCAGGAGTACCACTGCCTACAACAAGGATGAAAGGGACCTTTTACTTCAATTATGTATGTGGGTTATTTAATTATTTTTATATTATTTTTAAAAGGTCCAAGAATAGGAAGAGACTCCTACATATAATAGTTTTTCATTGAAAGTAGTATCACTTTTCTTCATCCAAAAGAAACCTGAAACCCCCGCCATTTTCGCCTCCTTCTCTCAAAAGTCATCAAGAAAATATGTCTTCATCATCTTCATCATCTCAAGAATCGTGCTCTTCATCCCTCCATGGTCAAGTTAGGCAAATGTCAAGTCATGTCAAGCATCGGGGTTAGTCCATCGTGCAACAGCTACACCACCCGCAAAAAGTCAAGAAATTGCGCACATGGAATGCAAGGTCACAAGCATCTCCTTCCGGTAAGACTGCATCATCCTCCGGCCCCCGTAAATAGTGAACAGAGAAGCGGTCTAGTCGTGTATAGCCATTGCTAGATTAGTAACCGGGATCCTAAACTAAGATCAACTGCTCCTCGTTTCAACCGTAAACTATAAGTCCTGCTAGCCCTAGTTTAGCAGCTTGATCCAGATGTCACCGAATGTCGAGACATCCGGTGATCATGATATTTCGCCAAGAATGATGTTGATTCCTCGCTTAAAGATCCTCAAGTACCCATTGATGATGTGTGTAATGAAACCCTCACCGATAAGGAAGATGTGATTTCGATAGTATTCGAGGAATCACCAAAAATGTGCCTCCGATAGCCCTCACGACTATATTTCTCGATAGTATTTCGAGGAATCACCAAATGTGTATCTCTAATAAAGTCCCCGCTGACTATATTTCGACAAGATCTAGAAGAGTCTCACTCAAGGATCCGATCATTTAATAACCCTCCACCATTGACTTAGATAAGTGTTCTCAGACACCTCATTGCCAATGCCAATCCAAGCATCTGCAAAGAGGATGATGAAAAGGAAGGGAAAACAGTCGCCTCACAGAGCCCTCGCTAAAGAAAAGGTGTCAAGATGTGGAAGGTCGAAGTATTCCAGGCCGGACCTCTACAGAGATGTAGGTAAAATCACGCGATTGACCAAAGAGAACACCAATTGTGAAAAAGAGGAATGAATCACAACTGTGAGTCGATCAAGACTCGATTTTGATGTCGAGGAGAATGTCACGTATATTCATCCCGTAAAGAAGCAAACTCGGGAAATCGCCCAAGGTGCCTCAAGGCTATCGATAATATCTTTCCATCATCCCGAGAATGCCGGAAGATGGAAGTATGTTCGCTTAAAGAGTGGCTCGAAAGAGAGTTAAATAAACGTGCTTTGAATGCAAGCGAAATTGTCGACTGATTAAAGAGGTCGGTCTGATGAAAACATCAGAATTTCAAACCGCATGAAGTTTTGTGAAAGAGTTCATAGTCAACTCGCCAAGTGGCTGTGGATACAGAGCTCACGACTACCAGATCAGAGCATGGCGGGAGGAAAGTCGTTCTCCAAATGTGATCACCGATTCCTCGGTAGACCGATAATACCACCAGAGTGGAGGAAACCGACAACAAGATATGTCAAACCATCACCGCTAAACAAGTAAGGCAATGTCAAGGGAAAACTCTCAAGCAAGTTTAGTGTCAAATTTGCCATCCTCGCATAAGATCGGTGTCATAACGGTCCCAACCAATCACAAATCCACCATCTCTAATGGACCGAAGATTCATTTATGCGAGGTACCTGTGCTACATTTGACTACGATCCTATATATTGAAGGCACCTTCAAGTACGCCGAAGCTATGCTATCAAAGAACCCATACCTTTCCTCCTCCTTGTGTGGAATTATCACGACCAATTTCCGATATTCTAGGCGAAAGAGATGTAGTTTTGCAAAGATCCCCGCTTGATTCCACTATAAACTTTTTCAAGGCGTATATGCCCACATTGTCATGACATCCGTGAGACATCCAATACCAAGGCATCTTCTCAAAAGGCAAATCGCCCCCAGTTGGCTAAGAGCTACCCGCAAAGAGCTTCAAGCAAGAAACAAAGTCTTGAAGAGCCGATCTCAACTAGAGCAAGTGACACGAGGTCGAGGATGAAGGGATACCGACAGGTCACTGGTGATGCCGAAACGAGGATGTTCAGTATGGTTGAGTCAGGGAGTTCGTAAGATGCTTCCTTTCATAGTGTTCCTTCCGTGAAGAAAGCACTTAGATTGATTCTGCTCATTGCCGTTGTTTTATTGCCTCATCTTAAAACCTCGTTCCCTATATTTTCTAGTTTGTACACCGGAAGCTTGTAAGCTTTGTTGATAATCGTAATCCGATCGCACTATATTTGTAAGTTTTTAAATATCACTTCATTACATATTGTTTGGGGTACTTGTATTATTTCCTTGGCCCCTTGTGGCTAAAAGGGGGAGAAGAACCACCGTGATAGTTGGAATTTTGGGAACTCAGATGGAAATTTAAAATTTGTATGTAAGCAATCGTGGGAATTGTGGGATTTTTGTATGGTAGAATTTATCTTATCTCTAGGTTCTAGTTTCTTTAAGCTTAGAACTAGTTTGTCTTCACGTGCATGGTACCGATAATTAAGTAGTTTTAGCCAAAATGTGCCGGGAGTTTGTTAGTGTTTTAAGTCTGGCATTAATTTTGGTAAAACTAGCTAAGTAATGTCATGATAAATGTCATGACATTCGCAGATCAAGATAAACCTACTAAGGATGTTAAAGGACAGCTCAGAATCGAAGCTAAAAGTCGTTTGGAAATTTCAGAGAAAATATCTGGCGTCACAATGATGTTATGACATTCAAAAGTGACATTCTCGCACAGAACTGCTTTTTCCTGAGATTTTTCAGAAGTTTGCCGAGCCGCTATTTTTTTCTCATATTAGAATGCATGTTTCACGTGGCTGCTAGTTAATCTTAGTTAAACCTAAATTGGTTGTTGAACAAACCATGTTTTTAGGATTAAATTAAGTGAACCCTAGCTATCTTTAAGCCCAAACCTGAAGCTCTGGATCGCTTCTATAAAAGGAATTCAACTTATATCGCTGCCGCTTTTTGTAATCAAAGGAGAGAGTTGTATTTCTGTGTAATTCTAGTTTCTTCGGTGAGCCAAGCAATTATCAATTGATAAGTGCCTCGACTAGATTTGCCTGTAGTGTAGTTTATCACCCAAAATTGAAGCACGAGTGTTTGTCCCTTTGATTCCTCGATCAAGCAAGATCAAGATAGTTTATCAAGTGTGTCTTCACAATTCAATTATTCAATAATTGATATCACTCGCCGAGGGGAGGAGTAGAACTCGTGTTCAAGTAGGACTTAGATTGAAGTGCAGACGGGAGGTTTTTATGAAGGAGATAAACTGTGGTTTATTCCTCGAATTAATTCTACTAATAGTGAATTTCTCCCGGCTTGGTAGCCCCTCGGATGTAGGTGTAGTTAGACACAACCGGGTAAACAACTTATTGTGTTCTTTATCGCTGCTTAAATTTATTGTGTAAATTGTTACAGAGTGTCGACATAGTGTGTCATAACATTCTCTCGATGATCACGATCTCACGCCGTGAATTTCAATTGATCGATCGAGTTGCACCCCGCTTGTTATTTTCTGGGTGAGATCTAGGGATAATAGTTTCCGCATAATGGATTAGGAAGGAGATTGGAGGTAGACCACCCATTCTGGATGGGTCTAATTATGAGTACCGGAAACCTTTATGATTGCCTTTTTGATCAAGGATGTTAAAGTTTGAGACTGGACAAAGGATGGAAACATCCTATCAAGCTCGAAAGATGGGACTGCCTTGAAACCCGAGGAAGAATGGAGCAAAGAGGAAGAGGAGCTAGCACAGGAAACTCTAAAGCATTGAATGCCCTATTCAATGGTATTGATGTAAATATCTTCTTGACTAGTTCATCAATGCGAGTGGCCAAGGATGTTTGGGACACTCTCAAAACTACTCATGAGGGACATCCAGGTGAAGATGTCAAGACTTCAGATGCTCACTACCAAATTTGAATTTGAAGATGAAAGAAGATGAGACTATTCATGAGTTTCACATGAATAAATATCTGAAATTGCCAACACCTCAGAGCACTTGGTGAAAAGATGTCGAAGAAAAGATGGTGAGAAAGATTCTCGATCCTGCCTAATAGATTTGCAATGAAGGCGAATCGCATGGAGGAGGCTCACATCAGCACCTTGAAGGTTGAAGAACTTATTGGATCTCTTATGACTTTTGAGATGGGGATCATGAAACTCTGACAAAAGAACAAGAGCATAGCACTTGTATCCAATATCAAGAAGGATGCAAGGTGGAAGATGAAGAAAGATATCCAAGCTATAGAATGCTTAAGACAGCTCAACAAGCTCATCAAGAGGATTGATCCAAAGTCAAGGTCAAATGTCAAGTACATTTCATCTCGACATCGCCAGATCTTATGACTCCGCAGAAGATCCAGTCGAGGAAAAAGGAAGTCAAGGCAAGGGAATCCAATGTCATGGTTGGAAGGATATGGGCATATTAGAAGTGAATGTCCCACCTTCTAAAGAAACAAAAGAAAGGAATGGTCACACTGGTCCGATGGTGATCTGAAGTGAATCGAGGAAGAAGGAGCCAAACTTGTCACTACCCTCTCCGGAGTGTACAATTCGATATGGATTCTAGTGATGAGGAAGTGATTTCAAGAGCTTCAAAACCTATCTGAAGTCAGGTATAAAAAATGGTGAAGTATGCCAAAGAAATGAGAAACAGTAAAAGTGATCGAGAAGTTGAAAGTCGAATGTGAAGTCGAGGTCGAGAAAAGGAAAACACAGCCACTATAAATCACCTAAATAGTGATATTATAATGTTGAACTCCAAACTTGATCGATGTCTAAATCACAAAATGTTGACATCTGGCAATCGATAAGTTGGAAGAAATTCTTCACTTGGACAAAATGCAGGAAATAAGCATGGTCTAGGATATTTGGTTGAAAAGAAACCCCGGTGACATTAAGAAGAGAGACATGGAAACCAATCAAAACAGCTTGTCACAAAACAAAACAGAAATGTGTCCGCTCAGGTATGTGGTCGCAAAGAGATTTACTAATTACCGTGAGAGGAACAAACCCGCAAGCAAATGGCAAAGAAGATGTCACACCACAAAATGAGTAGGTCTCGCCTCGTGATATGTGGAGGCTAAGAAATGTGTTAATAACAAAAGGAAGAACACCTAATAAACTAATGTCAAACAGATGTCACAACATCGGGTTCAACATCAAAATCATAGAAACATGAACAAAAGTTTCAAAGATGGAGATGTCATTATTGTGGAAGGTTTGGTCACATAAAATATTTTTGCAAGTGCTACATGGATATCCTAATCAAGGCTCTTATGTGAAGCCTAAAACTGTGGTATCATACACTCAACAAGGGAAGAAGAAGATCAGAGCTCGTAGCTCACACTTCATAGAGTGTCTCAAGAAAGATTGGTACTTTGACAAGGTGTTCTAAGCATGACTTAGATGGAATCTTCTTAATAATGTCAAACCTCATTCTACCAAATTCTGTTACTTTGGAGATGGAGCTAAAGGAGAAATCAAAGGTGTTGGTAACTCAAATTGGTCCTGAGTTCCAAACCTGAATGGAGTGTCACGGTAAACGCTTTGATCGCCAATGTCATTAGCATAAGTCAGCTATGTGATATGGGACTCACACTCAACTTCACTAAGTCTCAATGTCTTGTAATCAATGATTATCAAGAAGTGATTATGAAAGGAGTCGATCAAAGGACAACTGCTACATGTGGGAATCGAAACACCACTCTATCTTCTCGTGGTTTCATGACACAGATGAAGAGGACGTAAAGTTGTGGCACCAAGAACTTGGTCATTTACATCTCAGAGGAATGAATAGGATCAGCCCATAGAGGGAGTCGAGGATACCAAGATTTCACATTGATAAAGGGAGAACTGTGGTAAGTATAAGGTCGACAACAAATCGAATGTCACACTCAATGTCTAGACATCCTGACCACTTCTAAAGTAATCAAACAAGGTACTAAGATCTCGTATGAAAGGTCAACCAAGCACCTTATCATTAAAAGATATAGAAGAGGAATCTTGAATAAAACCTCTTTATCAAAGGAGAAGAGATCATGGTGCTTCAAATTTATGTTAATAATATAGTTCTGGAGGAATACCACACAATTGTGAGACATTTTGACAACCAAATGCAAGCTGAACTGGGATGAGCCTCATTGGAGAGTTGATTCATTTTCTTGACTGCAAGTCTCACAGATGGAAGACTCAACACTTCTTCCACAGAGCAAGTATGCAAGGAATTTTGTCAAGCAATTTGGAATGAAGAATGGCTGTCATAAAGGATTCCCGCTCCCACACATGTTGTCCAAGAAAACAAGTGGAGAAAGTGTTGATCAAAGCCCTGTAAAAGGTCTTTTATGGATGTGTCTTTGAGAAACAATCTTACTCCTTGGTTCAAGAAGCAAACTGTGTTCCTATACAATGTTGAAGTGAATACAAGTACCGCTAGAAATTGCTCTCGATGATCCGATGGAGCAGATGTTGACTAAGTACAATGTCATACAGGATGTCATGACATTGCAATGTGACATTGTTACTAAAACTCTTGAGACAAGTCAATTTAAGCTTTTGGGCAAATTGATATTTGTCAGTGAGGAGTTGTAGCATTACCGTTCACAACAAGGGATAAAAGGGACCTTTACTTCAATTATGTGTGGGTTATTTAATTATTTTTATATTATTTTAAAAGGTCCAAGAATAGAAGAGACTCCTACATATAATAGTTTCTTCATTTGAAAGTAGTATCACTTTTTCTTCATCCAAAAGAAACCTTGAAACCCCCTGCCATTTTCGCTCTCCTTCTCTCAAAAGTCATCAGCAAAATATGTCTTCATCATCTTCATCATCTCAAGAATCGTGCTCTTCATCTCCTCCATGGTGAAGTTAGGCAAATGTGAATTCATGCAAGTGAAGCATCGAGGGTTACTCCATTGCGTGCAATAGCTACCGACCCGTAAAAGTCAAGAAATCAAGCGCACAAGGAATGCAAGAAGGTCACAAGCATCTCCTTCGTAAGACTTTGTACCATCCTCTCTCAGCCCCGCAATAGTGAACGCAGAAGGGTCTAGGTCTGTGCATATAGCCATTGCTAGATTAGTAACAGGATCCTAAAACGAAGATCAACCTCGGTTTCAATCCCCTCAGAAACTATAAGTCCGCTAGCCCTAGTTTAGCAGTTGATCCGATGTCACCGAGAATGTCGAGACATCCGTGATCATGATACTTTCGCCAAGAATGATGTTGATTCCTCAAAAGATCCCAAGTACCTATTGATGATGTGTAATGAAACCCTCACGATAAGGAAGATGATTTCGATAGTATTCTTGAGGAATCACCAGCAAAATGTGCCTCTGATAAAGCCCCTGCTGACTATATTTCTGATAGTATTCTTGAGGAATCACCAGCAAAGTGTATCTCTAATAAAGTCCCTGCTGACTACATTCACAAGATCTAGAAGAGTCTCCACTAAGGATCCGATCATTTAACCCTCCACCATTGACTTAGATGAAGTGTTCTCAGACAATGACCTCATTGCCAATGCCAATCCAAGCATTGCAAAGAGGATGATGAAAAGGAAGGGAAAACAGGCTGTCTCACAGAGCCCTGCTAAAGAAAAAGGTGTTGAAGATGTGTGGAAGGCTGAGAAGTATTCCAAGGCTGGACCCTCTACAAAGAGATGTAGAGTAAAAACTGTTGGTGGTGACTCTAGACCAAAGAGAACACCAATTGTGAAAAAGAGGAAGGAACCTGAATCCTCAGAGTCAGATCAAGACTCTGATTTTGATGTTGAGGAGAATGTCACAGACATTCATCCCAGAAAGAAGCAAACTTGGAAACCGTCAAGGTGCCCGGGGCCATTGATAACATTTCTTTCCATCATCCTGAGAATGCTGGAAGATGGAAGTATGTTTGCTTAAAGAGGGTGGCTCTGGAAAGAGAGTTAAATAAACGTGCTCTTGAATGCAAGGAAATTGTTGACTTGATTAAAGAGGCTGGTCTGATGAAAACAGTTGTGAATTTCTCAAACATATGAAGTTTTGGTGAAAGAGTTCATAGTCAATCTGGCTGTGGGGATGTGAGCTCACGACTACTGCACCAGAGGCATGTGAGGGGAGGAAAGTCAGTTTTTCCAAATGTGATCAACAGATTCTCGGTAGATTCGATAATACTCACCAGATGGAGGAAATCGACAACAAGATATGTCAAACCATCATCGCCAAACAAGTAAGGCAATGGCCTCGGAAGGAAAAACTCAAAGAAGCAAGTCGAGTGTCAAATTTGCCATCCCGCATAAGATTGGTCTGCAATCGGATCCAACAATCACCATCCATAATGGAAGATCTTTTGATTAGAGCACTGATCATTTGACTATGGATCCTATATATTCGAAAGGCACTGCCACGCCTGAAAGCTATGCTATCAAAGAACCCATAGCCTTTCCCTCCTCGCCGTGTGGAATTATCAACACCAATTTCGATATTCTAGCTGAAAGAGATGTAGTCTGCAAAAGATCCCCTGCTCTTGGATTCCACTATAAACTTTTTCAAGGCAGATATGTTCCAGACATTGTCATGACATCTGGTGAGACATCCAATACCAAGGCATCTTCTCAAAAGGCAACTGTCCTAGTTGTGCTAAGAGCTACCTGCAAAGAGCTTGAAGCAAGGAAACAAAGTCTTGAAGACGATCTCTCAACTAGAGCAGGACACAGAGGTTGAGGATGAAGGGATAATGCTGACGAGGTGATGGTGATGCCGAAATGAGGATGTTCAGATGGGCGGAGCTGAAGGGAGTTCGAAGATGCTTCCTTCATAGTGTTCCTTCCGTGAAGAAAGCATGAGATGAAGCCTGTCCATTGTTGTCTATTGCCTTGATTGCTTAAAATCCTGCTCCTATATTTTCTTTCTAGTTTGTACACCGGAAGCTTGTAAGCTTTGTTATAGAATTGTAATCCTTTGTCCTGCACTATATTTGTAAGTTTTTAATACCGTACTTCATTACATATTGTTTGGGGTACTTGTATTATTTCCTTTCCCTGTGGCTAAAAAGGGGAGAAGAACTACCGTGTGATAGTGGTGGGAATTTTGGGAAACTGTATGGAAATTTAAAATTTGTATGGCAATTGTGGGAATTGGGATTTTGTGGGTAGAATTTATCTTATCTCTAGGTTCTAGTTTCTTTAAGCTTAGAACTAGTTTGTCTTCTCTGCATGGGTACTGATATCTTAGTAGTTTTAGCCAAAATGCCAAAGGGGAGTTTGTTGTTTTAAGTTGGCATTAATTTTGTAAAACTAGGTTACAATGTCATGATAAATGTCATGACATTCAGAGATGAAGATAAATCCTACTTGCTAAGGATGTTAAAGGACATCTCGTAACTCGGAAGCAAAAGTTTGCCGAAATTTGCAGAAAATTCCTGATGTCATAACATGTTATGATATCTTCGCGACATTCTGCTCGTAACTGCTTTTCCGAGATTTTTCGTGAAGTTTGTTGAAATGCTATATTATTTTTTCGCTACTAGAATGCATGTCACGTGGTGCTAGGTTAATCTTAGTTAAACCTAAATTGGTTGTTGAACAAACCATGTTTTAGGATTAAATTAAGTGAACCCTAGTTATCTTTATGGAAGCCCAAAATCAAGTTTCGTGGATCTTCAAAAGGAATTCAACCTTATACCGTCAAGGTTGTATTAGAGAGTTAATGTATTGTATTTGTGTAATTCTAGTTTTCTTGTGAGCCAAGCAATTATCAATTGATAAGTGCCTGGACTAGGATTTGTCTGTGGGTAGTTTATCACCAAATTTTTGAAGCACGAGTGTTTGTCTCTTGATCGCTTTGAAGCAAGATCAAGATAGTTTATTGAAGTGTGTCTTCACAACCAATTATTCAATAGGTTGATATCACCGTGATTGGGGGAGTGAGAGAACTCGTGTCTAAGTAGGACTTAGATTGAAGTTGCATTGGGTAGTTTTAAGTGAAGGAGATAAACCGTTGGTTTATTCCTAATTAATTCTACTAATAGTGAATTTCCTCCCCGGCTTGGTAGCCCCCGTATGTAGGTGTAGTTAGACACCGAACCGGTAAACAACTTATTGTGTTCTTTATTGCTTAAATTTATTGTGTAAATTGTTAAGAGTGTCGATAGTGTGTCATAACATTCTCTGTGACATCACGATCCGCTGCTGTGAATTTCAAGATCATTAAAAAAAACAATACAACTAAATATATGCAAAAATAAGGTAAGTTAATGGTGTAGGGAAGGAACATATTGAGAATTGTTTTTGAATAACCAATTTTTAAAAATACAAAATAACCAACTTTTGAAAAATTTAAATAATCAACTTGTGGTGAATAATAAAGGTGAGCCATCTCGGATGGCTCCCGCATTGATTTTACAAGTAGACCACCAGATGACGCCTCCTTCAACTTTTACTTAAAGTCATCTCAGATGGCTCCTATGTGTACAACACATGAAAAAGCCATCCGAGATGGCGCTTTATTATTTTTTTCAATTTAAATTAAAGTGCATGACAATGTTGTGAAATAAATCTTGTATTATAAATTTTCATTACAAAGAAAAGCGATTACATAAGTTTATTCACGACGACCCGGAGTCGTAGATGACCACCGGCTCATACGCGTCCTCTCCTAACTCGTCTGATGCGAGGTTCGATCCCTATTGTTGGGTCGATGGGACCGATGGGGTGATGGTCTGTCGTAGTGAATGAGATCAGGATCCATGAACGCCTCAAGATTTACATGCTTGTTGCACCGCCAGATAAACGTGTCCCCATGTCTCGTAGCTTGGTCGTTGTGGTTGGGTTAGGTTCCATTTGGGGACTATAGCAGTCCTCATCCGTATATGTGGATTGAAAGTGCCTGAAATTTATTAAGGCCGAGAGGCTATACTAGCACTCATCTTGTTACAAGATTCGACCGACATAACCATAACTTCATTGTCAAAGAGATAATCGACCACAATGAGGGTTTGCCTGCAAGAGTACACAGGTTAAACTACCATCTCGGTGGTGCGATGTGGAAAATTTCAGGCCTTCAATGCCCCGCCTCATGTCATCATATGTGCACATGTTCATCAAGATGCACTAGTATCTTTCTCCAATTTACAAGTCTCAGACCTTGCTCAACGTATACAACAATGCCTTCGAACCAGTAGCAAAAGCAGATTATTGCCCGCTAGACGGGGAAGTAGTTTGGCATAACAACAAATGCGGAGAATAAAAAGGTCGTCCCAATAGCAAACGATAACAACCGAAATGGACGACGTTGATAAACTAGAAAGAAAGTGTGGTCTATGTCATCAATCCGGACACAATCGAAAAAATTGCCCCAAGCGTGCTACAACCTCAACATCCTAAAATTTGTATTTCATTTGTCTGCACTTTTAATATTGTAACAAATCTTCTTCTTTTTCCATTAATAGCATTTATTACAAACACCAATACGCAGACAACAAAATTAAAAACTACACGATTAAAACAACAACATGAAAATGACGCATCAACACAAAAATTATTTAAGACACTACAACCATCAAAACAATCTCATCGGAACCATACATCATCGCAATAACGCCGACGCTCTGTTTGACTTCCTCCAACCAAATTCGAGGTTCACTGGCCATAAGTTCATGGTTGTTCTCTTCCTCGATCCTTCTAATTTCATCACCATCTTCTATATCTCCCTAACCAACACATCAACTCTTTTCGGTTTGGCCATGGTAAATATGTGCTAAAATTTCATTTCATTGGAGTTTTGGGCCGAGAAAACAACGATCCATCTCCGTATTGATGTATGGAGATGTCATGATAGAAAAAGAGAGAATGGAGAATAATATATTATAGAGAGAATATAAGAAAAAAGTTAAAAAATGTGAAAAATGAAAAGAATGTGTATTTATAAAAAAAAATACATGTAGGAGTCATCCGAAATGGCTCCTACATGCACACTATTAGAGGAGGCGCCATCCGCATGGCTTATTGACAAGGAGGAGCCATGAGGAATGGCTCCTATGTACAATAATAAGAGGAGAGCCATCTCGGATGACTCCCTACGTAATTTTGTCCTAAAAGTTAGTTATTTGCGTAAATGTTTTCAAAATTGTTTTTTTTTTTTTTTTTAAATTGGTTATTCCAAAAATTCACATATTGAAGTAATAAATTCAACTCCTCCATTATTAAAATTACAATTGTTATTTATTATCTTTAAATATACAACTACAAAGTGATAAAAGACATGTACTTAACCAAGAGCATTAAAGAGAACACATGCACTTAGAGCTACTGTTGTTGATTTAACTGCAACAGATATTGGCATTCTTCCCTTATCTTTCCTCATGAAAAGTCCTTGATAAATAGGTATATTAATAACAACCAACACCCCACTTAGTAAAACTTGCAACAACATTGTCTCAAATATTCCATAACCTTTTCCACTTAACACAACTTCCTTTAACAAAATACCAACAAGACAAAACAAATTCAGCATTGCAATTGTAGCCAATAAAGTGAGCATTGGAGAAGAGTTCCCAAACTCCATAATCTCATTCTCATATCTTTGAGAAACATTTTCTTCAGCTACCTTAGCAGATACAATGAAGCCTGAATTTGAAAAACCTATAAACTTCAACAAGGTATCAACAAAAGCAAATAAGTAAGAACTTGTTCTTCTATATAGCCACATCCTTAAGTCATTCCACCAACCCTTGATTGTTCCTCCTACCCTCAAAAACTCTATCAAACAGTAAGTTGAATCACCAACTATCACATAGGCAAACGGTATGAACCATGGACTAGAAATCTGATCAATATCACCAAAATAAAACTTAGAATAACTGTCGAAACCTATGAAATATGAAACATGTACTCATACATGGACCTTGAGACACGACATGACACAAACATTCCGACACCAATAAATATAAGATACCGACACCACTACATATATGACAAATATTTGAGCTTCATTTATCCATCTATATATAATTAAAAGAATTAAAAATATGTTTAATCCATTTAGATAAATGTGAAATTTGTTTTAAAAAAAAAATGTATATGTTGAAGCAAAGAAAAATTATCAGAATTGTTGAAAAAATATAGTGTTTTTAGGAGTATCATATGAGTGTTGGACCGATATCAAGAGTGTCGATGCAAAGAAAAAATCTTTTTTTTTGGATTTGATTTTTTCAACAGATATTTGACTTTTATGAAACATATCATATGATGTTATACAAGTTTGAAATACCGACACGTATCGGACAACGCAGTACACCTACTCCTAGAGATGTATATATGCGCTTCATAGGTAAAATCTACAAGATATTTGATGCAAGATATATTTGTGTTCTTAATAAGGTAACATCAATAAATCCATACCTGTGGGAACAAGGGAATGCCTTTGAGGAGAAAAAGTGAAGGGATGATGCAATAGTATAGAGTTGGAAAGGAGTTTAAAGCCCATAAATTATAGTGACAATATGCAAGTTGAAGGCCTGGACTTATTAATCCATAAGGGTACCAAAGAGTACTGAACTTAGAAAGTACAATTTGAAAACCTCCTTCTGACCATCTCTTATGTTGAACAAGTGCTTCTGTCAATGTGGTTGGAGACAAACCTAAGAAAGCTTTTCTTGTTGGATTGTAGCACACTGATTTCCATCCTTTACATAAAATAGATAATCCTGTTACTATATCCTCCACTGCACAACCATAAAGTAGTCCCATCTGCAATCAAATATTCAAACATTTATTAAATTAATATTACCTACATTTAAAGTTGTTTTTGATATGTATTTAAGCATCAATTTTTATTCTTTTGATATTTTAAGAAAAAGAGTGTGAGTGTGACCTCTTTTCCCCATGATGTGTTTTCCTCGTAGGTACAACTTGCAAGAGGCTTCGATTTTTCTCCCATCTCTTGCAAACTTGCTTCTATCATATTGTCCACATTTTCATCATTTGAATTGTTCCATTCATTTCTGCATTGCTTATTAAACTTCCTTCCACATAGTACATCTCTTCTATGAAAACAGCCAGTTCCAATATACATGGGCCCACCAAATCCATCTAAGCCATAAATTTCAACCTACATATAGTTTGGATTCTTTTATGAATATTCAAATCATTGTAGTATATCATCTAGCCTTATAAATAACTGATTTACCTCATGAATTATAAGCAAAGCACCGCTATATATGTCATTTTTTGTGAGATTTTCAAAGTTCTGAGGAGCCTGCACAAAGGCAATTTCATGGCCTTTATCTTCATCCATGAAGAAGCAAAGGGCGTCCCTTAAAGACTGTGAATTGTTTGAATACATGTCACAATCTACGTTGAGAATAATTTTTCCATTGCTGATCATTGATGACACTCTTATCTGATTGAGAACAGACAAACTTAGTACTAAATTTTAATTCATGATAAAAAAATAGGTTTTTTATATTAAAAAAATATAAGTACCAATGAATTCATGGCTCCAGCTTTAAAGTTATGTGGAAAGTGAGGTCTCTTCTCACGAGCCAAATATACTAAGGTGGGCATTACAAATCCATCTCTATCTCTTGCATTCAAGTCTTTTCTATGAAGTAGAATCAAGACAATAACAAAGATAAACTTTTATGGTGGTATTTAGGACTGCAACTTCTTTCTATTGTATTGAAATGTTTAATCGCCGTAGAATATGATACAAATGAGTTTTATATAGAGACTTAAAATACAAAGATATAAATGCTATATAATAAATGTTGGATATTTTCAAGGAGTTATAGATCCAGGAATGGACTTTTCTAATCTCAAGAGAATATAACTTCCAAACTCTCCTTGATCTGCATTTAAGTTTATTCCTTCGACAATGGTTTTGAGAAGATGTCCGCATTTCGATTCTTGCTTGCTACATGTTTTAGAACACTTCCTTTCTTCACATGTTCTCGAATGAAATGGAATCGAATATCAATATGTTTTCTTCTTTTCATGATTCATGGATTCTTTGCTAATTGATTGCAAACTTGTTGTCGACTAAATTGTTATTGCATCTTCTTGTCTTTGCTTATCTTTCTCAACAGTCTTCTAAGCCATTGTATGGCATACACACCAAGATGGTGCTACATACTTTGCTTCACATTTCGAAAGTTACAATTGGTTGCTTCCTTGAAACCCAAGCAAGATTTTCCATGAAGAACACATAGTCAAGGTTTTTCGATCATCTATGTTGCCACACCAATCACTATCGGAGTAGCCAATCAACTTGTAATCTTCTGTTTCGAGTAAAACATTCCAAGTGACACGTTGCTTGGACGTATCGAAGGATCCTTTTCAATGCCTTCCAAAGGTGTGAACTCGGTTCTTACATAATCGACCTCAATACCAACACTTAGCAAAAGATATGGCCTGTGCAAGTCGATATCAAGATTTTCTACCAAGCTTCAAATTTAATTGCTTATACACGCCTCCCCATCAAATTTCGAAAGCTTTGTTCTTGGTTCCATCGGTGTCGAAATGGATTGCGCAGCTATCCATTTTGAACCTCTTCGTGATGTCTTTGCATATTTTTTGTGAGATGAAGATTCCTGCTTCTTCTTGTCGAACTTCTATGCCAAGATAGTATCTCATCGTGCCTAAGTCTATCATTTCGAACTCACGTCATTATGCTTTTGAATTCTTCAATCAATCGATCATTGTTGCCCATGAAGATCGTGTCATCAACGAAAGAGCAACAAGTAGAATATCTTCTTTATTCTTCTTCACGCATGCAGCATGTTCATAAGGACATTGAAAACCTTTCTTTGAAGTATGCATCGATGTGCGTATTCCATGCACGTGGTGCCCGATTCAACCCATAAAGTGCCTTCTTCGCCATCACTTTTCCTTCGTTGAATTTCATGTGTCCGGTGGTACTTCGACGACTTCTTCGAGCACACCATTTAGAAAAGTCGTTTGACATCCATCCGAAGTATATTCCATTTGAATTGAGCAGCTTGAGAAATGAGCAATTGAATTGTTTCATTCTTGCAACAAGTGCAAATACTTCATCATAGTCAATTCTTTCTGTTTGTAGCCTTTCGCCACAAGTCGTGCCTTATACCTTCGATTTCTCCTTGAGCATTCATCTTCTTCTTGAACACCCACTTCACACCAATGGTTTGACTTCCTTTGGCAACTCGAAGTTCCCAAGTGTGTTATGTTCAATGGCCTTAAATTCTTCTGTTGGCATTTTTCCAATTTTCATCTCTCCAAGCTTCTTCAAAACTAATGTTTTCAGAATCTACCAATAAACACACAAGATATACTTCTTCTGTGTTATCATAAAGATCTTGTAGACTTCGTATTCTTTGTTGTGAAGGCTCATTTTCACTATCGAATCTTCATGATCGTCAAGTATTTGTTGGCACAACAGATGATTCTCCAACCTCGACCACCGCCTCGCCGAACCTGCCCAATCCCATCTACTTGCTTCATTCACACGAATGCTCTACTTACTATCTCCTTTTTTTTACAGGATCGAACAACTTGTATCCCTTTGTCTTCTCATCATACCCAATGAGTATGTACTTTTACTGTTCAAGCTTCATTCTTCGTTGATCCGTACATGTGCATATGCAACACTACCAAAACTTTGAAATGAGACATAGTCGCCGACCACCACAAGCTTCTTGTGGTGTTTGATCTCTAGCTTAGAATGTGGACATCTATTTTGCACATAGATTGCACATTGAACAACTTCGCCCAAAATTCCTTGACATGTTTTGCTTCTTAAGCATTAATCAAACCATGTCAAGGATTGTTGATTCTTCCTTTCACCACTCCATTTTGTCGAGGTGGGTACCAATTAGAAATCTTCTTATCCCTCGCCTTCACAATACTTCATGAATGTTGTTCAGTATACTCTCCACTGCTTGATCGGGGCCTGATGTGTTTCACAATTGCCTTCTCCACCATTACTTTAAACATTTTGAATATAATGCTTTGATTTTTCTTTCAAGAAATAGACCCAAGTTTTCTTGAGAAATCATCAATGAATGAAATGAAATACTTAACACCGAAAGATTGGAGTAATGGCCCACATATGTCAGTGTGAATCAATTCGAGAATATGTTTGGCTTGATAATCTTCCTTCTTTTGAAATGAGGTTCTTGTTTGTTTACTAAGAACACAATCTTCACAGAATTTTCCTTCATACTCCATGTCTGGAAGTTCATGCACCATGTTCTTCTTTGCTAACCTCATTAGCCCAGCATGATGTAAGTGATTAAAACTTAGATGCCATAGAGACGCTTTGTCTTCGATGTTAACCTACAAACATTTTTCTCAAACTCTCTTCAAATTCAACTTGTACATTCGATTCTTCCCTATTTCGACTTCAACGATCAGATGCCCAGACTTATCTTTGAGGTGCAATGTTCGATCTTTCTTGAAACTTGAATATCCCTTCAGTTAATTGTCCCATACTCAATATGTTTGTCTTGAGATCTGGTACATAATACACATCTTGGATTGACCCAATCAAGTCATCCTTCTGCACATAACAAACTGTGCCCTTTCCTTCGACCTTTATTTTCGATGCATCTCCAAAAGATACATGCCCATCTTCAATATTTGCAATCTCTCTAAATAGGTGTTTATAACATATGGTTACTTGCTCCGAGTCAAGATACCACACAATGTCATTTTCTCTGCTCTTTTTGAGTCATGAGTAAAAACCTTCATTTGAACATGTCTCTAGGGAAAAGTTGTTGTCTCTTCCACCTTTCTTCTAATTCGGCTCTTTTTCAAGATGTCCCACTTTTCCACAGTTATAGCAACTGTAGAAATTGCAGTCATTCGCATAGTGTCCATGTTTATTGCATTTGTAACATTCAATGTTTGTGTAGTTTATTCGACCACCTCTTTGACCACGTCCTCTGCCACGCCAAATTTGTTGGCTTGATTGTCCTTTCTCGAAGTTGTTGTTTTGATAACTTCGACCACCATCACATCCTCCACGACCACGTCCTCTCCCACAAAAGTTTTGAGAGAAGTGCCTTTTCGTCTCTACTAGATTCCTTGGTTTGTTCTGCATCATCAGATACCTCTTCCTTCATTTTCATCTTCGTTGTTCGTGGTTTCAGAGAACTTCAGAACTTCTTCGACAAGAATCTCAACAAATTTCTGATTCCTGTATTGCACATATTATATTCTCAAACTTGCCTCCAAAGATCTCAAAATCTTTTCGAAAACATGAGCATCAATCAATGCTTCTCCATTTCGACTCTTTGTTTGCCATTTTTGCACACGCTGCCATGTGGTTCCTAAGACGACCGTCCTCCATCTTCATTCTTTCTAGTTCACCTCGATGAGTTCAAGCCGAACTTGCTTAACTCTATCTCGCCTCCCTAAACGCTTTCAAGGGTGTCCCATTTCTCGATGTAGTCGAACTAACAATCTTCTCAAAGGTCGATTCATCGACAACCCTAAAAACATATACAATGATGTTCGTCTTTCGATCGCGTCTCTTTCAACGCCTTGTTCTGGGCTGCTGTGTACCCAGTTGTATTAGCTGTTTTGTAAACCCATCACTTGTTACTTCCCATACATCTAGAGATCCAAGAAGTGTCTTCATATGGATACTCCAATTGTCATAATTGAGATAGTTGGGCAAGGCATACGATTCATCATGTTCGCCATTGGCTCGATACCATTGAAGACAACAACAATAACAAAGATAAACTTCTAAAGGTGGTATTTTGGAGACTGCAACTTCTTTCTATTGTATTGGAATGTTTAACTGCCTTAGAGAATATGATACAAATGAGTTCTATACATAGAGACTCAAAATACAAATATATAAATGCTACATAGGAAATGCTATATAATAAATGATGGATATTTTTAAGGAGGTGTAGATCCAAGGAATGACTTTTCTAATCCGTAGAGAATATAACTTTCAAACTCTTCTTGATCGATTTAAGTTTATTTCAATGAAACTATATCAACAAATCAATACAAAACAAATATTTGTTATATATGATTATTAGTCAATTAGACATATCAAATAAATTGAGATGAAAGAATTTACCCGGATAAAAATATGTATAATTATTAAAAGAAAGAAATCTAAATATTTTATCTAAGTTAAATTTAATGATTTGAAAATAATATTTAATATTAAAATTTTAAAATTTCTTTCATACTTTATAGATGTGAATGTCAAATTAGATATTATTATTATTATTATTATTATTATTATTATTATTATTATTATTATTATTATTATTTAAAATTTTGCAAGTTGATCTTAAAAAATTTTAAATTTTATGAATTGATTTTAAATTTTTTCAAAATTGAAAATTGATATTTAATAATTTGCAAGTTTTACACATTAGTCCCATTAGTTTTTTTAAATTATAAATTAGTTTGTATTTTCCAAATGAGCAAAAATTTTGTAATTTAAAAACAAACTCAAAAACTTAAAATGAATAATCATAATACTCTATCCAAACAAAATAATTTAAAATAATTATATTTTAATTAAATCAATTAAAATGTTTTGAATTTTAAATTTTTAAAATTTTCAATTGTTTCATCTAAACACATTCTATAGAAATTACATAAACTTGGTTATTTTTTTAAAGAAAAATTAATTTTTCTTTACTAAAACTCATTGCTTTCTTTTCAATTAAAAAAAATTATAATTTATCTTACATTATATTGATTGTAATATTATATTACCTAAAGTACACTTTATTGTTATTTGAGGACAATTTGTCATTTCTATCTACTTTAATTCCTAATTATAAAAAAATATTTTAATGGATATTCACTTGTAAAATAGTTTTATGTGTCTTGATTCATTCTCATGATTGATTGAAAAGTAAAATTAATTTATAACTAACAGTGGATCATCCATTTCTCATTAAAAAATCTATACACTTCTTTTCATTTTCATTCCACACCAACATTTCATCCAAACAAAGCCTTAAATGATGAAAAATAAACTCTAAATAAATAAAATAAAAAGATTAAAGGTCCACAAGACTCGACGATTTCAGACATTTGATATTTTAAGAGAGTTGAGTAAGAAAATAATATACATACTTGAAGAATTGTGTCATGATCACGCTTAGATGAATATGAATCCCATTGAGAAAATTCCTTATAATTTAAGTATGCTTCTTTTGGTACTTTACCAAGCTGTGATGCATTTTCTACTCGGCTTTCCATTTCTTGATACAATTTCTATAATCAACAACATTCAAACCTCATGCATAACAAACAATATATTCATGCATAAATTTAAAATATACTACACTATTAAAATAATGGAGCCAACAAATCACTATGAAAGATCAATTTTCAATTTGGTTACCTTTATGGCCAAAAGCTCTTCAGCATTATTTGAGTTAGTAGTGTCTAATGTCTTGAAATATGCATTTGGTGACCTTGGTTCAACTTTGAATCTCCTGCAAAATGGTAACCAATGTTTCGCAAATTTAGAAGCCTCTAACATAGCATAGAATGTTAATTCTGATCCACCATCATCTGAAAGATATACACTAAGCTTCTCTGTTGGATAATCATAGGCCATCACAGATAACACTGTGTTTATCACTATTATTGGTGGCTCAATCTCTGGATCTGCAGTACACACAAATATGTCCACTTTTGGCAACACTTTCTCATATCTGCTTCACAATATGCACACTTATTAGTCACCGACACCCGACACACATTGAAATAGTTTGAACAAATGAATAAATTAAACCTAATAACATGTGTTGGTGTTGTGTTGGCTGAAACAAACACGTACACTGATATGTTAGATATTTACATATAGAGAGAAATATATACCTCTGAGAGTACTTCACGTAGGGGTTGCCTGAAAATAGGGTTCCATCTAAGATTTTGGCGAAGAAACCAATAAAACCAAACCATAGTTCAGCAAAAAGCAATCCAATCCAAATAATCCAGTTTCCATCTTCAAACTCTTTGGATAAGTAACTCAATCTGTAAATCCAAATACAGCAAATTCCCACAAACACTGAGAAAGAAAATATCATGTAAATGAACCTTCCACCCTTCTTGTCTCAAACAGTGGATGATACTCTTCTTTCGCCACCATTGTTAATTATTGAACTTTGCTCCACTTGTTTTCTTATTTGTCTATATTATAAAATGAATGGTATTTGTTATTCTTATCTATATATTTTGTTGAAAGAGTTGTAACGGAAAAAAATGGTTAAAAGTCTATATGATAGAACAATAAATTTAGAAATTTGTGTTTGGTATACCTGACACATGATAGTTATATCAGATCAATATTAAATACAAGTTTTGTATTTTGTACTATGATTTGTCTTTTACTAATAGTAATTCTCATATTTTGTTTTTACATCTGTGTCTTTGTCAATAAATAAAATATCTCTCTCCATTGCCGAATAAAGTTTTATATTAAATTCTATAGACTAGTATTTATATAATTTTTTTCTTGCTATTTCATTGGGGCGGCTTTAAAATGAAGTATTATATATCATTTTTTGTTTTGTGCTATGAATTTGTAATCAAAACAACTACTATTTTGCAATATATTTCTTTAGAGGTAAATCATTGTGTGGTATTCCCATTACTATTTATACAGATTAAAGTAATAGGATATGTTTTGGAATCATGACAAAACTTTTACTTCGGCCAATGAAAATTGAGGTAAAATAATCTGAAAAACAATATTTTATTTTATTTTTATATTATAACACATCCTTTGGTTTATAAAAAATTGATAGTGGTTTAGTTAATTTTATATTTTATTTAAAAATAAAATGACGTTGTTATAGAACCGAATTAAATTAATTTATTTGATTCAATTTAATTTGGGATCGATTTATAATATTTTTTAAATATTATATTAATCAATGTATTTTCTACTATCGATGCTTCAATGTATTTTATGATATTATTTTAAAAATAATATATTTCGTGTAATTTATTTTATACATTATTTTCTTTTCACGAGTTATTCTTAATCCATACGAAAGAATGAAATGATTTCTCTTGCTCTAAGAAGTTGAATAACTCCATTAGAGAGAAAGAGAGAGCGAATAACGTGCAAGCGAAAGAGAGGAACAAACTTGTTATTCATTCAATATCTAAAGCTTGTTACAAGTGTCTTATATATAGTTACAAATCGTAACTAACTCTAACTGCCAAGACAGAAAAAGAAAACTACATAATAAAAGTGTCACTCTCCAGAAGTTCATCTCCAGAAGTTCATTTTCAGAAGTTCATCTCCAAAAGTTCATCTCCAGAAGTTCACTCTCCAGAAGTTCATTGTAACACCCCTTCTAATTTCCCCGCGAATTATATAATTAATCAGAGTTTAACATAACGAAAGAGGCCACAATTATAAAATTCACGATAATAAAACATCATAACAGTAATCATGCTTTTACTGAAGAACTTCATTAAATAATTCAAAACCAATGATTATGTTTTACACAACGGAAATAACATAAAAATCCGGAATAATTCAAATCATAATTATTTCAAACATAAACCAAAGAAAATAAGTTCAATTCTATAGTTCCAAAATAATCGCCCCTCAGTTGTTACAACTACCGAGCATGACATCGACACGAATAACAATCTAAATAGATGTACCAAGGCTATCCTCACCACTCCTAAGCGGCTAACACTTCAATCGAAATCATCAAAGTAAGGTGAGATTTCATCAACAATTAAAATGCATTATATGTTTCTTTAAAACAATAAAACGATCAATACATTATTTCACTCTCATTAGTATAACCGATTACAATCCACAAATATAATGCACATGATCATTATGCATATAATAACAATCAATGCAATTATAACACTAGAAATTATCCTAACATGTTATAATTACATATGCAATGTAGACTCAATGCATGTGTAATACTTGAACTCGACTTTGTAGGTTTTTGTATCAAATGCGGATAGCAAGAGTCGCCACCGACTTTCTTTTATCCAATTAAGGAAGGTAAAAGTATAAAAAGACCTTCGTTAGACTAAGTAGGGAGTATATGAAAAGGGAAGGTATTAGCACCCTTTCCATCCGTAGTTATCTACGGCTCTAGTTGCTCTTAGATCACTTTAAAACTGTCTTTCGTGTGTTTGACAAAAATGTTTGAAAAGGGCATTTCGCTTTGACTTTGTAATGATTCATGTAGGAATGTATACAAAGTGTTGGAAATGTTTCGCTTTGAAAAGAGTTTGAATTTTGACAAAAAGTGAGGTGTGAAAAGTACTTTGATAGAGCAAGCAACTAAAAGTCTTATTACCTACTCGAAATGGTCATTTTGTGCATTATTTTATCCTTTAGAATAGCGCTATCCATACCATTAGTTGGTAGGTAACCTATTTGTTGGATGTAAGCGGACATCTGAAGGGACATCGTATGGTCATAGAAAGCAACTTGTAGGAAGTATCCTAGCACATTCAAGGACTATCATCATTTTTCGAGGCGACAATCGAGGTCAAGATCATGTAATCGGAGGCGACATCGTGGGTCTTATGATCTTTGTATCGAAGGGACTATGATGATTTGTTTTGAAGGCAACAAAGGAATACCCTACGCTCGAGGGACACGACTTTGAATTCAGAAGGCAACGAGAGAATTACCCTAAGGTTATGTGTGAAAAGAGTGTGTTGATTTCAGATTCATGTTATCTTGAAAATTAGAGTGAGCTATGTTCAATTTTATCTTGCCATACCTAATTACTAATATTAATATGAAAGTAAATCATGGAAATATAAAGCGAAAGATAAATCCTACGCTATTACATGGCTTTGGCGTATACATAATTAAAATGCGGAAAATAAAATCCTAATTAAGCTATTACATCCCATAAGCAATTACATAATTGGAAAAAGAAAACGATAAAAAGAAATCGTCTAAACGAATAACTCGAAAAGATGAGAAATCGAAAATACGAGGAAATCGAATAAGAGGAAAATGTTATGAAAAATAATAATTTTTGAATGAGAAAATATTTCATGCAAGAAACAACATTAATATGCTAAAATAATTTTTGAATTTTTGGAGTTAATTTAATAATTAAAAATCAATTAAAAGTGACTTAAATGATAAATTAACAATTAAATTAAATATGCAAAAAATAATATTTTTAATTTTATAAATTAAATAAACATTTTCTGAAATAATGCAAAAGAAAAATATTTTTGGTGTTTTTAATGCATAATAGAAATTATTGAAATTAAATTAAATTGTATGAAAAATATTAAAAGAAATAAGAAAATATGAAAAAATGCAAACATGTGAAAAATAAGCTGCCATGGCTGTGGATCGAACTCGTGACATCCTTCACAACCCCACGCCTTTGCAACCGAGCTGAGTGCGCGTGTCATGAAGCGGCAGTAGTTTTAACAGTGTCGCCTCGACTTGCACCACGCGCCAAGAACTTCATCGTTTCATTTGAATTCAGAATTTTAAGTCCTCAGTATGATGCTATAGCCCCGCATTCTCAAAATCTCATACATAATATAAATGAGTGTGAGTACATGAATCGATGGAAATCACATTCTAAACACAATGGTAATGGTCTTTTGTCCAATTTAACCGATTAAAGGAAGCCCTAATTCGGTTCAGAAACCCTAACAATGACGTGATTTCGATTCAGCCATGAAAACTCAATTGATCATTCGTGATAGCTTGCAAACTTTGTTCTAAACACAAAACAATCATCAAAACACATTAATAATGCATGATAAATGTAATTCGATTTTTGAAAAGTAAGAACAAACCAAATCGTGATTTCTCAATTCTTGATGCTTTTGGACAATGTAAAGGTCGGATCGATCTGTGAGATGTCAAGGAATGTGTTTTGATGTTGGAATCTATTGAATCGAGCTAAAATCGTACGCAGTTGCTTGAGAGGCACGGTTTTTGAGCTAGGTTAGGGTTTCCAAGCAATTTTATGTTCTAATTCATGTGTTATGCCTTGTATATTTATATTGGATGGAATTGGAGTCGATTTGGGAAGAAATAATCATCAATCAATGCAAAACATATTTGATTTTGTACAAGATCAAATCTTATCTTTTTGATCAATTTTCATCAATTCCTTGCCAATTCAAATCAAATTTCGAAATTTGCAGCTTTCTTGGTTGCTTGGATCTCAAGGAAGAGAAAATCAATTTTGCAATTAATTTTGATTTTATACCTTATTTTGAATTTAATTTGTATTTAAATGAATAAAATCCAAATTAAATAGAAAAATAAGATTAAAATTGTGGCATTGGGCTTGGATGTTCCTAATTGTATAAGGAACAAGTTTGGATGAAGAAAAACTAGGCCCATTTGCAAAAATTTGATTTTTACAAATATCTCTTTGTGCACTTCTTCAAAATTGCCCAACTTGTGAATGGTGTATCTTGCTCAATTTTCCACATTTTTGAGTGTTCTTAGACGTTTTGGAAATATCTAAGAGTCCTCTAACCAACCTCTTTGGTTTCATCTCAATTGGAGTTTCCATGCTCAATATATCTTCAAAACAAAATGTTGACTTTTGTTGACTTTGAAAAGGACCAGTAATGTTTTGATCCATACTTTCCAAATGAAGCATTTTTGAACATACTTGTGAGACATGAAGTTGTAGAGAATAGAATTTCCTTCAAAACAAGAGGTGGTGGAAATTTTTTGAGAAAGTATGAAGAAGTTATGCCTCACCAAAGTTTGGTTGACTTTTCACTAAGAAACCCTAATTTAGAAAGTTTGACTTTTGAGCAAATCTTGAGTTTTCTTGATGAATCATGATCAACTCTTGATCAAATGATGAATGTAACTTCAAAATGAGGATGTTGACCAAAAATTATGAAGTTTGACCGTATGTTGACCACAGTTGACTTTTTGTCCACAACCGATTTTCAACCATCCGAGCAATTGTTCGAGGAAACTTGACTTGTGAGGCTGAACCTTGTCATGGAGAATTGAAGCATATGAGGAGGCATGAAGACCATTAGAGATGTTAGAAGTCCATCTTGATCTCGAGAATCACCAAACCCTAGTTTGGGTGATTGTCGAGAGGTTTGTTCGATCCACCGAGGAATCTTCGAGTATGGATGCATGAAATATCTTGAGAAGATGGAGGGCAAATTTTGGGTATGACAATGTGGTACCAATCGTGAACTAATTTCACACCCGTCCGCATACACCATGTGTTTACTGTGATTTCGTAACAACCGCTAGTCTTCCAAACTATCAAATAATCTTAATGACTATTATTTAATCTCTCTCGGTAACTGCAGGATCGACTAGATTGATCCTATGGGGTATCCACGTTTGGGTAAATCTATTAGTAAAACTAGTATTCATGATTAGGATTTCATTTAAAGTGATTTAGAAACATCTAACTTACTTCATTGCCATACTAAAGAAATCTAATAACGAATGAAGAAATCAAGTAAAACCGGATTAAATGGTTAAAGATTCGAATATAAAGAAGCTTTGAATATAAAAGAGTAAAGTTTTAATGTAAAGACTTTAATGTAAAAGGTGAATGTAAATATTTCAAGGTAAAGACATGAAATGAAGGAATGTAAAAGCATGAAATGTATAATGATTCGAAATAAAACAACGTTTAAATGCAATAAATGAGTAAATGACTTTGAATGTAAAAGTATTTGAATGACATTGACATGAAAATGGAAGATAAACCGAAAAAGATAAAGAGTTTTATTGAATTATAAAGGTTTGGTGTTATCATACGACATTGTTCGAGCATTCGCTTCCCTATCCATGTGGTATTTTGAATGTTTCTTAATTTTGTACAATAGATATACACCCAAATCCTAACACTAAGACTTCTATTAATACTATTTCGATTATACGGTCTTCCTTATAAGACTCACCACGCTCGTAACATGCAGAGCACTGCCTTCTAGCCTCCACGCGTCTCTAATCGCTCCCAACAATATATATTTGATTTCCAATATCCCACCACGTGAATTTCAAATGCTTTGTAGCCTTCGCTCGAACTTATTTCGCAACCTTCACAGACATGCCTCAGCCACTTCGAGGCTTCTTTTTAAATATATCTTACAATCTGCTATTCAAGCTCGAGCTTTGATATTTCTATTCAAGAACATTATCTTCCATTCGAATCAGACATATTGCTTCATTTCGAACATATGTATCAAAATCTTCAGCCAAGAAACAGAGCTAATCAACGATTCGCCCATACTACACTGGGTCAAGAATCCAGCCTCACCACCACTATCCACTGGGTACTTGGTATTGGCTCGCAGTCCAATTCCACAATGGAATTAACCATCGAATGATATGCATGCACATCAAAAGCATGCAACAATTCAAATACGGAATATGATCACACAACATTATTCCACACATAGCCAACACCAACAACACATGATAACAGCAAGTCATGAACATATAACGTTAATTACAACACATGGAATTAACATACAGTATACACAACGAATAATTCACTAATTACAACGAATTATTGCTACGAAGCCATATCAACTCTTTAAGCTTCAGTTACCGGGTTTTGAAAATAGATAGTACTGCTCTAAGCTTCCAACGATACCAACTATGCCTAATCTGAAAGTTACGGCCGAAAGATATGACCAAAACAATTTTCTTAAAGTTCCATTCTGCTTCAACATGTATGCATCGATCCAAAACTCTACGTGTCAATACAAAACTTGTTTGTGTCGACAAAACACGACATGTTTCGACTCACGTAATAAATTTTCCATTTTCAAAGTTCCTTCAGTATGGGTCCATCCATGGCCTTCTTGTGTCGATATAAAAGCTTCGAGTCGATTAACATAACTCTCTGTCGATACAAGAGTTCAAAATCTCCACATAGTCGATGCATGGCTGTACGTGTTTATACGCAGCTTTTCCAGCCCCATTTTCTTAATAACGCAGCTTATGTCGATGCATAGCCTCTTGGGTCGACTCATGCCGCTTCCATCAAAACCGCTTCTATTCCCACCGCTTGCAATCCCAATCAACACCATTCCTCACCAAACTCCATATTACACGTAACAAAATTAATCACGCTGTTCACATCCAATTGACCATGAATTATACTTTCTAATTAGCCTACAATCATTCTACACAAATTAATTTCCCATCAATTTTAATTGAATTATTACGCCGGATCATAACATTGGGGCACAACCTAGAATTCCTAATTCGAGATTCCTAATTGATCAAATCATTCTATTGATCATCAAAACCTATAAGGTATAATAATCAATTAAATCACCCTTACTACGATGATTCTTCAACTTTCGACGCCTGACTTTTCCTTTTCCTCTTCTTTCAAAAGTACGAGAGTTAAATTCTCCAATCCTTCTCAGCCTTATTCCTTTACTTATTCCTTTATTATTCCCAATAATAAAAATAACATAATTAGATATTAGCCTTACTTCACACACCTTCCAATTCCACTTCACACCCCCAACACATCCATTTATTTAATTAATTAATTAAATCCATTAATTCAAAAATGCCAATAATTAAACTTTAAGTAAATTAATAATTAAATTTCTAATTATTTAATATTGAATTATCTAGAAATACAACTCTCCTCTACTAAAAAGAGTTTTCGCCTCAAAACATACCTGTATTTAAAAGTCTTATACCTAGTCTTTCATCTGCCTCTAGCTCCCCAAGTAACATTTCCACCTGCCGTCCTCCTCATAAGTTACTTTTGTAACACCCCATCTAAATACCCCGAATATATTAATTAAATTAATATCTAAATCATCTTTAATCAGAGTTTAACACGGTATAATAAGGGATGTCACAATTAATAACCAAAATAAACTTCATTCAAACAAGAGCTATGCTAATCGAGGATCATCATCCAACAATTCAATAATTGTAAAACCATGTCTTACACAATGGAAATACCAAAATTAAAATTAATAAGACATCAAGGTCATCAAGGAATTCAAATCCAAAATAATTAAACAAGAATGATTCTCCTAACTGCTGCCCTCAAAGTTGTTACAATCTAATCGAGCATTAATCGACACACCGGACTAAAAGATAAGCTCTAGAGCCATCCTCACCGACCTCACCGCTAATTTAATGAAATGGTAAAGTAAGGGTGAGACTTCTCATAATTAAAGCATATTATAAGTCTTTCAATCAATAATATATCACAAGCATATTATTTCACCCACTTAACATAAATTCGATTCACACACATAACCATATTCATCATGCTTAATCATAATAATCAACGAAGAGTAACCGAAGACATCCTAACATGTTACCACTTCATACAAATATAATGCGACTCAATGCATGTACCGACTGCGACTAAGTCACCCAACACCGATCCATCATCAACGGATATAAGACCATCGATTCGTCCATAACCACTCGGACATTTAATCCAAATTTAACCACCCATCCTCACTGTATCATATGCAATCCAAGCCAAATTCCGCACAATGGGAATTAACTTCACCAAAACAATGCATATGCACGCACATCAATAGCATGCAACATTAATCACCTATGTAATACATCAATTCAACATAATCGAACAACCATCCAACATGATATCTCAACTAATCATGCATACAATCAACATCAAGATAAACATGCAAACCAATCAACATGATATATCAATCCATCATGCATACATCTAACATCGTAAACATGCCAATACATCTATACATTATCAAGACATCCATCAACACAGATCTCCACTACACACCATTAACTATGCGTCACCAAAAGTCACTTATCTCGTAAATTGGTTCATTTTCAAAATAACTTCAAGTTTTGGAAAATATTTTCAGTTCATAAAATAGAGCATTAAATTTAGAAAATAACGTCCAAAACGGCGCAAAACGGACTTACGGTTTGAAAGTTATAATTTTCAAAGTTTGGCATTTTTCAAAATTTGATGGAACCCGCTCCACATACAGAACCTTCCAAAAAGCTTCAAAACCTCGCTCGAAAATGTATGGGAACCCGGTCGACACATACAGAACCGTTCCCACGTATTTTTCAGATTTTTATGAATTTTCAGGGCAACCCGGCTCCACCCATACAGAACCTTCCTCACGTGTTAAATGTCATTTTCTGCAGACTGACAAAGATCCTTCCATTTTCAATTAAACCCATTTTTACCCATACGAACTCCAAAATGGGAAACACTAAAATACATCATTTGGCATCATCTATCTCATCAAACAACATATTTCCATCATCTATTTTCATCTACTCGACACTCTAATCATATTCCATACATATTCCGACAATCGACTCAATCTCGACACCAACCTATTAATTATTAGGTATACATCCATGGAAACCTAGAATTTCCTAAACATAGATTCCTAACATGCCATGGTCTATAATATTAACATCAAAACCTATAATAAGTAATAACCAATGAAATCACCCTTACCTTGTGGGTTCTTCTTTTTGACGCCCTAGGTCTTTTTCCTTCTTCTCTTCTCACTTCACGTATCTTGTTTTCCAAAATGATTCTTTTTCCTCTTTTCTTATTTAATTCTTTTATTCCTTTTAACATAAATTAAATAAATCAATAAATGTGAGTAGAGTCTTTACCCTCACACCCCACTTTACTCAACATACATCCAATAAATCCATAATTAATCTCAATAATTCAATATATTAAATAAACTATGCTCTCAATTAATTTAATAATTAAAATCATAATTATTTAATTATCGATTATTTTCGGGTGTCACAACTCCCCAACTTAAAAGAGTTTTCGCCCTCGAAAACATACCTCGACGAACACCGGATACGAGTCCTTCATCCGACTCTCCAGCCCCAAGTGACATTTCCATCACCGGTCCTCCCCAAGCCACTCTTACCAATGCAATCTCTTTGCCTCGCAAATGTTTCAACTTCCGATCCTCAATCCTCGCAGTACCGCCCACGCTTAAATTCTCTCGACTGTATGTCATCTACCCGAATCTCATGAGACGGATCAAAGAATGTATCAACGAGACACATGAAAACATCATGCATTCAAGTGACTCGGAGGCAAAGCAATGATATGCAACCTTCCCAACTCTTTGGAAACTGAAAGGACCAATAAATCGTGGAGTCAACTTTTGACTTCAAAGCTCGACCAATACCACCATCGGAGTAACTCGATAAACACATGCTCTCCTTCACCGAACTCAAGGTCTTTCCTCCTCTTATCATGGTAACTCTTCCGACGACTCGAGAAGTCCTCATCTTCTCCCGAATCATCTTAATCTTTTCAAGTTTGTTGAACAATTCCGTCCAATCACAACACTCTCTCCGCCATACCAACACAATGGTGTCCGACACCTCCTACCATACAATGCCTCAAACGGAGCCATCCCAATACTCGAGTGAAAGCTATTGTTGTAGGTAAACTCAATCAATGGCGATAGCTATCCCAAGCTCCACCCTTTCTAACACACAAGCTCTCAAAGAAATCTTCCAACGATCGAATCGTTTTTCCGTCTCACCATCTGTCATGGATGATAAGCGGAACTCAAACGCAACTTGGTACCCAAAGCTTCTTGCAACCCTCGCCCGTAACTTAGATGTAAACCTCGGATCTCGATCCGACACAATGCTAGACGGAATACCATGCAAACTCACAATCTTTTCGACATACACCGCTAATCTCTCCATCTGATAATCCATTCTTATCGAATGAAGGAGCGATTTTGTCAACCTATCCACAATAACCCAGATAATCACAATTTTAGCCGCCCTGGTAAACCGTAACAAAATCCATCGAGATTCCATCCCACTTCCATTCGAACAAATAACGGCTCCATCAACCCCGATGGTTTTCGATGTTCGATTTTCACCGACAAACCAAACAAGCACACACAAACTCGCAATTTCCTTTTTCATTCCCTACCACCAAAACAACTTCTTCAAATCATGTACATTTTAGTAGCACCGGATGAATACTTAACCCGCACGATGCCCTTCTTCCAAAATGCTCTTCCTAATTTCGCAACATCCTAACACACCCGATCACCAAATCTCATAACACCATTCTCGCAATTCGAACTCGCCTTGACCTTGGTTGATCAATGTCAACTTATCAACTAAACCAACATCGATTTCATCCATCGATCTCTTCCGTAATACCACTAGTCACCTTCAACATACCCAATTTCACACTATTCGAGTAGTTTCACAAACCAAACTTAGATCTCTCGAACCGCTCAACCAAATCTAACTCACGAACCATTAACATCGACATGTGAAAGACTTTCTACTCAAAGCATCTCGCAACCATTGCTTTACCAGATGATAATTCAAACCGAAATCATAATCTTTAAGAATTCTAACCATCTTCTCCGCCTCATGTTCAACTCCTTTTCTCGATCAAAGAGATACCTTCACTTTATGATCATCAATACCTCAAACCGAGAACCATATAAATAATGTCTCCACAACTTCAAACAAACAACAAATTAACCCAAATCATGGCCTGATAACCTTTCATGCACTTTCAACCGTCGTGAAGCATAAGCCACAACCGCTTATCTTGCATCAACACACCACCTAATCCCATTAATGATGCACAATACACCACAAAAGACTTAGTCGGATCCGGCAAAATCAAGATCGGAGCACTTGTCAACCTCCTCTTCAACTCTTGAAACTCTTCTCACATTCAACATCCCAAACAAATATCCGACCCTTCCCGGTCAACTTAGTCAAGCAACGCCATTGGAAAATCCTTCAATAAACTTCCTAGAGTAACCTCGACCCGTAAAACTACGGATCTCCAAGCGTTCTTCGGCGCTTCCCATCGAGACACCGCCTACTTTCGAGGATCCACAACAATTCCATTCTTGGAAATCACATGACCAAGAAAACTCACCTCCTCTAACCGTAATTCACACTGACAACTTCGCATAAAGTTTCCTTTCCTTCAAGAATTCCAACACAACTCCGAGATGTTCGCATGCTCCTCATCGCCGAATAAATCAATATCATCAATGAACACTACTACAAACTTGTCAGAGATACGGATGAAATATCCTCGCTCATATACTCCATGAAAACACCGTGCATTAGTAACTCCAAACCAGAATAAAATATTCATAATGTCCATACCTCGCTCTCAACGCAGTCAATATCCTCTCGACTTTACATGAATCGATGATATCCATCTCGCATCAATCTTACTAAATACACAAGTCCAACGAGTTGATCCATCAAATCATCAATCCCGGCAAAGGATACCGATTCTTGATTGTAACTTTATTCAACCGCTTGTAGTCAACACATAACCTCATTGAACCTTCCTTCTTCTTAACCAATAACACCGAGCACCCCACTACGCACAACTCCGACGAATAAACTTCTTCTCAAGCAATTCTTCTAATCGCTTCTTCGGCTCAAAGCTAGTTTAGATTGCCGACGCGATAGTAGGCCCATCGAACCGGACTAGTTCCGTGAATCAAATTTATAGTAAATTCTACCTCTCTCGTGTGGCAATTCACTAACGCCTTCCCGAAACACCTTTGGAAATTCATTCACCATCGGCAATCCATCTCTTTGCTTTCCCTTCGCCTATCATGAATACAACATAAACACCACACACCATCCTTCGCCTAGGTTCATCCGCTTAATCGACATAATCTCATTTTCGATCTTAACCTCTTCGTGAAAATGACCGCTCTTCAAAATAGCTTGATATGAACTCGTTGAATTCCAACCATTCATTCCAAGGATGATATCAAGTTGTTCTAGCGGTAGCACACTAAATCCATACCGAAACCCTATCAAAATCACAACAGACAATTCCTACAAACATACGGCAGTAAACAACAACCCGACGCAGAGTATCAATAACCATACTTCCATCCATCATTACATAAATTCCCATCCGAGATGTGCCGGGAGGGGTTCGCAGCATCCGGATGGATCTTGACCGGTCCGAGCCCTTATCCGATTATCCCTGAGTTCGATGGAGACCCGTCAAGACCGGATGTGATCCCACATCCCAGCCAGAAATACCGTTTCCATTAACGCTACTTATGGATCTGTTACTGACGCTAAATCACTAAGAAGCGGCTTCAAGTATTAAGTGGACCACACGCCATCATTATCATTAGTGATGACTACTTATAAAAGGAGGCCTTTCCATATAGGAAGGATGATTCTCTCATTCCTCTCTTAGCTACATGCTCAAGAGGGTCATCTATTCTATCCTAGGGCTCCAATCATGGGTAAGCTAGATTCATAGCTCGAGGCCATGCATCCTTGATGAGCCTCCGAATCCCTCAAGATCATATATATAGTTTTTCCGATAAGAACATCACAACACCGTAGGGCTCCCGAAAATTCTCCTTAATCACACAACTCATACCTAAGTAATCACCATTACCTAGAGATTCATCATGATAGGTTTTTACCGCGTGAAAATTCACCTACTAAGTAATCACGTGTTATCGTCATAAGGGTGATAGAAATTACTGTGTTATACCATAGTACTTGGTCACGTGAGCCGGGTCTATGGCACCGCATCGAGCCAAAACAACAATCCAAGTGCCTCGAGGTAACATTATTTTATCAATCGAATGGCAATGAGGCTTCAAACTAAAATCACGTAACCCATACAATGTAGGTTGAACCGATCCGGTGAAATTGCATGTCGGGTTCAATCAAATCTCGCTTCGCTCGGCGATTTATGGCCAAAACCGGACATAATATTCGATGATGTCACTTGAGCACAACCATTTCGCCCTCGCCGATTTAAAAACCCGATGAGTACATTTTAGTTAGGGGAAGGTGGCATCGTTAGCCAATGGGTCCGATCACCGCTTATCACCAATGTTTGATCGATTGATGTTCTCTTAGACGATCACGCATCGGCCATCAAAAGAATGGTCATAATTCCTTTTCAACGCTGTCGATTTAGGTAAAGTGATAAATTCAATGATGGTAATTCGTAACGACGTAGTGATAAATGATGTCCGTATGTAACGGGTGATTTTATAAGAAAACTAAAAGAATCCGTGATGCATCTGGGTATAAGAAACCAAAGGGCTAATATGAAATGTATAATCTTAGTGATGACTGATACCCAATTAAGCTCAAAGCCAACAGAGTTTGCAGAGCATGATGAATCGCTACAGTGTTGTGTATCCAAATGCATCCAGCATCAGAGAGCGTAGCCTGAGAGCCCCTGTCGCCTCGAATCCTAAAAGATAAGTGATTTCTCATAACTATTTGATTTATTGTCATTCAATGCTGGCACAACAAAGGACTCTGCCTCTAAATTAGTTTGAAAACTCAACTACGATATCGTTGCAATTTGTCACGATTAGCTATGAATCGATGCTCATAGTGATAAAGTAGAGATGGGAGGTGATATAGTGTATCGGAAGAGACAATACTGCTCCAAAGGCCGACATTATTAATGATGTTATGCCGAGTCGCTGATGTGCTTCCACACAAAGTGGGACGATGTGTTTTAGTTGACCGAGGTTTATGACAGGGTGGCATGAACTCCGGAAGATTGAGACTGGGCCAGCCAAGGTGGTGACTAAGCCTGTAATTATGATGCAATTGACCGAGGTGACAACAAGAGTAGAGGATCTTTAAACTCTCCATTTCAAAGACAAATACATGAGAATCTTCTCATTGATTGCTAGCAAACACTCAAATTCAAGTTGCATACTTGACGAGTTACTAAAGATGAGCATTTGGCCGCATGAAAAGTCGAGGTTAAGATATCGTAAAGCCGCATCAGATGCCAAACAAGCCCGGAATCATTGTCAACACAAATGGCTACCGTCGGAGGGCGAGTAGCCATGCCATTACCACTGTGAAAAGATAAGGATTCCCAGACATTTAGTATATTTAGCTCTTACATGCATATGCAATAGAAGTTTATAATTAAGATAAGCACATTTAGATACAACAATTAATTTAAGTTAAATCTCGATTGCTAAATGACCGCAGACGTGAATGATAGCGGCATGAAGTAAAATGTATCCGACAAAGTACGTGTGAACAAAGAATCGTTGTCAACTCAAGGATTAGCAGACCTATGCAATCGCCGATGTGTCTACGAATATCATATTCGCTCAAACCAGATGCAAGACGCTGTGAACACATGTCCAACTTTGACATAATGAGGATCAGATATACATTTTCCTAAGCCAAAATAAAAAAAGGATAAATCCTAGTGATATATGCCTGTTCATGCCCCAATCTCAAGAAAGTTAATGAGGGATTGGAACATGCTAGTGCTCGACATCGCTGGATACGTCATTGATAACCCAAAGATGTGATACGCTTTCTCAAACTAATTTACTAAATTCCGCAATATAATTGTTGCCATACCATCTTCGACTAAACTTTAAATCAAGTTGAGTTAGAACTATGATGGAAACAAAGAACTTTGAAACAATGAGACAAAGTTAAATTGTGTGTGTATTAAACATCTTCAAAGTTTTATTATTCCTTCACATTGGTATTAAATATATTAACCAATATCGCATCACACATAGTTACTTTGCTATAGAAGTTATATTAATGAGCAACCTTTAATTTATAGTATGGATATTACAAATTGATATTGAATAGTATAGATATTGAAGTTATATTTAATTTATAGTCACCGCACGCTTAGTAATCAATGGCTTTAAATAAAAGTACAAGCAGAAGATATATCAAATATAAAGAGATGGAAAGGAAGAGACATGTGTTTACAAAGGTTCGTATATATTTATTGTCTTCTTGAAAGTTCACATAAAAGAAGTGACTTATGATTTGTGATTGTAGAAAATGGAGAGCGGAATTTATGCCAATCAAAACAAGAGATTGAAGATCCCATCATCCCATCAATGCCAAGAGGCTCGATACGATAAACGCACACACATATAGCTGTGTCAACAGAAGTCAAGAATAGTGACTATCCAAAGATAATTTAAGATGATTAAATTACATCTATGAATTACTTATCTTGATACATACACCAAGACTACAACGAGGAATGACACTTTTAAGTAACTCGTTGTTTTACACATGGCTCAGAATTAATGATTTTTGGTTTTGAGATGTATTTTGCATTTGGGATAAATATTGCTTGTCTTTTTTGCGGGATCGCTTTACTACTTGGTTGACCGCCATTACACGGGTTCAAGGCAACAAAACGAAGGAACAGAGTCGGATAGAGTACAAGTTTATACTCTAAAATTGTTCATTGTGTAAAATGAGTTATTGCTCATGCCGATTATATCATTTACATTTATTTCAAAGAATAGATGTCACCTTCCACGTTGGAGGCATCCTAATCTTATTAGGGGGAATCAGAGGAATCCGTACCACACGAAAAAACTAAATAGGTACCAAAGTATACTGTGAAGCAATGACAAATCGAGTCATCCTTAATCGGATGGCTCGTATCAAAGCTGTTTCATCTTATTCCAAACAAAGCTTCACTGGGGGCTCTATAAGCATCCAATCAAGAATGGTGAAGAGAAGACAAAAAACCCGTGGATAAGTTATGTTAAAATCATGTAAAATACCATTGTTTAAAGGCCAGTTAAATGTCTCTACTCTGGGTTGTAAGAAATTGTGGTGTCATCTAAAAGGTGTCGCCTTACTCCTGCGCGGGAGAAGAGACATCTTAAAAGTTACTTCTAGATTGTAAAGACTCAAATAGATGTAATCTGATAAAGTGCTCCGCACCTCAAGACTCCTGGATACGCGGGAATCAAAGGCATGGCGACGCGTCGTTGCTTCCGGTCTATGATCGCCTTCACCACCAAAGTGCCTGCTCCACGCCGAACTCCGGTCAACCTCGCTGAGGCTCAACCCATTGGCGACGATCTAAGCTCGGCTTCACGATCGCCTTCACCACAAGGCTTGTTCTTTAACGCGAATACTCCTTGGTCAACCTCGCTGAGGCTCAACCCATTGGCGACGCATCGCTAAGCTCGGTCTATGATCGCCTTCACCACGGAAAGGCTGCTCCTCACGCCGAATACTCCTGGTCAACCTCGCTGAGGCTCAACCCATGGCGACGATCGCTAAGCTCCCTCTTCCACATCGCTCACCACGGAAGGCTCTGCTCCTACGCGGAATATTTGGTCAACCTCGCCGAGGCTCGAACCCACACACGATCGCTAAGCTCGGTCTCATGATCGTCTTTCACCACTCGAAAAGCGCCTGCTCCTCTACGGATACTGGGTCAACCTCGCTGAGGCTCAACCCATCATGACGATAAGCTCGGTCCATGATCGCCTTCACCACCAAAAGCCTGCTCTTACCAGCTCGCTCCTACCTAACAACCTCGGTCACCGCCTCGACTAAGACTGCCCTGATCAACTCCTCAAGTACATAACCTATAAATTCTTCAAACCCGAGCATCTGGTCCTATCTCGGATCAACTCCAGTGGCGTGAAGCCCCAAGAGTTACCAAGAGTCTCGATTCCGTCTCCTGATTTACTTGTGGCATTTGAAACCCCGAGATTCACACACGTAGCTATGGTCCTAACTCCTGATCAACTTAGTGGCTTGAAACTCTAATTCACCAGCCTCGCAGGGCTCTATATCTAACACGAAAAGCCAAAAAACTAAAGTGGTGTCATGAACGATGTTATGTGCTTGAAAAGCCAATATAGCCCCATTGATGCATCATGCCACTGGGCTGGGTCTTAGTTGCTTAAGTCTTACACCAATAAGCCCAAAAGTTCTCGAGCCAAATCGGACTAAATACGAAGTTATGCTGTTAAACCTAGTATCGATTCCACTGACGCATGCTGCATTAAAACCTCAAAAGCAAGAATGGTAAACATCAGTAGCAAAATTCGTGACCGAGGAACAGTTGGTAACGAGGTCTCGGCCGGTCAAAGTTTATGTTTCTATTTAAACGACCATAAAGTTTCAAGGTCCAAAACCATATGCTCGGGGCTTATGTTCACATAAATTCCCCACCGAGATGTAAGGCCGAGGGGTTTGCATCCGGATGGATCTCGGACCGTCCTAAGCCCTTATCCCATTATCCCGAGTTGGGACGAGAGACCCGGCAGACCGGATGTGATCCCGACATCCGTCCGAGCTAGGAAATCAATTGTTTCTCATTAACGCTACTTATGGATCTAACATGGACGCTACAAATCACTAAGAAATAGCTCTGTATTGCTGGACTATTACGCCATCATTATCATTAGTGATGACTACGCTTATAAAAGGAGGCCTTTGGGCCATAATAAGGAAGGATGATTTCTCATTCCTCTAGCTACATGCTCAAGAGGGGTCATCTATTCATCTCTAAGGGCTCCCAATCGTGGTAAGCTAGACCCATAGCTCGAGGCCATGCATCCCTTGTATGAGCTCCGAATCCCTTTAAGATCATATATATAGTTTTTCCCAAGAACATCAAGGACTCAGCCTTGGGCCATGCATCCTCAGATGAGCTCAATCCTTTAAGATCATATATATAGTTTTTCCGCAAGAATACCATCCATATTAGAAATTTCCAAATTCAACTTAGCACAATCTAACGCAATAAAAGAATTGTAGCTCCAAAGATCAATAATCGCAATCAAAGGTATGCCATTAATAAAACATGTACCTTTAATCACCGATCATCCGTTTAGTTTCCGATCCGCATAATGCAAACACTTTACCACCAAATGCTTTTTCTTGGGTTTTGTGCACCGAGGATCTAGTACTTAATCTTTCACCACAGCTAGTAAGTCACCACTTTCACTCATAGTCATCGCCACACGCCGAACCTTCCACACTTGAAACACTTCTTATCATTGCTCACAAACCACCATACGATGTCCCGCCTCACCACACTTATAGCACCTAGCGGAAGAACTAGAATCTCCTCCACCAGACTTCTTCCAACCTCCGGATCTCTGATTATTCCTATCATAAGGCTTACCACGATCCATCTGCTGCTTACTTTTCCTATCAACATACCCTCGAGCATTCGACTTAGTGTTAGCGATCCCTCAAGAATCCTACTACAATCAACCAGATCAGAAAACCTTCGGATACGCTGATACCGAATACCCTGCTTAATCTCGTCACGAAGACCATTCTCAAACTTAATACATTTGGAAAATTCTCCATCTGCATCGTTAGGGTAATGAGCATAATACTTGCTAACTCAAAACTTTGAAGCATACCACCGACGCTGTTACCTCGCTGAGTTCCAAAACTCAATCTCCTTCTTACCTCCCGACGTCCTCGTGAAAGTACCGTAAAAGCTCCCGAACACGCCCAATTAATGCAACACCATCTTCTTCCGTTCACCGTAGCAACCCACCACCATCGCCCTCCTCACCAATATGTGAGTTCCATATCTCACCAAATTCTCCGACAATCAATCACTCCAAGATCCTCTCGATCTCCTTCAACCACTTCTAAGCACCTTCTCGGATCATTGCCCTTGAACAATGGAGGATTATTCTCCGAAAATTCCCAATTGTCTGCCAAGACCGATCAGCCTCCCCGCCGGTTCCCTCCGAGCACCTCAACCAACATCCCAAAGCCTCAAAGAATTGCATCATCATTCCTTCCACCTCTTCCGCCATTGTTCTCAGAATATAACAAAACAATCTACATCGCACACAAGTATCACGATGTCACTTCACACTAGTCGATACTAAAGGGATAACGACATGTGACAAGATCGACTATGCTCGATACCACTATTGTAACACCCCATCTAAATAACCTTAATATATTAATTAAATTAATATCTAAATCATCTTTAATCGAGTTTAACACGGTATAATAAGGGATGTCATAATTAATAACCAAAATAAACTTCATTCAAACAAGAGCTATGCTAATCGAGGATCATCATCCAACAATTCAATAATTGTAAAACCATGTCTTACATGCAGAAATACCAAAATTAAAATTAATAAGACATCAAGGTCATCAAGGAATTCAAATCCAAAATAATTAAACAAAGAATGATTCTCCAACTAAGCTGCCCCCAAAGGTTACAATCTAATCGGAGCATGACACCGACATACGTAAAGTTAAGCTCTGAGCCATCCTCACCGACTCTCACCGCTAATTTAACTGAAATGGTAAAGTGGTGAGACTTCTCATAATTAAAGCATATTATAAGTTCAATCAATAATATATCACAAGCATATTATTTCACCCACTTAACATAAATTCAGATTCACACACACAACCATATTCATTCATGCTTAATCATAATAATCAACGAAGAGTAACACCGAAGACATCCTAACATGTTACCACTTCATACAAATATAATGCAGACTAATGCATGCGGACCGACTGTGACAAGTCACCCAACACCGATCCATCATCTACCTGGATACAAGACCATCGATTCGTCCATAACCACTCTGGACACTAATCCAAATTTAACCACCCATCCTCACTCTGCATCGGTTATCTAAGAATCCAAGTCAAATTCGCACAATGGGAATTAACTTCACCAAACAATGCATATGCACTACATCAATAGCATGCAACATTAATCGCCTATGTAATACATCAATTCAACATAATCGAAACAACCATCCAACATGATATCTCAACTAATCATGCATACAATCAACATCAACATAAACATGCAAACCAATCAACATGATATATCAATCCATCATGCATACATCTAACATCGTAAACATGCCAATACATCTATACATTATCGCAATCCATCAACATGATCTCCACTACACACCATTAACTACGCACTAAAAAGTCACTTATCTCGTAAATTGGTTCATTTTCAAAATAACTTCAAGTTTTGGAAAATATTTTCAGTTCATAAAATAGAGCATTAAATTTAGAAAATAACCAAAAGCGCCAAAACGGACTTACTTTGAAAGTTTAATTTTCAAAGTTTGGCATTTTCAAAATTGAGGAACCCGCTCCTACATATACAGAACCGCCCAAAAAGCTTCAAAACTCGCTCGAAAATGTATGGGAACCTTTGCCTCGACATACAGAACCGTTCCCACGTGTATTTTTAGATTTTATGAATTTTCAAAGGGCAACCTGTTCCTACCCACAGAATCGGTTCCCACGTGTTAAATGTCATTTCTCGCACTTTTGACAAGATCCTTCCATTTTCAATTAAACCCATTTTACCCATACGAACTCCAACATGGGAAACACTAAAATACATCATTTGGCATCATCTATCTCATCAAAAAATATATTTCCATCATCTATTTTCATCTACTGACACTCTAATCATATTCCATACATATTCTGACACAACCAGACTCAATCTGACACCAACTGACACTATTAGGTATACATCCATGGAAACCTAGAATTTCCTAAACATAGATTCCTAACATGCCATGGTCTATAATATTAACATCAAAACCTAATAAGTAATAACCAACAAATCACCCTCACCTTGTGGGTTCTTCGATTTCGACGCCCTAGGTCTTTTTCCTTCTTCCTTCTCTTCTCACTTCACGTATCTTGTTTTCCAAATGATTCTTTTTTCCTCTTTTCTTATTTAATTCCTTTTATTCCTTTTAACATAAATTAAATAAATCAATAAATGTAGAGTCTTTACCCTCACACCCCACTTTACTCAACATACATCCAATAAATCCATAATTAATCTCAATAATTCAATATATTAAATAAACTATGCTCTCAATTAATTTAATAATTAAAATCATAATTATTTAATTACCAATTATTTTCGGTGTCAACAATCTCACTAGCCGCTATCTCTTTACCTCAAGAACCGCTTCAACTTCCCGATCCTCAATTTTGTGTAATGCTTCAACAATGATTATCTCAAGACTTGATATCATCTATTCTAATCTCGTGGAGACGGTCACAATGTACTCCTCAACCGAGATACATGGAAGACATTGCACCGTGCAGTTTAATGACTATGTAGTTAAATATGATAAGTAACTCATCCAACCTTCTTAGTAATCCGACACGGACCATAAAGCTGGAGTCAACTTTGACTTCAAAGCTCGACCAATACCACTCATCAAGTAACTCAATAAACATATGATCTCCTTCACTAAACCTCGAGATCCTTCCTCCTCTTATCATGATAACTCTTCCGACGACTCGAGAAGCTCTCATCTTCTCCCGAATCATCTTAATCTTTTCTCAAGTTCAGCTGGACAATCTCCGACCAATCACAACACTCTTCCGGATTCGACCAACACAACGGTGTCCGACACCTCCTACCATAGAATGCTTCAAACGGAGCCATACCAATACTCAATGAAAACTATTGTTGTAGGTAAACTCAATCAATGGTAAGTAACTATCCCAAGCTCCACCTTTCTCCAACACACAAGTCAAGAACAAATCCTCTAACGATCGAATCGTCTCTTCTCCGTATGACCATCTGTCTCGCGGATGATAAGCGAAACTCAACATCAACTTAGTACCATAAAGCTTTTGTAATCATGTCCGTAACTTAGACGAAACTTTGATCTCTATCCGACACAATGCTAGAAGGAATACCGCAAACTTAGGATCTTCTCAACATATAATTCTTCCAACCTTTCCATCTGATAATCCATTCTTATCGGTAAAATGAAAGATTTCGTCAACTTATCAACAATAACCCGTAGAATCACAATTCATTGTCCTTGGGAAACCAGACATTTAAATCCATAGAAATGCCATCCCATTTCCAATCCGGAACAAAAACGGTTCCATTAGTCCCCGATGGTTTCGATGCTCAATCTTTGACTTCACAAACCAAACAAGCATAAACAAACTCAACAATTTCCTTTTTCATTCCAGCCACCAAAACAACTTTTCAAGTCAGGATACATCTTAGTAGCACCGGATGAATACTCAATCCACTCACGATGTCCTTCTTCCAAGATACCTCCTAAGTTTCGCAATATCCGTAACACACACTGATCACCAAATCGATAACACCATTCTCATCAACCGAATTCACCTCGACCTTGGTTGATCAATGTCAACTTATCAACTAAACCAACATCGATTTCCGCCATTTCGAATCTTCCGTATCACCACTAGTCAACTTCAACATACCCAATTTAACACTATCTAAGTAGTCTCACATACAAAACTCAAATCAATCATCTCGACTAAATCCAATTCACGCACCATCAACATAGACATATGCAAGGACTTCCTCTCAATGCATCTGCAATAATGTTTACCTTTACCAGATGGTAATTCAAACCAAAATCATAATCTTCGTGAAATTCTAACCACCTTCTCCGCCCATATTTAGCTCTTTTCTCGATCGAAGAGATATTTCACCTATGATCATCGAATACCTCAAATCGAGAACCATATAAATACCGCTCCATAATTTCAAAACGTATCACCACCACGCTAATTCTAAATCATGAGTCGGATAATTCCTTTCATGAACTTTCAATTGTCTCAAGCATAAGCTACTACACCGCTTATCTTGCATCAAACACCACCTAATCCCATCAATGACGGATCACATACACAACAAAAGGTTCTCACGGATTCGGAAAAATCAAAAATGAGCACTAGTCAACCTCTTCTTCAACTCTGGAAATCTTTCTCACATTCAATCCCAAACAAACACTCAATCTTTCTTGTCAACTTAGTCAACGGCAAAGCTAACTTGAAAATCCTTCATTGAACTTTCTCAGTAGTAACAGAAGACCAAGAAAACTATTTTGATTTCGTACATTCTTCGCTCCCACTAAGATACCGCCTTCACCTTCGTAGGATCAACAATGCCATTCTTGGAAATCATAATGACCAAGAAAGCTTACTTCACTTAACCAACTCACACTTGACAACTTCACATAAAGTTTCTTCTCTTTCAACAATTCTAACACAATCTAAGATGTTCGATGTTCTTCATCATTCTTCGAATAGATCGTAATGTCATCAATAAATACCAACAAACTTATCAAGATACGGATGAAATATCCTGCTCATATACTCCATGAAACACCAGTGCATTAGTAATCCAAACGGCATAATGTAATACTCATAATGTCCATACCGCTCTAATGCGCTCAATATCCTCCGCCTTCACCGAATCTGATGATATCCAGATCTCAAATCAATCTTTCTCAATACACAGCTCCAACTAATTGATCCATCAAATCATCAATCCCATAATGGATACCGATTCGATTGTAACTTTGTTCAACCACCGAATCAACACACAATCATTGAACCTCTTCTTTCTTAACTAACAACATACTGAGCACTATACGGCGAAACACTTACGAATAAACTTTCTCAAGAAATTCTTCCAACCGCTTCTTCAACTCGTATAATTCAGATGCCGACATGCGATAAGGCGCCATCGACATTTGGACTAGTTCCGTGAATCAAATCTATAGTAAACTCCACTTCTCTCGTGGAAATTCACCAAGATCTTCCTAAACACTGGAATTCATTCACAATAGGTAATTCATCACTCTTAGCTTTTCCCTTTCTTCCATTGAAGAATACAACATAAACACCAAGACTCCTTCCTTTAACAAATTTAATTCATCTCGCTTAACCGACATAGTCACATCTTCAACTCTAGCTTCTTCAGAAAATAACCGTCTTCTCAAATATTGATATGAACCCCGTTGAATTCCAACCGCTCATTCCAAGGATGATATCAAGTTGTTCTAACGGTAGGCACACTAAATCCATACCGAAACCTCTACCAAAAATCACAATAGGACAATTCCTACAAACAAATGAAGTAGTCACTGAACCCGACGCATGAGTGTTAATAACCATACTCCCATCCATATTATAAATATCCAAGTTCAATCTCTTAGCACAATCAAAAGCAATAAAAGAATGTGTCGCTCTAGTATCAATAATCGCAATTAAAGGTATACCATTAATAAAACATGTACCTTTAATCAACCGATCATCCGCTTAGTCTCTCGATCCCCATAAAGCGAACACTTTACCACCAAATTGTTCTATCTTTGGCTTAGTACATCAGGATGAGTATGACCTCTTCACGCTATAACAAGTTACCTTTCCTTGCTCGCAATCGCAGCTTCACTGACCAATTTTACCACAGCCAGACTTCATCATTCTTGCATTCATTAGCTCGATGCCCTATTTCACCACACTAGCACTTGAGGGAGCACTAGAATCTCCCCACTAGGCATCTTCCAACCACCTGCACCTCCGATTATTATTATCATAAGGTTTCCCACGATCCATTTGTTTCCTCCCTTTAAAATCCACATACCCCGAGCATTTGTCCGAGTATTAGCAAGATCCTCTTCTAGAATCCTACTACACTCACCAACCGGAAACCTCCTGACACCGATACCGATACCTGCTTGATTTCATCACAAGACCATTCTCAAACTTGATACATTTGAAAATTCTCCATTTGCATCGTTGTAATTTATTGAGATTACCAACTCAAGAATTTAGAAGCATACTCACCTCACGCCTTATTGCCTCGCTGAGCTCCAAACTCAATCTCCTTCTTGCCCCGAATATCTTTAGGAAAGTATCTCCATAAAAACTCTCCGAACACAACCCAATTCAAAGGTAATACCATCTTGTTCCATTTCAGACCTGGTAGCAACCCACCAACATCGCTTCCTCACAAGACATGTGAGTGTCCATATCTCACCTTCACCTCCCACACAATCAATCACTCCCAAGATCCTTCTCGATCTCTTTCAACCATCTCGAGCACCTTCGGGATCATGAGCGCCTATGAACAATGGAGGATTGTTCCTCCGAAGTTTCCCAATTGCCTATCAACACCAATACCACCTCCCACGATTCCTCCAAGCACTCAACTAGCATTCCCAAGGCTTCAACGATAGAAGAACGCCTCCTTCCGTTACCTCTTCCGCCATTGTTCTGTAATTACAAAACAATCTCATTAGAACACAAGTATCGATGGGGCCTTATTTTGCACTAGTCGCATACAAAAGGGATAACGACACTAAGACACTAACCACTATGCTCCGATACCAATCGTAATACTCGCGAACCTGATTTTGAGAATTTGTTGTTTTGCTTTTTATCTAAAATGTTGCTGATAGCAAGAGTTGCACCGACTTTTCTTTTATCCAATTAAGGAAGGTGAAAAGAATGAAAAGACCTTCGTTAGATTCTGAGTAAGGGGAGGTTATAAAGGAAAAGGTATTAAGCACTTTTTCATCCAGTAGGTCTACTGCCTTAGTTGCTCTTAGATTATTTAAAAGTGTTTTGTGTGTGTTTGACAAAATTATTTTGAAAAAGGCATTTCGCTTGACTTTGTAATGATTCATGTAGGAATGTATACAAAGTGTTCTAAACGCTTCATTTTTGAAAGAGTTCAATTTTGACAAAAGCCATTGCATGCTAAAAGTACTTTATTGTAGCAAGCAACCAAAACCTTATTACCTACTCGAATTGGTCGCTGTTGTTTCGCTTCCTTTAGAATAGTACTATCCATACCATTAATTGATAGTAGCCCTATTCGCTGGATGTAGTATGGACATTCTTCAAGGACACGGATGGTCATAGAAGGCAACTCAGTGAAGTATCCAGCACATCTGGAAGGACGATCATCACTTTCAGAGGGCAACAATCGAGGAAGAGATCATGTATTCAGAGGCTTACATCGTGGGTTCAAGGATCTTTGTATCGGGACTATGATGATATATTTGTAGGCATGGTGATAATTTCAACGCTCGGGGACTCACCATTTAATCGAAAGGCAACGAGAGAGAATTACCCTATGGGTGATGTGTGAAAAAATGGTGTTGAATTCGTTTTATCTTGGAATTAGAGGTGACCTATGTTCGTTATCTTGCCATACCAGTTACAGCAGCTATAAAAGTGTAAAGTAAATCATGGAAAGCAAGTGAAAAGTAAATGTCCCACGCTATTACATGGCTTTGGGGAGTATAATAGGAGTACGAAAGTAAAAGTCCTAATTAAACTATTACATCCCAGGCGTTCCATAATATTGAAAGAAAAGTTTAGAAAATCGTCTCAAACGTTATAACCTCGTAGGTATACATAATCCAAAATACGAGAAAATTGCATAAGAGGAAAAATGTTAGTAAAAATATGATTTTTAAATGAGAAAAATATTTTAGATTAGTGATGATAATAAGATGATAAGATATTTTTTGGTAATTTTCCAATCGATTTCGATAATTAAAAATAATTAAAAGTCAATTTAATGGTTAACTAGCAATTAATTAAAATATGCATGTAAAGATATGAATTTTAATGTCAAAAATTAAATAAACGTTTTCCGATTAAAATAACAAAGGAAAATATTTTGGTGATTTTTAAATGCATGAGAAAATTGTTTAAAGATAAATTAAATTGCATGGAAAATATTAAAAGAAAAATAAGAAAAGTGTTAGTTTTCAAAGTGATAAAAAAATATTGTCATGGCAAGGATCGAACCAGGGACCATCCTCACACGCACGCTTGCTAACCGAAATGAGTGTATACGCAAAGCAAATGAAACAAAAACAAGTTAAACGAATTTGAATTGATGCCCAGACACGCAAGATCTTCATTTTTCGCTTGAATTTTAAACACATAGCTTGGCCCGGTTCGACGCCAAGCCCCGCAATTTTCAAAAACTTACAGTAATATAAATTAGTTATGGATACATGAATCGATTGCAAACATCATTCTAAACATGATGGTGGTCCCGGTTTTGTCCAATTTTACGTATTTTTGGAAACCCTAAATGAAGCGTAAAATCCTACTATGGCATCTTGTGATTCTTGCACTTAAAGTTCAATCTGAACCACCCGTATAGCTTGCAAACATGCGTCTTTCGGCCTTTGTGACTCGGAGGTAGAAGATGATCAACACCGACATAACACCAAACATTTGCACTGCTGATTGATATGCAGAAAGCTTGCTGATGCCATTTGGAGAAGTCGAAACTTCACCTGGGACAGTCGATGCTAGACTTAAGAATGTCCTCGATAGAGAACAGGAGATGGGCTTAAGATGCCATCCGGAAGATCGATGTCGGGAACGAGCCCACGCTAGGCTCTCGCAGATGTTCTCAAGATAGAAGAGAATACGAAGATGGGCTTAAGATGCCATCCTAGGAGTCGACGTTAGACTTTGTGCTCGCCTTTGAATGAAGTTATTGGTTTGTGGTTTTAACCAAATATTCAAGATTCTGAAAGTGGATAGATGTTGACAAATAATCTGAGATGGGCTAAGATGCCATCCAAGACAACCGAGTCGCACGTCGCATCAGAAGTTACCGCTGATAATAAGAGAGTGCGTCGATAAATCTTCGCTTGATTATTCGAGGGGATAATGGTCGGCGTATGTGGATAGCTTCCCCTGTTGGCTTCGTGTTGATCCAATGCCCGCTGTCGAGGACAACCTGGGTGATCGTTCGATAATTTTCCCGCCTTGTTTGTATTAATCTTGGATCATTGTCAAGGACAACCGGGTGGTCGCTCGTATAGTTCTCCGCTTGTCGTGCATTAATCTTGGACCGTCATTAGAAGTGATTTTCACCTGCTTTGGGAAAAACAAATAAACTCCGATAGGATATGGTTAGTCTTATGCAAATTATGATGCATGATGTAATGTGTATGAATGATATACACACGTTATGACTTTTATGAATAATGTATGAATGATAAATGTTGTATTTCAAAACATATCCATCTTGAAGAAATGTGGATGCTCACGGATTTCAAGCTTCTATCTGGGGATCAAACGGATGAAAACCCCGCCGAAAGAGAAGGAAGATATCCTTGATTCCTCCGATGCACTATTTGACCAAGTTTCGAGCCTAGATATTTATATTGCTGAGGATGGTAGAGACCGAGAGGTACACTACCGAGGATCCTGTGTATAGACCTTGTTGGGGAAAATTTAGGAGGCACTCATCGGGATCTGCGTTGTAGATCCTGCTGGAGAGTATTTGATCACATTTCAGAACAAGGACCTGAGCCCGCTGGAAACCTCCTAATGGGGAATGAAATGGTTTCCTCCGATGCATTATCCGACCAAGTTTCAGTCCGATATTGCGTTGTGAAATAATTGTTGAGAGGTATTCTCATGGGATAAATGCCTCCATTGAGATGAAATGTTACCGCGGAGACCGTAATCAAAGTTAATTGACCGATCATCAGGAGTAATATGAAACTGGAATGCTCGAACTGGAGGAAGACGTGTACTCCACCGGGAAGGTTTGTAGTGAGCGCCACCTCCTGTGGGGATTGTACTGCAGGAACGATTGCGACTTTCATCGTCATCTCAATTCCTGTACCGTAGTAATTATCCTTGTTCGCTCACTTTTCGCATGTTTGTAAATAGATTTTATTGTCGATGTATATAATCATTCAAAGCAAACGTTGGACTTTATGCAAACAACAATAGTTGAAAATTGAAAGAGAAAACTTGTATTAATTTGAAAGGTGGCGATGCAAGTAGTAATACACAAGAAAAGTAAAGCTATGCGAAACAAACTCGTTAAGTTTCAACTATGCTAGTACTCATATATTTCGACTATCTCATCTCGTTGTTGTTTTAGAAAGTGAGTGAATTGATTTTCGCCATTTGAATCTTGAATGCCGATAGTAGTGTAGATAAGCGACCTCGACATAGTAGTGCGCTTAAATCCCTAACTTTGCCTAGACCGCCCTTTCGGTTTTCGCCTAACTGATACCCTTTTTGCCCAAGCCTTTGCGGTGTTTCGACTCTGCCGTGTAGATGTTTCTGTATATATCCTTAACTTTTCCCGAACCCTGGTTCGCTAGGATGCTCTTATTTTTCCTAGATCACCGACCTAGCGGGTCTCGCTTATGCGTAGTATTTTCGACTATGTCTCTGCTCACACACAGGCGTGAAGTCTTCACCATCCATGGTGCTAAGTATCATAGCCCGTAAAATATCGCCTTGACTACAAATGGTCCCTCACAGTGTGGAGTCCATTTGCCCTGGGATCACCTTGTGGAAGAATGATGCGCTGACTACCAGGGTCACCGACTTGGTAAACTCGGTGCTTGACCTTCTTGTTAAATGCCTCGATCATTCATTTCGATAGATCCGTCCACGGTGTATGGACGCCAGTCGCTTCTCGCCGATCGCCGATCCGGTCGAGGTGAGTCTCGATCCATTCGCTCGCTGCTCCTGTCCCTGGAGGACTCGTTAAGGGTAAATGAACCGATCAGGACTGCCCATACCGACACGAGAGAGAAGGGTTGCCCGCGAGATACTCTCGAGTCTCAAGATACCTTTTCACTTCACAGTAACCAAGGTTTCTCTTCTGTATCAAGTTCACAACAAGACGGTTCGCCAAACTTCTCGATGATGACTGGGGCCTCGTTGTCCCATCCGACCTTGAACATAGATGACATAAGAGCTAACGCGTTCCAACCGATTCTCTTCTCGTGGAATATGATCAAAAGTGATCTCTTCAAGTAGGGATCAAACTTAGAACATGCTCCTCGATATGGAATAAGATCTTGATGCTTCGTGATCCCACTCGCCTTTGATCCGTCTGATCACCAAAGTCGAGTCTCCATACACTGCAAGAATTCGATTTCAAGTCAATCAGCCTTTAATACCCATGATGCACGCTCAGATTCTACCATTGTTCGTGCAACTGAAATATAACTGTGGTGAAAAGGAGTGTCCGCCTGTAGGAGATGTAATGATGGCGCCAATGCCACTGCCATGCGTTTGAGGCTCCACCAAAGACCATGGTCCATCGATCCTTGTCGGTCCTTCGTCTCGTCCCGGTTCTTCACAATCAAGAATTAGTAAATCATCTTCGCTTGAAACTCGAACTGCATGTATCGATAGTCATCATGCGCTTCATGAGCCAAATGACTCCGCCATTCCTTTGATCGCTTTCGAGAAGTATATCGATGTCCCATTACCCCAAAATTTGCCCTCCATCTACCAAGAGATTTCATACATCTATGCTCAAGGATTCCTCAAGAGTTGATCGTATAAACTCTCTCAGACAATCAACCCAAACTAGGGCTGGTATCTCTCAAGTCAAGATGAACTTCAACATCTCCAATGGCCTTCATGCCTCCTCATATGCTTCAAAGATTCTCCATGTCAAGTTTCAAGCTTCACAAGTCAAGCTCTATTACTTTCAAATGGTCAAAATCCAAATATTGATGAAGCAACTCGATTTTCAAAAAATCATTTAAAATGAATTTTCAAAAAACAACAATGAAATCGCCACCTAATTTTATTTGTTCTAAAAGAAGAACGGGAAAATATAGATAAAACCCATGAAAGAAAAGGATAAGACTTGCCCACGAAATTAAGAGATATAGGTTCTGAGTTGGTTATGCAAGGGGAAGGTATTAATACCCCTCACATCCATCGCACTCGATGGTACCCATTTAGTTCAAAGTGTTTCAGTGTGTTAAGGTGAAAAATTTTACGATCTTCTAAGTTTTGAAATGAGAAAGAAAAGGGAGAAGAAATGTTTTTATTATTTGAAGTTTGACACTGCTTTTGAAACCACAGGCCTATCACGTATTCCCTCGTGCAATGGGAAAGTCAAAACTCAGAGTTCTTCTAGAAAATGATTGTTTGTTGATTGATTTTAAATGAAAAGACAAGTCATTTTTAAAGGAGAAGATCGTCTAACGCTCCACAAGGTGTGATAAAGAATAAAGGACTACGCACTCAACATGAGTAGGGTTCGAGAACACTCTAATACTCAAGTGGAGAAGTCGAAACCTTGGGAATAGAGGAGAAGCATCTCAATTATAAATGAATCATGTCTAATCTCGAAAAGGATTTTTAAATGTAAATGGTGCTTGAGCGCACAAAAGATATTGAATGTGTTGGAATTGATTTTAAATTGTGGATGACAAGTACCAAAACGTTGGGCTATCTCTAACGATTCAACCTCGAGATTGGTGATCGAGGTCAACCGATCATCTCATCCAAAATTTTATTATGAAAGAGCAGGTAAACAAAGTTCACTTTTATTAAGTGTATGGAATAAAGTATTTAAGTCATCAAGTTACCTCTATGGCCCAACATTACATTTTAATTAAATCGCCTATCCTCTAACGATTTACTTAAATACCATAGCACCATGTTTTTTGTTTTGTAGAAAATTGATTTTGAAAAATAACCTCGATGTGGATCGAGGTTTGAGAAAAGACTCGACGCTGGGCCTAATTTTATTGAAAGTGTTTTAAATGTGGTGAATGGAGAAAGAATAGGATCGAGATAATTGTAAATCACAAGAAATCGACAAAGCCCATACAAGGTGGCCAACCTAAGTAAACAATTAAATTACATGTACTAGCAAATGGCTAGTTTACTAAGACGTAATTAACGGACAATTGATCGAAATAGGCTCACCGTATATGCCTCAGACGCCGCGTACATGTGTGCATGTGTGGTCATCGCGACGCTTTGAGCTTTGGTTTCCATTTACGGGTTTAAAATGATTTACAAATATTAGTTTAAAAGATTTTTAGTTTTGTGTACATGCAAATTAAATAAAATAAATGCACTAAATTATTACAAGAATTGTTCTTGGGTGAGGATACATCAAATATAAATTGGGATTTAAATGGTAAAATAAAATAGAAAACCGGAAAATTATTTACAACACATCAAGGGGATTGGGATACAATTTTCTAATGGGGATGAATTTAATAAATTACAAATTTATAAAAATATACAAGAATGACATAATTTTGATAAATTAAATATTAAACTAGTTAGCAGAAAAATAATAATTAATTAACAATATAGCTAGAAATAAATGAAATGAGTAATCATTTGAAAAAAATTAATTAACTAAATAAAACATTAATTAGTTAGAAGAAAATAATAATTAATTAACAATATAGCTAGAAATAAATTAAAATTAGGTAATCATTTAAAACAAAAATTAATTAATTAAATAAAACATTAACTAGTTAGCAGTAAAAAAAAAAATTTAATTAACAATGGTAATAGAAATAAATTCAAATGAGTAATCATTTAAAACAAAAACATTAATTAACTAAGAGAAAGGTGTATGTATTAAATAAATATACCTGGGTCGAGTAAAAATGACAAAAGAAAAGTTGAAGTCCAAAGAAAATAACACGCTTTTTTTTAACAGCAAGTAAAGTCATTGAATCGACATACATTAGTATTTCTATACAAAAGAACATCAACATTTTGCACCTTGACATTTAAAACATAAATTCTACTAAAAAACCGCATGTAATACGTAGTTTACAAAATCAAACAATGGATAAAGCATGCAAGGTGACATATTCTCAAAGATAATGGATGATGAAACAATGCGATGCTTATTAACTAAACCGATTTTCTAACCTAAATCAACTATCAATAAAAATCAACTATCACCACAAAACTTTAGAAATCACAACCAATATGAACATG
>CM038794.1:131107457-131178151 GCA_021764765.1 Vicia sativa
TCAAGATCATGTATTCTAAGCCACATCGTGGGTCTTATGATCTTGTATCAAGGACTATGATGATTTGTTCGAAGGCAACGGTTAGAATAATTTCACGCTCGAGGGACATGACCATTTGAAATCGTAAGTAACGAGAGACAATTCCCCTAAGGGGGCGCAGTGAAAAAGTGTGTTGATTTAATATGTTATCTTGAAGTTAGTGGGCTATGTTCATTATTATTCTTGCCATACTTCAGTTACTAGCAATTGATAGAAAGTAAAATAAATTATGAAATGTAAAGTGCGGAAAGGTAAACCTACGCTATTACAAGGCTTGGGCAAGTATAATTTAAAATGCGGAAAATGAAAACCCTAAATTAAACTATTACATCCCATATACAATTACATTATTGAAAAATAAATGAAACTAAGAATCGTTCGAATCGATTAACTCGTGAAACAAACGAGAAACCTGGAAATATGATAAAATCGAATAAGAAAATGTTAGAAAATGCAAATTTTAAATTGAAAAATTATTATATATCGGAAATAAGATAATAAGTTAAAATAATTTTTTGGGATTTTTGATGCATTTAATAATTAAAATTGAATTTAGAATGATTTAAATGCAAAATTACAAATAAAAATAAATATGCATGCAAAATATATTTTTAATTTATTAAATTAAATAAAGATTTTCGAATAATAAAAAGAAAATATTTTTTGCAATTTTAATGCGTATTAAAAATTATGAAAAGAAATTAAAACAATGCAAAATATTAAAATATGGAAAATATGAAAAAGTCGAGTTTTGAAAAAGAAAGTGAAACCCGGCAAGTGTGATTCGAACTCGTGACATGGGAAGCATCTTGGAATAAAGGCTTTTTACCACCACGCCAAATGCTTTGTTGTCATGGAACCAAACGATGATCACGACACGCCGCTCGGATAAGTCAATGCACAATCACCGGGTCCCCTGGATGGAAATGTACATCGTGAAGCACCATAACGCCATGCACGCCACGCCTGATTCAGATCGAGTCAACGACGAGCCCTAGCTCCGGCCGCTTTCTCCGATGGGCGCCCACCAAATCGGAAAAATACGCAAGATAAATAGTTCTAAAGTACCTACCCCCTAAATCGGACCCTCACGAATCCAATGGTGCAACCGGTTTTGGCTAAAAACACTTGTATAAGGTCGCTCATCTAAATACCTAATGCCCTAACTATGGCATTTAGAGTTTCACGCTCAAGCTTGTAATGAGACGAGTTATTCCCACCTAATGAACATCCCGAGTCCAAACAAACACACAAAAACATTAATGATGTATGAAATACGTGAATCGAAAATAAGAAAATTCCAAACCGGTGAGAGCCGGATGTCGGATCCGCGCCCGGGCTCGAGGGAGATGCTTGGCGTCATTGGAATCTCCGAGCACATTGAATGATCACAACACCTTGAATCTGGCCGGTTTTTGAAATTAATTCTCCAATTCTTGAAAATTTTGCAAGAGTTTGGGTGGTTTTTAGGGCTAGGTCTCGCCCTCCGTTTGCACATGCCGAGCATTTATGTAAGAAGTTCGATGGCAAAAGTAAGCAAAAAGATTCATCCATCAACGTGCAAATATTTTCTTTGAAAATAAAATCAAATATTGAAGAAAATTGATTTTCTCATCAATGTGTGATCATGCACGATTTGGTATGAAATATGGGCTTTCTTGGATATTAAGTAAGATATAAATCCAAACCATTTGAAAAATACTTTATTTTCATTTTATGTAATTTAATTTGGATTTAAATGGTTTAAAATCCAAAATAAAATCAATAAAATAGAAAATTATAGCCAAGCATTTATGGGTCAAAATAATATCATGAACAAGTTTGATCAAAAGATTATAGGCCCATTTGAAAATTTTGCATTTTGACCAAATGTCCTTTTGTGCAATCATTCAAAATCGCTCAACTTCCGAATAGTGTATCTTGCTCAATTTTCCACATTTTTGAGTGTTCTGGACTTTTGAAAGCTCTAAGAGTCCTTTAACCAACCTTTTGGTCTCATCTCAATTGGAGTTTCCATGCTCAATATATCTTCAAAACAAAATGTTGACTTTTGTTGACTTTGAAGGAATCAGAATGTTTTGATCCATACCTTCCAAATGAAGCATTTTTGAACATTCTGTGAGACACAGTTGTAGAGAATTAATTTCCTTCTAAACAAGAGGTGGTGGAAAATCAGAAAGTATGAGAAAGTTATGATCACCAAAGTTCGCTTGACTTTTCACCTAAAACCCTAATTTAGAAAGTTTCGACTTTTGAGCAAATCTTGAGTTTTCTTGATGAATCATGATCAACCCTTGATCAAATGATGAATGTAACTTCAAATGAGGATGTTGACCAAAATTATGAAGTTTGATCAGATGACCACATTGCTGACTTTTGTCCAATGTTGCACCCCAAATTTTACTCCTCGCTATTTTTCTACTTGCATTTGTATTTATATTATAAAAAACAATATTCACTCATCGTGATATGCATCATATCGTCAGATTTGAATTGACCAAAGTCAGCTTTAAATCGATGTTTGTATTGTTTTAATTATAAAATACCATATCTTACTTCATGCATTTTACTCTCTCGCTTATTGCATTCATTTTAAATTATTTATATGTCGATGATATCGATATTTCGATTATAAACAGATCAAGTAAGTAATTGACATCAGGTAAAATTAGCGGAAAATATTTCAAGTTTTCATTTTTACACATCGCTTATGAATCTACGTCGCGTAGATCATGAAAAATGTGTTCTCCTAATTTTCTACATTTCAAGTCTCGCTTTTAATCAGAATGTTTTAAAGTCGGGTATTCTTTATTATCATTTTATTTCGATTGTAAATATTTTGATAATTTTTCTTTAATCTTTGATACCCGTAGTTTATTTTAATGTACTGATTTATTTTTTTCGGATAATTTATTGTCCGAACTTTTACCATTTTTGATAATTTTAGGTGTCTATTTTTTATCTCAAAAAAATCAAACAAAAATACTTTTGGGCTTATTAATTTTTACTAGTTCCATTTTTTAGGCCCATTTTATGTAGAGGGCATTTAACCTAATCTTGTGGTATATATATGTATGTTATGATTGAGACAAGAGAGGAGAACAAATTGGGGGACCAAAATTAGAAATTGAAACGGAGGCAGGCAGAAAACAAAAACAAATTTATAAAAAAAAAAACTCCTTCTGTATTCAAACCCGTTCCTTCAATCTCCCCAAACTCCATTCTCACCGTTCCAAACCCTTTCCTCCATTCCATTTCTCACAGCCATACAACCAAACCTCTCACCGGCGACAGTCATCCTCCACCACACCCATCCGCCGTTAACCCTTTATTCCATACACTCACACTTCCTCACAGCAACCGCCGCTGCAACCATATCAGCCTCCATCCCTCCGTCAAAACCAACCACTTGCCATTCATTTCGTCACAACACCACCTCGCCGAAAACAGATTCTCGGCCGAACCACATACTCCCGCCGTTTCCTCCTTTCAACATCCAAACTCCAGCCGCCTAACCTCCATCCACCGTAAACCTCATTCCTCTCCGCAGAAACCCCGTTCCGAACCTTTTCTGCTGCCTTCCGCTGTTCCGTCAACACCCTTCATACATACATACTGGCCTCTGTTTCTATTTCCATCACCACCTCCTCGCTACCATTCACCCTTTCAAACTGGCTTCCTCCATTCCAGCAAACCACCGCTGCCGTCTTCCTCAACCCACACCACCTACAACCTTCATTTTCTCACGACGAAAACCACCACCCTCTCAAACACCCGTTAACTTCTTTCCTCTCACTTATACTGTTCATGTTCTGGATTTGTGATTTCTAAAAGTTTTGTGGTGATAGTTGATTTTTATTGATAGTTGATTTAGGTTCTGAAAAATCGGATTTAGTTAATAACTGTCGCATTGTTTTTTCATCATCCATTATGCTGAGAATATGTCCTGCTTGCACTTAACTTTGTCAACATTGTTTGAATTTTGTAAACTCTGTATTCTGTCTGGTTTTTTTAGTAGAATTTATGTTTTTAAATATCTATTAGTGCAAAAATGTTGATGTTCTTTTTGTATAGAAATGTTAATGTATGTCGATTCAATGACTTTACTTCTTTTAATTAAAAAAAATGTTGTGTTGTTGCTACTGGACTTTCAACTTTTCTTTTTGTCCATTTTTACCCTCCTGACCCAGCGCCCATTTATTTAATACATACACCCTTTCTCTTAGTTAATTAATGTTTTTGTTTTAAATGATTACTCATTTGAATTTATTTCTAGCTATATTGTTAATTAAATTTTTTTTATTTCGCATCACAACTAGTTAATGTTTTATTTAGTTAATTAATTTTTTGTTTTAAATGATTACTAATTTTAATTTATTTCTAGCTATATTGTTAATTAATTATTATTTTTTTACTGCTAACTAGTTAATGTTTTATTTAGTTAATTAATTTTTTTGTTTTAAATGATTACTCATTTCAATTTATTTCTAGCTATATTGTTAATTAATTATTTTTATCGCTAACTAGTTTAATATTTAATTTATCGTTAAAATTATGTCACTTTGTATATTTTTATAAATTTGTAATTTATTCGTTTATCCCCATTCAAAATTGTATCCCAATCCCTTGATGTGTTGTAAATAATTTTACCGCTTATTTTATTTTACCATTTAATCCCCATTTATATTTGATGTATATCCCTCACCCAAGAACAATTTTTGTAATAATTTAGTGCACATTTATTTTATTTAATTTAATCACACTTACACAAAACTAAAAAATCTTTTTAAACTAATATTTGTAAATCATTTTAAACCCGTAGTCGACAAAGCTACAAAGTCAGGATGACCACACATGCACACATGTATGATCCTCGGCCTTCTTACGTGAGCCTATTTCGATCAATTGTCCCAATTGGTCGCCTTAGTAGACTAGCCCACTTGCTAGTACACATGTAATTTAATTATTTTATACTTAGGTTGGCACACCTTGTATGGGCTTTGTCGATTTTACTTGTGATTTACAATTATCTCGATCCTATTCTTTCTCCATTCACCAAGCATTTAAAACACTTTCAATAAAATTCGACCCAACGCCGAGTCTTCTTCTCAAACCTCGATCCAACGTCGAGTTATTTTTCAAAATCAATTTTCTACAAAACAAAAAACATGGTGTTATGGTATTTAAGTAAATCGTTAGAGGATAGCCCGACGATTTAATTAAATGTAAAGTATTTGGGCCCTTAGAGGGTAACCCAATGACTTAAATACTTTATTCCATACACTTAATAAAAGTGAACTTTGTTTCACCTCACTCTTTTCATAATAAAGATTTTGATGAGATGATCGTTGACCTCAATCACCAATCTCGAGTATTGAATCGTTAGAGGATAGCCCAACGTTTTGGTACTTGTCATCCACAATTTAAAATCAATTCCAACACATTCAATATCTTTGTGCGCCCAAGCACCATTTACATTTAAAAATCCTTTTCGAGATTAGACATGATTCATTTATAATTGAGATGCTTCTTCTATTCCCAAGGTTTTCGACTCTCCACTTGAGTATTAGAGGTGTTCTCAAACCCTCTCTCATGTTGGTGCGTAGTCCTTTATTCTTTATCACACCTTGTGGACGTTAGACGAGTCTTCTCCTTTAAAATGACGACTTGTCTTTTCATTTAAAATCAATCAACAAACAATCATTTTCTAGAAGAACTACGTAGTTTTGACTTTCCCATTGCACGAGGGAATACGTGAGGCACGCCGGTTTCAAAACCGTGTCAAACTCAAAAATAATAAAAACATTTCTTCTCCCTTTCTTCTCATTTCAAAACTTAGAAGATCGTGAAAATTTTCACACTAACACACAAACACACTTTGAACTAAATGGTACCATCGAGTACGATGGATGTGAGGGGTGCTAATACCTTCCCCTTGCATAACCAACTCCCGAACCTATATCTCTTAATTTCGTAGACCGTCTTATCCTTTTCTTTCATGGGTTTTATCTATATTTTCCCGTTCTTCTTTTAGAACAAATAAAATTAGGTGGCGATTTCATTGTTGTTTTTGAAAATTCATTTTAAATGATTTTTTTTGAAAATCGAGTTGCTTCATCCAATACAACTGATTTTCAACCATTTGAGCAATTGTCTGAGGAAACTTGACTTGTGAAGCTTGAAACTTGACATGGAGAATCTTTGAAGCATATGAGGAGGCATGAAGGCCATTGGAGATGTTGGAAGTTCATCTTGACTTGAGAGATACCAAACCCTAGTTTGGGTTGATTGTCTAGGAGAGAGTTTGTCTGATCAACTCTTGAGGAATCCTTGAGCATAGATGTATGAAATCTCTTGAGTAGATGGAGGGCAAATTTTGGGGTATGACAGACATCCAATATACTTCTCAGAAAGCGATCAAAGGAAGTGTAGTAGCCGATCATTTGGCTCATCAAGCCATAGATGACTATCACCATGCAGTCGAAGTTTCAACTAAGATGATTTACTAGTTAACTGATTGTGAAGAACTGTGACTGCATTTAAGGACCTGAACAAGGATCCCGATGGACCATGGTCTTTGGTGGAGCCTCAAACGCACTTGGCAATGGCATTGGCGCCATCATTACATCTCCTACAGGCGGACACACTCCTTTCACCACCAGATTATATTTCAGTTGCACGAACAACATGGCCGAATACGAAGCGTGCATCATAGGTATTAAAGCTGCTATTGACTTAAGAATCAAATTCTTGCAAGTGTATGGAGACTCAGCTTTGGTGATCAGACAGATCAAAGGCGAGTGGGATACGAAGCATCCGAATCTTATTCCATATCGAGAGCATGTTCTAAGTTTGATCCCCTACTTCGAAGAGATCACTTTTGATCATATTCCACGAGAAGAGAATCAGTTGGCAGACGCATTAGCTACTATGTCATCTATGTTCAAGGTCAGATGGGACAACGAGGCACCCCAAATCATCATCGAGAAGTTTGACGAACCAGCATACTGTTGTGAACTTGATACAGAAGAGAAACCTTGGTTCTGTGAAGTGAAAAGGTATCTTGAGACTCAAGAGTATCTCGCAGGGGCAACCCCCTTCTCTCTCGTATACGGTATGGAAGCAGTCCTACCAATCGAGGTTCAGCTACCCTTAACCAGAGTCCTCCAGGACACGGAGCCAGGCGAAGACGAATGGATCCAGACTCACCTCGACCAGATCAACTTGATCGACGAGAAACGACTCGCGTCCATCTGCCATGGACAGATCTATCAGAAATGAATGATCAGAGCATTTAACAAGAAGGTCAAGCACCGAGTTTACCAAGTCGGTGACCTAGTAGTCAAGCGCATCATTCTTCCACAAGGTGATCCCAGGGGCAAATGGACTCCCACCTATGAGGGACCATTTGTAGTCAAGACAGATTTTTCAAGTGGAGCTATGATACTTAGCACCATGGATGGTGAAGACTTCCCACACCCTGTGAACGCAGACATAGTCAGAAAATACTACGCATAAACGAGACCCGCTAGGTCGACTGATCTAGGAAAAAATAAGGGCATCCTAGCGAACCAAAAGGGTTCGGGAAAAAGTTAAGGATATATACAAAACATCTACACCCGGCAAGTCGAAAACCTGCAGCGGCTGGGCAAAAAGGGTATCCTGTTAGACCGAAACCCGAAAGGGCGGTCTAGGCAAAAGTTAGGATTTAAGCGTACACTATGTCTCGTCCAGGTCACTTATCTACAGACTACTATCAGCATTCAAGATTCAAATGGCGAAAATCAATTCACTCACTTTCTACTGACAACAACGAGATGAGATAGTCGAAATATATGAGTACTAGCATAGTTGAAACTTAACGAGTTTGTTTCCGCATAGCTTTTTACTTTCTTGTGTACAAACTACTTGGCCATACGCCACCTTTCAAATTAATACAAGTTTTTTCTCTTTACAATTTTCACTATTGTTGTTTGCATAAAGTCCAACGTTTGCTTTGAATGATTATATACATCTGACAATAAAAATCTATTTACAAACATGCGAAAAGTGAACGAACAAGGATAATTACTACAGGCTCTAGGAATTGAGATGACGATGAAAGTCACCAATACGTTCCCCTGCAGAGTACAATCCCCACAGAGGTGGCGCTCACTACAAACCTTCCCCAGTGGAGTACACATCTTCCTCCACTAGTTCTGACATTCCAAGTTTCATCGATTACCCCCGAGCAATGATCCCATAATTTAACCTCGATTACACCGCCTAAGCAAGAATATTTCATCTCCAGCAGAGGCATTTATCCCCAGTAGAATACCTCTCAACAATTACCATTTCGACAACAAGAATATCCGATCAAACTTGGTCGACATGCATCGAGGAAACCTACATTTCATTCCCCATCCAGAGTTTCCAACGGGCTCCAGGTCCTTCTAGCCCTGTTCCCCAGTAACAATCAAATACTCTCCAGCAGGATCTACGCGCAAGATCCCCAGTAGAGTGCCTCCTAAATTTTCCCCAACAAGGTCTATACACAGGATCCTCGGTAGTGTACCTCTCGGTCTCTACCATCCTCAGCAATATAAATATCTAGGCTCGAAACTTGGTCAGATAGTGCATCGGAGGAATCAAGGATATCTTCTTCGAAAGGTGGTTTTCATCCGCTTCTCCCCAAATAGAAGCCGAAATCCCTTGAGTAGCATCCACATTTTCTTCAAGATGGATATGTTTTGAAATACCACAACATTTATCATTCATACATTATTCATAAAAGTCATAACTTGTGCATATATCATTCATACACATTACATCATGCATCATAATTTGCATAAGACTAACCATATCCTATCAGAGTTTATTTTGTTTTTTCCCAAAACAGGTGAAAATCACTTCTAAACGACAGGTCCAAGATTAATGCCTGAAGCAAGACGGGAGAACTATCTGAACGACCACCCGAGTTGTCCTTCGACAACAGATCCAAGATTAATACCCGAAACAAGACGGGAAAATTATCTGAACGATCACCCAGGTTGTCCTCCGACAACAGGCATTGGATCAACACCCGAAGCACAACAGGGAAGCTATCCACATTCTGCCGACCATTATCCCCTCAGAATAATCAAAACGAAGATTTATCTCGACACTCTTATTATCACAAGAATACTGAGTCATGCACGACTCGCTTGTCTTGATGGCATCTTAAGCCCATCTCCGATTATTTGTCAACATCTCTCCACTTTCAGAATGCTGAATATTTGGTTAAAAACCAATACAAACCAATAACTTCATTCAAAGACGAGCACAAAGTCTAACGTACGACTCCCTCCGGATGGCATCTTAAGCCCATCTTCATATTCTCTTCTATCTTCAAGAACATCTGCAGAGCCTAGCGTACGGCTCGTTCCCCAGCATCAGTCTTTCCGGATGGCATCTTAAGCCCATCTCCTACCATTCTCCTATCCAGGCGACATTCTTAAGTCTAGCATACGACTCATCCCCCAGTGAAGTTTCCAGCTTCTCCAAATGGCATCTGTAAGCTCATTCCTGCATCATCAATCAACGACGAGTGCAAATGTTTAGGTGTAATCGAGTGTTCGATCATCTTCTACCTCCAGGTCACAAAGGGACGAAAGGCACGCATGTTTGCAAGCTATCTGGGTGGTTCAATTGAACTTTAGGTACCGGAATCACAAGATGCCATAGCTAGGATTTTCTGCTTCATTTTAGGGTTTCCTAAAATACGTAAAATTGGACAAAACCAGGACCACCATCATGTTTAGAATGATGTTTGCAATCGATTCATGTATCCATAACTAATTTATATTGCCTCGTATGAGATTTTTGAAAATTGCAGGGCCTTTAGCGCCGAACTGCATCGACGCTTATGTGTTTGAAAATTCAAACGAAAAAGATGAAGATCTTCGCTGTAACTGGCATCGAATTCAAATTCGCTTAACTTGTTTTTGTTTCATATTGCTAACACGATACACTCCAGCTCAACAAGCAAATCGGCGTGTGAGGGCATGGTCCTCGGTTCGATCCTTGCCATGACAAATATTTTTATCACTTTGAAAACTAACACTTTTCTTATTTTTCTTTTAATATTTTCCATGCAATTTAATTTATCTTTAAACAATTTTCTCATGCATTTAAAAATCACCAAAATATTTTCCTTTGTATTTTAATTAAAAACGTTTATTTAATTTTTGACATTAAAATTCATATCTTTACATGCATATTTTAATTAATTGCTAGTTAACCATTAAATTGACTTTTAATTATTTTTAATTATCGAAATCGATCTCAAAATTACCAAAAAAATATCTTATCATCTTATTATCATCACTAATCTAAAATATTTTTTCTCATTTAAAAATCATATTTTTACTAACATTTTTCCTCTTATGCAATTTTCTCGTATTTTCCGATTATGTATCTGCTTACAGGTTGTAACGTTTCGGACGATTTTTCTCGCTTTTCTTTTCAATATTATGGAACTGCCTATGGGATGTAATAGTTTAATTAGGACTTTTACTTTCCGTACTCCTATTATATAACTGCCCCAAAGCCATGTAATAGCGTAGGACATTTACTTTTCCGCACTTTACTTTCCGCAATTTACTTTCTGCACCCTATAAACTGCTAGTAACTAGGCGTGTATGGCAAGATAAAAAACGAACATAGGTCACCTCTAATTCCAAGATAAAACATCTGAATTCAACACACTATTTTCACACATGCACCCCTTAGGGTAATTCTCTCTCGTTGCCTTTCGATTAAATGGTCAAGTCCCTCGAACGTAGAGGTATCCTAGCACCGCTGCCTACAAATATATCATCATAGTCCCTTCGATACAAAGATCATAGACCCACGATGTCGCCTACGAATACATGATTCTTCCCGATCGTTGCTTCACGAAAGTGATGATCGCCCTTCGAATGTGCTAGGATACTTCCTACAAGTTGCCTTCTATGACCATCCGATGTCCCTTCGAATGTCCCTTCTACATCCAACGAATAGGGCTACCTATCAATTAATGGTATGGATAGTACTATTCTAAAGGAAACGAAAACAACACGAAAACGACCAATTCTGAGTAGGTAATAAGAGTTTTAGTTGCTTGCTCTAATCAAAGTACTTTTCACACCACACACTTTTGTCAAAATTCAAACTCTTTTCAAAAATGAAACGTTTCCGAACACTTTGTATACATTCCTACATGAATCATTACAAAGTCAAAGCGAAATGCCTTTTCAAAATAATTTTGTCAAACACACACAAAACACTTTTTAAATAATCTAAGAGCAACTAAGAGCCCGTAGATAACTACGGATGAAAAGGGGTGCTAATACCTTCCCTTTTCATAACCTTCTCCTTACTCAGAATCTAACGAAGGTCTTTTCCTGCTCTTTTCACCTTCCTTAATTGGATAAAAGAAAAGTCGGTGGCAACTCTTGCTATCCGCAACATTTTATAAAAAGCAAAACAAATTCTCAAAGTCATTCACCGTAGACATGCTGGGTATCGAGCATAAGGTCGCGGTCTTAGTGTCGTTATCCCTTTTGTATGCGACTAGTGCAAGGTAAGACTGTCGATACTTGTGTTCTAATGAGATTGTTTTGTAACGTTACAGAACAATGGCTGGAAGAGGTAACGGAAGAGACGTTGCTGCTATCGTTGAAGCCTTGGGAATGCTAGCTGGAGTGCTTGGAGGGAATCAGCTGGGAGCTGGTATTGGTGCTGATAGGCAATTGGGAAACTTTCAGAGGAACAATCCTCCATTGTTCATAGGCACTCATGATCCCGAAGGTGCTCAGAGATGGTTGAAAGAGATCGAAAGGATCTTCAGAGTGATTGATTGTGTGGAGGAGCTGAAGGTGAGATATGGTACTCACATGCTGGCAGAGGAAACTGATGACTGGTGGGTTGCTACCAGGACTGAAATGGAACAAGATGGTATTACACTGAATTGGGTTGTGTTCAGGAGAGTTTTTCTGTGGAGATACTTTCCTAAAGATATTCGGGGCAAGAAGGAGATTGAGTTTCTGGAGCTCAAGCAGGGCAATAAGACTGTGAGTGAGTATGCTTCTAAATTTACTGAGTTGGCGAAGTACTATGCTCATTACAACAACGATGCAAATGGAGAATTTTCCAAATGTATCAAGTTTGAGAATGGTCTTCGTGATGAAATCAAGCAAGGTATCAGGTATCAGCGTATCCGGAGGTTTTCCGATTTGGTAGACTGTAGTAGGATTCTAGAAGAGGATCTTGCTAATACTCAGACAAATGCTCGAGGGTATGTGGATTTTAAAGGGAGGAAACAAATGGATCGTGGGAAACCTTATGATAATAATAATCAGAGGTCTGGTGGTTGGAAGATGCCTAGTGGGGGAGATTCTAGTGCTCCTATCAAGTGCTACAGGTGTGGTGAAATAGGGCATCGAGCTAATGAATGCAAGAATGATACGAGGAAGTGCTACAACTGTGGTAAAATTGGTCATGTAGCTACTGATTGCAGAGCAAGGAAGGTAACTTGTTATAACTGTGGCGAAGAGGGTCATACTCATCCACAATGTACTAAGCCAAAGATAGAACAAGCTGGTGGTAAAGTGTTCGCTTTGTCAGGATCAGAGACTAAGCCAGATGATCGGTTGATTAAAGGTACATGTTTTATTAATGGTATACCTTTAATTGCGATTATTGATACTAGAGCGACACATTCTTTTATTGCTTTTGATTGTGCTAAGAGATTGAACTTGGATATTTATAATATGGATGGGAGTATGGTTATTAACACTCATGCGTCGGGTTCAGTGACTACTTCATTTATTTGTAGGAATTGTCCTATTGTGATTTTTGGTAGAGGTTTCGGTATGGATTTAGTGTGCCTACCGTTAGAACAACTTGATATCATCCTTGGAATGAACTGGTTGGAATTCAACCAGGTTCATATCAACTGTTTTGAGAAGACGGTTATTTTTCCTGAAGAAGCTAGAGTTGAAGATGTGACTATGTCAGTTAAGCAGATGAATTCAGCTGTTAAGGAAGGTGCGGTGGTGTTTATGTTGTATTCTTCAACGAAAGAGAAAGGAAAAGCTAAGAGTGATGAATTACCTATTGTGAATGAATTCCCAGAAGTGTTTCCGGAAGATGTTAGTGAATTTCCACCTGAGAGAGAAGTGGAGTTTACTATAGATTTGATTCCTGGAACTAGTCCGGTGTCGATGGCGCCTTATCGCATGTCGGCATCTGAATTGTCTGAGTTGAAGAAGCAGTTGGAAGAATTTCTTGAGAAGAAGTTTATTCGGCCGAGTGTTTCGCCGTGGGGTGCTCGTATGTTGTTAGTTAAGAAGAAAGAGGGTTCAATGATTGTGTGTTGATTACAGGTAGTTGAACAAAGTTACAATCAAGAATCGGTATCCATTGTCGAGGATTGATGATTTGATGGATCAATTAGTTGGAGCTTGTGTATTCAGAAAGATTGATTTGAGATCTGGATATCATCAGATTCGTGTGAAGACGGAGGATATTCAGAAAACTGCATTTAGAACGAGGTATGGACATTATGAGTATTCGGTTATGCCGTTTGGAGTTACTAATGCACCTGGTGTTTTCATGGAGTATATGAACAGGATATTTCATCCGTATCTTGATAAGTTTGTGGTGGTATTTATTGATGACATTCTGATCTATTCGAAGAATGATGAAGAACATGCAGAACATCTTAGAATTGTGTTAGAATTGTTGAAAGAGAAGAAGCTTTATGTGAAGTTGTCTAAGTGTGAGTTCTGGTTAAGTGAAGTAAGCTTTCTTGGTCATGTGATTTCCAAGAATGGCATTGTTGTTGATCCTACGAAGGTAGAAGCGGTATCTTAGTGGGAAGCGCCGAAGAATGCTTCTGAAATCCGTAGTTTTCTTGGTCTTGCAGGTTACTACAGAAAGTTCAATGAAGGATTTTCGAAGTTAGCTTTGCCGTTGACTAAGTTGACAAGAAAGGGTCAAGTGTTTGTTTGGGATTCTGAATGTGAGAAAGGATTCCAAGAGTTGAAGAAGAGGTTGACTAGTGCTCCCATTTTGATTTTTCCGAATCCGGCAGAACCTTTTGTTGTGTATCGTGATGCGTCATTGATGGGATTAGGTGGTGTTTTGATGCAAGATAAGCAGGTAGTAGCTTATGCTTCGAGACAATTGAAAGTTCATGAAAGGAATTATCCGACTCATGATTTAGAATTGGCAGCGGTGGTATTCGTTTTGAAATTATGGAGGCAGTATTTATATGGTTCTCGATTTGAGGTATTCAGTGATCATAAGAGTCTGAAATATCTCTTCGATCAGAAAGAGCTAAATATGAGGCGGAGAAGGTGGTTAGAATTTCTGAAAGATTATGATTTTGGTTTGAATTACCATCCTGGTAAGGTAAACATTGTTGCAGATGCATTGAGAAGGAAGTCCTTGCATATGTCTATGTTGATGGTGCGTGAATTGGATTTAGTCGAGTAATTCAGAGATTTGAGTTTGGTATGTGAGACTACTTCCGATAGTGTTAAATTGGGTATGTTGAAGTTGACTAGTGGTATTCTGGAGAAGATTCGAGCTGGGCAGAAATCTGATGTTGGTTTAGTTGATAAGTTGACATTGATCAACCATGGTCAAGGAGGTGAATTCTGAATTAATGAGAGTGGTGTTATGCGATTTGGTGACAGAGTGTGTGTTCTGGATATTGCAGAACTTAGGAGGAGTATCTTGGAAGAAGGACATCGTAGTGGATTGAGTATTCATCCAGGTGCTACTAAGATGTATCACAACTTGAAAAAGTTGTTTTGGTGGCCTGGAATGAAAAAGGAAATTGTTGAGTTTGTTTATGCTTGTTTGGTTTGTGAAGTCAAAGATTGAGCATCAGAAACCGTCAGGACTAATGGAACCGTTTTTTGTTCCGGATTGGAAATGGGATGGCATTTCTATGGATTTCGTATCTGGTTTCCAAGGACAATGAAGAATTGTGATTCTATCTGGGTTATTGTTGATAAGTTGACGAAATCGCCATTTTATTCCGATAAGAATGGATTATCCGATGGAAAGGTTGGAAGAATTATATGTTGAGAAGATCCTAAGTTTGCACGGTATTCCTTCTAGCATTGTGTCGGATAGAGATCCAAAGTTTACGTCTAAGTTCTGGACATGATTACAAGAAGCTTTATGGTACTAAGTTGATGTTGAGTTTCGCTTATCATCCGCAGACAGATGGTCATACGGAGAGGACGATTCAGTCGTTAGAGGATTTGTTGCGAGCTTGTGTGTTGGAGAAAGGTGGAGCTTGGGATAGTTACTTACCATTGATTGAGTTTACCTACAACAATAGTTTTCATTCGAGTATTGGTATGGCTCCGTTTGAAGCATTCTATGGTAGGAGGTGTCGGACACCGTTGTGTTGGTACGAATCTGGAGAGAGTGTTGTGATTGGGTCGGAGATTGTCCAACAGACTTCAGAAAAGATTAAGATGATTCAGGAGAAGATGAGAGCTTCTCAGAGTCGTCAGAAGAGTTATCATGATAAGAGGAGGAAGGATCTCGAGTTTAGTGAAGGAGATCATGTGTTTATTCGAGTTACTTCGATGACTGGTATTGGTCGAGCTTTGAAGTCAAAGAAGTTGACTCCACGCTTTATTGGTCCGTATCAGATTACTAAGAAGGTTGGATGAGTTACTTATCATATTGCTTTACCGTCGTCGCTTGCGAATTTGCATGATGTCTTCCATGTATCTCAGTTGAGGAAGTACATTGCTGACCCGTCTCACGAGATTCAGGTAGATGATATACAAGCGCGAGATAATCTGACTGTTGAAGCATTACCTGCGAGAATTGAGGATCGGAAGTTGAAGCAGTTGCGAGGTAAAGAGATAGCGCTGGTGAAAGTTGTGACACCCCGAAAATAATTCGGTAATTAAATAATTATGATTTTAATTATTAAATTAATTGAGAGCATAGTTTATTTAATATATTGAATTATTGAGATTAATTATGGATTTATTGGATGTATGTTGAGTAAAGTGGGGTGTGAGGAGTAAAAGACTCTACTCAGATTTATTGATTTATTTAATTTATGTTAAAAAGGAATAAAAGGAATTAAATAAGAAAAGAGGAAAAAAGGAATCATTTTGGAGAAAACAAGATACGTGAAGTGAGAAGAGAAGGAAAGAAGGAAAAGACCTAGAGCGTCGAAATCAAGAACCCACAAGGTAAGGGGTGATTTCGACTGGTTATTGCTTATTATAGGTTTTGATGTTAATATTATAGACCATGGCATGTTAGGAATCTATGTTTAGGAAATTCTAGGTTTCCATGGAAGTATACCTAATAGTGTCAGTTGGTGTCAGATTGAGTCTGATTGTGTCAGAATATGTATGGAATATGATTAGAGTGTCAGTAGATGAAAATAGATGATGGAAATATGTTGTTTGATGAGATAGATGATGCCAAATGATGTATTTTAGTGTTTCCCATGTTGGAGTTCGTATGGGTAAAAATGGGTTTAATTGAAAATGGAAGGATGCTGTCAAAAGTGCAGAAAATGACATTTTAACACGTGGGAACCGATTCTGATGGGTAGGAACCGTTGCCTTTGAAAATTCATAAAATCTAAAATACACGGGAACCGTTCTCGATGTGTCGAACCGGTTCCCATACATTTTTCCGAGCGAGGTTTTGAAGTTTTTAGAACCGGCCTCGATATGTAGGAACCGGGTTCCACTCCAAATTTTGAAAATGCCAAACTTTGAAAATTGTAACTTTCAAACCGAAGTCCGTTTTGAGCGCCTTTTGGACGTTATTTTCTAAATTTAATGCTCTATTTTATGAACTGAAAATATTTTCCAAAACTTGAAGTTATTTTGAAAATGAACCAATTTCTGAGATAAGTGACTTTTGACTGACGCATAGTTAATGGTGTGTAGTGGAGATCCTGTGTTGATGGATGTACTGATAATGTATAGATGTATTGGCATGTTTACACTGATGTTAGATGTATGCATGATGGATTGATATATCATGTTGATTGGTTTGCATGTTTATGTTGATGTTGATTGTATGCATGATTAGTTGAGATATCATGTTGGATGGTTGTTTCAGTTATGTTGAATTGATGTATTACATAGACTGGTTAATGTTGCATGCTATTGATGTGCGTGCGTGCATATGCATTGTTTTGGTGAAGTTAATTCCCATTGTACGGAATTTGACTTGGATTGCCGATAACCGATACCCGAGTGAGGATGGGTGGTTAGGCTGGATTCGTGTCCGAGTGGTTATGGACGAATCGATGGTACTGTATCCGGTAGATGATGGATCAGTGTTGGGTGACTTGGTCACGAGTCGGTACCGCATGCATTGAGTCTGCATTATATTTGTATGAAGTGGTAACATGTTAGGATGTCTTCCAGTGTTACTCTTCGTTGAATTGTTATGATTAAGCATGAATGAATATGGTTATGTGTGTGAATCTCTGAATTTATGTTAAGTGGGTGAAATAATATGCTTGTGATATATTATTGATTGAAAGACTTATAATATGCTTTAATTATGAGAAGTCTCACCCTTACTTTACCATTTCAGATTAAATTAGCGGCTGAGGAGTCGGTGAGGATGGCTCTAGAGCTTAACTTTTAGTCTGTGTCGTTGTCATGCTCGATTAGATTGTAACACCTGGGAACGCTTAGTTTAGAGAATCATTATTGTTTAATTATTTTGGATTTGAATTCCTTGATGACCTTGATGTCTTATTAATTTTAATTTTGGTATTTCTGCTGTGTAAGACATGGTTTTACAATTATTGAATTGTTGGATGATGATCCTCAGTGTAGCATGGCTACTGTTTGAATGAAGTTTATTTTGGTTATTAATTGTGACATCCCTTATTATACCGTGTTAAACTCTGATTAAAGATGATTTAGATATTAATTTAATTAATATATTCGGGGTATTTAGATGGGGTGTTACAATAGTGGTATCAGAGCATAGTCGATCTTGTCCTGTGTCGTTATCCCTTTAGTATGCGACTAGTGTGAAGTGACACTGTCGATACTTGTGTGCTGATGTAGATTGTTTTGTTATGTTACAGAACAATGGCCGGAAGAGGTAACGGAAGGAATGATGATGCAATTGCTGAGGCTTTGGGAATGTTGGCTGGAGTGCTCGGAGGGAACCAGAGGAGTCCGATCGGTGGATGCACAATTGGGAATTTTCGGAGGAATAATCCTCCATTGTTCAAGGGCACGCATGATCCCGAAGGTGCTTAGAAGTGGTTGAAGGAGATCGAGAGGATCTTCAGAGTGATTGACTGTGCAGAGGGGCTGAAGGTGAGATATGGAACTCACATATTGGCTGAGGAGGCTGATGACTGGTGGGTTGCTACCAGAGCTGAACTGGAAGAAGATGGTGTTGCATTGAATTGGCCGTGTTCGGAGAGCTTTTCGAGGAGGTACTTTCCGAGGACGCCGTGAGGTAAGAAGGAGATTGAGTTTTGGAACTCAGCAGGTAACAAGACTGCCATGAGTATGCTTCAAAGTTTTCTCGTTAGCAAAGTATTATGCTCATTACCCTAACGATGCGTATGGAGAATTTTCCAAATGTATTAAGTTTGAGAATGGTCTTCGTGACGAGATTAAGGTGGTATTCGCATCGCAGATCCGGGTTTTCCGATCCGTTGATTGTAGTAGGATTCTTGAGGGGATCTCGCTAACACTAAGTCGAATGCTCGAGGGTATGTTGATAGGAAAAGTAGCAGATGGATCGTGGTAAGCCTTATGATAGGAATAATCGAGATCCTGAGGTTGGAAGAAGTCCGTGGAGGAGATTCTAGTTCTTCCGCTAGGTGCTATAAGTGTGGTGAGACAGACATCGTATGGTGGACTGTAAGAGCAATGATAAGAAGTGTTTCAAGTGTGGAAAGTTCGCCATGTGGCCAATGACCCAGAGTGAAAGTGGTGACTGCACAACGTGGTGAAGAGGGTCATACTGTCCTCGCACAAAACCCAAGAAAGAGCAAGTGGTGGTAAAGTGTTTGCATTGTCTCGATCAAACTAAACCAGATGATCGGTGATTAAAGGTACATGTTTTATTAATGGCATACCTTTGATTGCGATTATTGATATACCGAGCTACGATTCTTTTATTGCTAGATGCTAAGAGATTGAATTTGGAAATTTCTAATATGGATGGTGTTCGCAGAAAAACTATATATATGATTCATGATTCGGAGGCTCATACAAGGGATGCATGGCCTCCAAGCTATGGGTCTAGCCCAATGTTCTTGCAGGAAAAACTATATATATGATCTTAAGGGATTCGGAGGCTCATACAAGGGATGCATGGCCTCCAAGCTATGGGTCTAGCTTACCCCGCAGTTGGGAGCCCTTAGAGATAGAATAGATGACCCCTCTTGAGCATGTAGCTAAGAGAGGGAATGAGAGAATCATCCTTCCTTATGGCCCAAAGGCCTCCTTTTATAGCGTAGTCATCACTAATGATAATGATGGCGTAACCGTCCACTTAATACTTGAAACCGCTACTTAGTGATTTGTAACGTCCGTAACCGATCCATAAGTAGCGTTAATGGAAACCAAACTGACGCTCCTAGCTCGGACAGATGTCCGGATCACATCCCGGTGCTGACCCGGTCTCTCATCCCAACTCCGGGGATAATGCCGGATAAGGGCTTCGGACCCAGTCCGAGATCCATCCCGGATGCCTGCAAACCCCCCTCCGGCCTTACATCTCGGCTGGGGAATTTATGTATGAACATAAGCCCCCCGAGCATATGGTTTCTGGACCTTGAAACTTTATGGTCGTTTAAATAGAAACATAAACTTTGACCCCGGCCGACCTCCAATACCAACCTGTTCCTCAGTGCGAATTTTGCACACAGTGTTTTACCATTCTTCGCTTTTGAGGTTTTTAATGCAACGCACGTCGCTGGAATCGATACTCCAGTTTAACCCAAGCATAACACTCGTATTTAGTCCGAGCTGGGCTCAGAACTTTTTCGGGCTATTGGTAGTAAGACTTAGCTTAACTAGACCAGCCCCCAAGTCGCATGATGCATCAAGCAGGCTATATTGGCTTTTCCAAGCACATAACATCTGTTCATGACACCACTTTAGTTTTTTACCGCTTTTACGTGTTAGATATAGAGCCCCCCTGCGGGCTGGCTGAATTTAGAGGTTTCAACGCCACTAAGTTGATCCGAGTTAGGACCATAGCTCTGTGTGACGAATCTCGAGGTTTCAAATGCCACTAAGAGTAAACCGAGGAATCGAGCTCTTGGTAGCTCACTGGGGCTTCAACGCCACTAGAGTTGATCCGAGATAGGACCAGCCCTGCATGCTTGAAGAATTTATAGGTGTAACCGCCACAAGGAGTTGATCCGAGATGTAATCTTAGTCCAAAGCGAGGGTGACTGTGAGGTTGTTCCGGTAGGAACAGAGCCTTTGAGTAAGAAGTGCTTTTCCGTGATCGAAGACGATCATAGACCGAGCTTAGCAAAGACGTCGCCAATGGGTTCGTAGCCTCAAGCGAGGTTGACCAAGGAGTATTCGCGTAGGAACAGAGCCTTCCGTGATCGAAAGACGATCATAGACCGAGCTTAGCAGACGCCGCCAATGGGTTCGAGCCTCAAGCGAGGTTGACCAAGGAGTATTTCGTAGGAACAGAGCCTTCCGTGGATCAAGACGATCATAGACCGAGCTTAGCAGACGTCGCCAATGGGTTCGAGCCTCAAGCGAGGTTGACCAAGGAGTATTTGAACAGAGCCTTCCGTGGATCGAAAGACGATCATAGACCGAGCTTAGCAAAGACGCCAATGGGTTCGTGAGCCTCAAGCGAGGTTGACCAAGGAGTATTCCGCTGAGGAACAAAGCCTTTCCGTGATCGAAAGACGATCATAGACCGAGCTTAGCAAGACGTCGCCAATGGGTTCGAGCCTCAAGCGAGGTTGACCAAGGAGTATTCACAGAGAATGAGCCTTCCGTGATCGAAGACGATCATAGACCGAGCTTAGCAGCACGTCGCCATGCCTTTGATTCCCGCCATATCCGAGTCTTGAGGTGCGGAGCACTTTTATCCGTTACATCCTATTTAGTCTTTACAATCTAGAAGTAACTTTTAAGATGTCTCTTCTCCCACTGTGAGAGTAAGACGACACCTTTTTAGATGACACCACAATTTCTTACAACCGACAGAGACATTTAACTCGCCTTTAAACAATGGTATTTTACACAATTTTTAACTTGTAACTTATCCACCAGGTTTTTCGCTGTCTTCTCTTCTACCATTCTTGATTGGATGCTTATATGAGCCCCCCAAGCGTGAAGCTTTGTTTGGAATAAGATGAAACGCTTTGATACAGAGCCATCCCGATTAAGGATGACTCAATTTTGTCATTTGCTTCGAGTACTTACTGGTACCTATTTAGTTTTTTATGTGTCGTCTGATTCCTCCCGATTCCCTACTAATAAGATTAGGATGCCTCCAACCCACGTAGGGGAAAGGAGCGACATCTATTGCTGAAATAAATGTAAATGATATAATCGGCATAGACAATAACTCATTTTTACACAATGAACAATTTTTCCGAAGTATAAACTTGTACTCTATCCGGCCTCTTATGTTCCTTCGTTTTGTTGCCTTGAACCTTGATAATGGCGGTCAACCAAGTAGTAAAACGATCCCGCAAAAAGACAAGCAATAACCGCTATCCCAAATGCAAAATACATCTCAAAACCAAAATCATTAATTACAGAGCCAATGTAAAACAAACAAGAACACTAAAAAGTGCATTCCTCGTAGAAAGTGGTGTATGTATCGGGAGTAAGTAATTCATAGATGTAATTTAATCATCTTAAATTATCTTTGGATAGTCACTATTTGCTGACTTCCTGTTTGACACCAGCAGCTATGTCAGCAACGCGTTTATCGTAGTCGGCCTCTTGGCATTGATGCCGATGATGGGATCCTTTCAATCTCTTGTTTTTGATTGGCATAACAATTCCGCTCTCCATTTTCTACAATCACAAATCATAAAGTCACTTCTTTTATGCGCAAGAACTTTCAAGAAGACAATAAATATATACCGAACACTGTAAAGCACATGTCTCTTCCTTTCCATCTCTTTATATTTGATATATCTTCCAACGCACACCTTTATTTAAAAGCCAGCCCAGTACTAAACGTGCAGTGACTATAAATTAAATATAACTTCAATATCTATACTATTCAATATCCAATTTGTAATATCCATACTATAAATTAAAGGTTGCTCATTAATATAACTTCTATAGTCAGAACTATGTGTAACGTGCAATATTGTGTGAATATGTTTAATACCAATGTGAAGGAATAATAAAACTTTGAAGATGTTTAATACACACGAATTTAACTTTGTCTCATTGTTTCAAAGTTCTTGTTTCCATCATAGTTCTAACTCCAACTTGATTTAAAGTTTAGTCAAAGATGGTATGGCAAACAGGTATATTATGGAATTTCCGTGAAATTAGTTTGAGAGAACGTATCACTTATCTTTGGGTTATCCAACAATGACGATCCGCTGTGATCCGAAAGACTAGCATGTTCCAATCCCTCATTAACTTTCTTCGAGATGGGAGCATGAACAAAGATATATCACTAGGATTTATCCTTTTATTTTGAAACGCCGAAGGCAACATATATCCTGATCCTCATTATGTCAAAAGTTGGACATGTGTTCCCTGACAGTCTTGCATCTGGTTTAGACGAATATGATAACTGTAGACACATCAACGATTGCATAACCGGTCTGCTAATCCTTCAGAGTTGACAACATGATTCTTGATTGTTCCACATACTTTGTCGGATACACATTTGCACTTCAAGTCTGCTATCATTACTGATGCTGCAGTCATTTAGCAATCGAGATTTAACTTAAATTAATTGTTGTATCTCAAATGTGCCTATCTTAATTATAAGCTTCTATTGCATATGCATGTAAGAGCTAAATATACTAAATGTACAGGAATCACTTATCTTTTCACAGTAGTGACGGCATGGCTACTCCTGCCCTCTCGACGACTGTCGCTGTGTTGACAGCAGTTCCGGGCTTGTTTGGCATACAGTACCTGACTTTACCTGATATCTTAACCTCAACTTTTCATGCAGCCAAATGCTCATCTTTAGTAACTCGTCCGAAGTATGCAACTTGAATTTGAGTGTTTGCTTCTAGCAATCAAGCCGAGAAGATTCTCATGTGACTGTGCTGAAGACTGGAGAGTTTAAAAGATCCTCTTTACTACTGTTGTCACCTCAGTCAAGGAGCTGCATCATAATTCTGGAAAACTAGTCACCACCTTGGCTGGCCCAGTCTCAATCTTTCCGGAGTTCATGCCACCCCTGTCATAAACCTCAGTCAAAAAGCTAAAACCTGTCATCCCACTTTGTCCGACACTTATCAACGACTCGGCATAACATCATTAACAATCTGGCCTTTGGAACGGTATTGTCTCTTCCCAATACACTATATCCACCTCCAACCTACTACTCACCCTATCACTATGAGCATCAATTCATAACTGTCGTGACAAATTGCAACGATATCGTAACAGATTGAGTTTTCAAACTAATTTAAGAGGAACAGAGTCCTTTGTTGTGCCAAGCATTGAATGACAATAAATCAAATAGTTATGAGAAATCACTTATCTTTTAGGATTCGAAATGACAAAGGGGCTCTCCTGACCGCTTCTACAATGCTTGGATGCATTGGATACACAACACCAACTAATTCATCCGTCTGCTGCAAACTCGCTGGCTTTCAAGCTTCGTGGTCACCATCACTAAGTTATCGTTTATATTAGCCCTTTGGTTCCTTCGCCACCCAGATGCATCCCGGATTCTACCCGCTTGCCTACTATCAAAATCACCCGTTACAGACATCATTTATCACTCTGATACGTTACCGAGAATTACCATCGTGAATTTATCACTACACCTAAATCGACAAGCGTTGAAAAAGGAAATTGATTATGACCATTAACACCCCCAGTAGCACATCGGTGCTGATATCGTCTAAGAGAACCATCAATCAGTCAAAGACATTGGTGATAAACGGTGATGTCGGGCCCATTGGCCTAACGATATTGCCACCTTCCCCTTAACTAAAATGTACTCATCGGGATTTTAAATCGACGAGGACGAAATGGTTGTGCTACAAGTGACATCATCGAATATTGTATCCAGGTTTTCGACCATAAATCGCCAGACGAAACGAGATTTGATTGAACCCAACATGCAATTTCACCCAGATCGGATTCAACCTCTTGTAATGGGTTCTCGTTGATTTTCGCAAGTGGCCTCCAACGCCATTCCGATTTGATAAAAATAATGTTACCTCGAGGCACTTCCGATTGTTGTTTGCGCTCTGATCTGGACTGCCATAGACCCCGGCTCACGTGACCAAGTACTATGGTATAACACCAAGTAATTTCTATCACCCTTATGACCAGTAACACGTGATTACTTAGTAGGTGAATTTTACGCAGTAAAAACACTACATCAGCGTGAATCTCCTAGGTAATAGCTGATTACTTAGGTATGAGTTGTGTGGCCAAGGAGAATTTTACCGAGGCCCCACGGTGAGCGCCAATGTTCTTGGCAGAAAACTATATATATGATCTTATGATCTGGAGGCTCATACAAGGATGCATGGCCCAAGCTACGGGTCTAGCTTACCCCGCAATTGGGAGCCCTTAGAGATAGAATAGATGACCCCTCTTGAGCATGTAGCTAAGAGAGGGAATGAGAGAATCATCCTTCCTTATGGCCCAAAGGCCTCCTTTTATAGCGTAGTCATCACTAATGATAATGATGGCGTAACCGTCCACTTAATACTTGAAACCGCTACTTAGTGATTTGTAACGTCAGAATCGATCCATAAGTAGCGTTAATGGAAACCAAACTGACGCTCCTAGTTTTGACAGATGTCCGGATCACATCCTTGCCGACCCGGCTCTCATCCCAACTCCGGGGATAATGCCGGATAAGGGCTTCGGACCCAGTCCGAGATCCATCCCGGATGCCTGCAAACCCCCCTCCGGCCTTACATCTCGGATGGGGAATTTATGTATGAACAGATGGAAGTATGGTTATTGATACGTCGTTCAGTGACTACTCGTATGTTTGTGGAATTGTCCTGTTGTGATTTTGATAGGGTTTCGGATGGATTTAGTGTGCTACCGCTAGAACAACTTGATATCATCCTTGAATGAATGGTTGAATTCAACCAGTTCATATCAACTGCTTTGAGAAGACGGTCATTTTTCCCAAGAGGTTAAGATCGAAATGAGATTATGTCGGCCATGTATGAACCTAGTGAAGGATGGTGCTGTGGTGTTTATGTTGTATTCCGCGACTGAAGCGAAGGGAAAGGCAAAGAGAGATGGATTGCCAGTGGTGAATGAATTTCCAAAGGTGTTTCCGGAAGACGTTAGTGAATTGCCACCTGAGAGAGAGGTAGAATTTACGATAAATTTGATTCCTGGAACTAGTCCGGTGTCGATGGCGCCCTATCGCATGTCGGCATCTAAACTAGCTGAACTGAAGAAGCAGTTAGAAGAATTGCTTGAGAAGAAGTTTATTCGTCCGAGTGTGTCGCCGTGGGGTGCTCCGGTGTTATTGGTTAAGAAGAAGGAAGGTTCAATGAGGTTATGTGTTGACTACCGACAGTTGAATAAAGTTACAATCAAGAATCGGTATCCTTTGCCGAGGATTGATGATTTGATGGATCAACTCGTTGGGACTTGTGTATTTAGTAAGATTGATCTGAGATCTGGATATCATCAGATTCATGTAAAGTCAGAGGATATTCAGAAAACTGCGTTCAGAACGAGGTATGGACATTATGAATATTTTGTTACGCCGTATGGAGTTACTAATGCACCTGGTGTTTTCATGGAGTATATGAACAGGATATTTCATCCGTATCTTGACAAGTTTGTAGTAGTGTTCATTGATGATATTCTGATTTATTCGAAAAGCGATGAGGACCATGCAGAACATCTCAGAGTTGTGTTGGAATTGCTGAAGGAAAGGAAACTTTATGCGAAGTTGTCCAAGTGTGAATTCTGGTTAGAGGAGGTGAGTTTTCTTGGTCATGTGATTTCCAAGAATGGAATTGTTGTGGATCCTACGAAAGTAGAAGCGGTGTCTCAGTGGGAAGCGCCGAAGAACGCTTCGGAGATCCATAGTTTTCTGGGTCTTGCAGGTTACTACCGGAAGTTTATTGAAGGATTTTCCAAATCGGCGTGTTGCTGACTAAGTTGACCGTGAAGGGTCGATATTTGTTTGGGATGTTGAATGTGAGAAGGATTTCAAGAGTTGAAGAGGAGGTTGACAAGTGCTCCGATCTTGATTTTGCCAGATCCGACTAAGTCTGTGGTGTATTGGACGCATCATTAATGGGATTAGGTGGTGTGTTGATGCAAGATAAGGTTGTGGCTTATGCTTCACGACGCTGAAAGTGCATGAAAGGAATTATCCCACCCATGATTGGAGTTGACAAATGTTGTGTTTGTTTTGAAGTCAGGAGACATTATTTATATGGTTCTCGGTTTGAGGTATTCAAAGGATCATAAGAGTCCGAGGTATCTCTTTGATCGTAAAGAGTTGAACATGAGGCGTAGAAGATGGTTAGAATTTTAAAAGATTATGATTTCGTTTGAATTATCATCCGGTAAAGCAAACGTGGTTGCAGATGCTTGAGTAGAAAGTCTTTCACATGTCGATGTTAATGGTTCGTGAGTTAGATTTGGTTGAGCAGCCAGTAGATCTAAGTTTGGTTTGTGAAACTACTCCAATAGTGTGAAATTGGGTATGTTGAAGTCGACTAGTGGTATTCGAAGAGATCGAAATGGACGTAAACTGATGTTGGTTTAGTTGATAAGTTGACATTGATCAACCAAGGTCAAGGAGGCGAGTTCCGAATTGACGAGAATGGTGTTATGAGATTTGGTGATCGGGTGTGTTGGATGTTGCCGAAATTAGGAAGAGCATTTTGGAAGAAGGGCATCAGAAGGGTTAAGTATTCATCCCTGCTACTAAATGTACCATGATTTGAAGAAGTTGTTTTGGTGGCGGAATGAAAAGGAAATTGCCGAGTTTGTGTATGCTTGTTTGGTTTGTCAAGTCGAAAATCGAACATCGAAACCATCGTGGTTGATGGAGCCGTTATTTGTTCCAATGGAAGTGGATGGAATCTCAATGGATTTTGTGTCTGGTTTACAAGGACAGCTAAGAATTGTGATTCTATCGGGTTATTAGGATAGGTTGACAAAATCGCCACTTCATTCCGATAAGAATGGATTATCCGATGGAGAGATTAGCGTAATTGTATGTCGAAAAGATTGTGAGTTTGCATGGTATTCCGCCTAGCATTGTGTCGGATCGAGATCCGAGGTTTACATCTAAGTTCGGACAGGTTGCAAGAAGCTTTGGGTACCAAGTTGCGTTTGAGTTCCGCTTATCATCCGCAGATGGTCGACGGAAAGAACGATTCGGCCGTTGGAAGATTTGCGAGAGCTCAGGTGTTAGAGAAGGGTGGAGCTTGGGATAGCTATCGCCATTGATTGAGTTTACCTACAACAATAGCTTTCACCGAGTATTGGGATGGCTCCGTTTGAGGCATTATATGGTAGGAGGTGTCAGACACCATTGTGTTGGTATGAAACTGGAGAGAGTGTTGTGATCGGACCGGAAATTGTTCAACAAACTTCGGAAAAGATTAAGATGATTCAGGAGAAGATGAGGACTTCTCGTAGTCGCCGAAGAGTTACCATGATAAGAGGAGGAAAGACCTTGAGTTCTGAAGGAGAGCATGTGTTTATGCGAAGTTACCCGATGACCGGTATTGGTCGAGCTTTGAAGTCAAAGAAGTTGACTCCACGATTTATTGGTCCTTTTCAGATTTCCAAAAGAGTTGGGAAGGTTGCATATCAGATTGCTTTGCCTCCGTCACTTGCGAATCTGCATGATGTTTTTCATGTGTCTCAGCTGAGGAAGTACATTGCTGATCCGTCTCATGAGATTCGGTAGATGACATGTGCACGAGAGAATTTAACTGTGGAAGCGGTACCTGCGAGGATTGAGGATCGGAAGTTGAAACATTTGCGAGGCAAAGAGATTGCATTGGTAAGAGTGGCTTGGGGAGGACCAGCTGATGGAAATGTCACTTGGGAGCTGGAGAGTCAGATGAAGGACTCGTATCCCGAATTGTTCGTCTGAGGTATGTTTTCGAGGACGAAAACTCTTTAAGTTGGGGAGTTGTGACACCTTTAAAATAATTCGTAATTAAATAATTATGATTTTAATTATTAAATTAATTGAGAGCATAGTTTATTTAATATATTGAATTATTGAGATTAGTTATGGATTTATTGGATGTATGTTGAGTAAAGTGGGGTGTGAGGAGTAAAAGACTCTACTCACATTTATTGATTTATTTAATTTATGTTAAAAAGGAATAAAAGGAATTAAATAAGAAAAGAGGAAAAAAGGAATCATTTTGGAGAAAACAAGATACGTGAAGTGAGAAGAGAAGGAAAGAAGGAAAAAGACCTAGGAGCGTCAAAAATCGAAGAATCCACAAGGTAAGGGGTGATTTCGACTGGTTATTGCTTATTATAGGTTTTGATGTTAATATTATAGACCATGGCATGTTAGGAATCTATGTTTAGGAAATTCTAGGTTTCCATGGAAGTATACCTAGTGTCGTTGGTGTCGATCGAGTCCGATTGTGTCGAATATGTATGGAATATGATTAGAGTCAGAGATGAAAATAGATGATGGAAATATGTTGTTTGATGAGATAGATGATGCCAAATGAAGTATTTTAGTGTTTCCCATTTTGGAGTTCGTATGGGTAAAATGGGTTTAATTGAAAATGGAAGGATGTCAAAAGTGCGAAATGACATTTTAACACGTGGAACCGGTTCTCGTATGGGTAGGAACCGGGTTGCCCTTTGAAAATTCATAAAAATCAAAATACATGGGAACCGGTTCGTATGTGTCGGAACCGGTTCCTATACATTTTTCCGAAGCGAGGTTTTGAAGTTTTAGGAACCGGTTCTCAGATATGTAGGAACCGGTTCCACTCAAATTTTGAAAATGCCAAACTTTGAAAATTGTAACTTTCAAACCGTAAGTCCGCTTTGAGCGCCGCTTTGGACGTTATTTTCTAAATTTAATGCTCTATTTTATGAACTGAAAATATTTTCCAAAACTTGAAGTTATTTTGAAAATGAACCAATCTCGAGATAAGTGACTTTTGACCGACGATAGTTAATGGTGTGTAGTGGAGATCCCGTGTTGATGGATGTACCGATAATGTATAGATGTATTGGCATGTTTACAACCGATGTTAGATGTATGCATGATGGATTGATATATCATGTTGATTGGTTTGCATGTTTATGCCGATGTTGATTGTATGCATGATTAGTTGAGATATCATGTTGATGGTTGTTTCGCTTATGTTGAATTGATGTATTACATAGACCGATTAATGTTGCATGCTATTGATGCGTGCATATGCATTGTTTTGGTGAAGTTAATTCCCATTGTGCGGAATTTGACTTGGATTGCCGATAACCGATACCCGAGTGAGGATGGGTGGTTAGGTCGGATTCGTGTCCGAGTGGTTATGGACGAATCGATGGTACCGTATCCCAGATGATGGATCGCTGTGGGTGACTTGGTCACGAGTCGGCACCGCATGCATTGAGTCGCATTATATTTGTATGAAGTGGTAACATGTTAGGATGTCTTCCGTTACTCTTCGTTGAATTGTTATGATTAAGCATGAATGAATATGGTTATGTGTGAATCAATTTATGTTAAGTGGGTGAAATAATATGCTTGTGATATATTATTGATTGAAAGACTTATAATATGCTTTAATTATGAGAAGTCTCACCCTTACTTTACCATTTCAGATTAAATTAGCGGCTGAGGAGTCGGTGAGGATGGCTCAGAGCTTAACTTTTAGTCCGTGTCGTCATGCTCGATTAGATTGTAACACTGGGGAACGCTTAGTTAGAGAATCATTATCGCTTAATTATTTTGATTTGAATTCCTTGATGACCTTGATGTCTTATTAATTTTAATTTTGGTATTTCCGCTGTGTAAGACATGGTTTTACAATTATTGAATTGTTGGATGATGATCCTCAAGTAGCATGGCTATCGCTTGAATGAAGTTTATTTTGTTATTAATTGTGACATCCCTTATTATACCGTGTTAAACTCTGATTAAAGATGATTTAGATATTAATTTAATTAATATATTCGGGGTATTTAGATGGGGTGTTACAAAAGTAGCTTGGGGAGGACCAGCAGGTGGAAATGTTACTTGGGAGCTAGAGAGCCAGATGAAAGACTCGTATCCCGAACTTTTCGTCTAAGGTATGTTTTTGAGGACGAAAACTCTTTTTAGTAGGGGAGAGTTGTGACACCCCAAATAATTCAACTATTAAATAATTAGAAATTTAATTATTAATTTACTTAAAGGTTTAATTATTGGCATTTTTGAATTAATGGATTTAATTAATTAATTAAATAAATGGATGTGTTGGGGGGGTGTGAAGTGGAATTGGAAGGTGTGTAGAGTAAAAGGCTCTAATTATCCTAATTATGTTATTTTTATTATTGGGAATAATAAAAGGAATAAGTAAAGGAATAGAGGAAATAAGAGAAGGATTGGAGAAGTTGCACTCTACGTACTTTTGAGAAGAGAAGAGGAAAAGAGGAAAAGTCAAGGCGTCGAAAGTTCGAAGAATCATCGCGAAGTAAGGGGTGATTTGGTCAGATTATTATGCCTTATAGGTTTTGATGATCAATAGAATGATTTGATCCGTTAGGAATCTCGAATTAGGAATTCTAGGTTGTGCCCTAATGTTATGATCCGACGTAATAATTCAATTAAAATTGATAGGAACGATTAATTTGTGTAGAATGATTGTAGGCTAATTAGAAAGTATAATTCTATGGTCAATTGGATGTGAAACGCATGAATTAATTTTGTTCTGGTGTAATATGGAGTTTGGTGAGGAATGGTGTTGATTGGGATTGCAAACAGTGGGAATAGAACTGGTTTTTGATGGAAAAACGCAGCATGAGTCGACCCAAGAGGCTATGCATCGACACAAGCAGCGTTATTAAGAAAATAGGGGCTGGAAACTGCTTGTGCACACAGCCATGCATCGACTCATGTGGAGATTTTTGAACTCTTGTATCGACACAAGAGAGTTATGTGTCGACTCAAGAAGCTTTTGTATCGACACAAGAAGGCCATGGATCGACCCATACTGAAGGAACTTTGAAAAATGGAAAAATTTATTACGTATGAGTATTATTACGTGTTTTGTGTCGACACAAACAAGTTTTGTATTGACACATAGAGTTTTGGATCGATGCATACCGTGTCGAAAATGTAATGGAACTTTCTCGAAAATTGTTTTGGTCATATCTGCGACCGTAATCTCGATTTAGGCATAGTTGGTATCGTTGGAAAGCTTAGAACGAGTACTATCTATTAAAAACATTTTCAAAACCCAGTAACTGAAGCTTAAGGGATTGATATGGCTTCCGTAGCAATAATTCGTTGTAATTCGTGAATTATTCGTTGTGTATACCTGCTGTATGTTAATTCCATGTGTTGTAATTAACGTTATATGTTCATGACTTGCTGTTATCATGTGTTGTTGGTGTTGGCTATGTGTGGAATAATGTTGTGTGATCATATTCCGTATTTGAATTGTTGCATGCTTTTGATGTGCATGCATTCCTGATGGTTAATTCCTATGTGTGGAATGGACCGCAGAGCCAACACCACTCAAAGGATAGTGGTGGTGAGTGGATTCTTGACCCAGTGTAGTATGGGCGAATCGTTGATTAGCTCTGTTTCTTGGCTGAAGATTTTGATACATATGTTCGAAATGAAGCAATATGTTACAGTTCGGAATGGAAGATAATGTTCTTCGAATAGAAATATCAAAGCTCAGAGCTTCGAATAGCAGTTGTAAAGATATATTTAAAAGAAGCCTCGAAGTGGTAACGAGACTGTGTCTGTGAAGGTTGCGAAATAAGTTCGAAGCGAAGGCTACCAAAGCATTTGAAATTCAAACGTAGGCGGGATATTGGAAATCAAATATATATGCGCTGGAACGATTCGAAGACGCGTGGAGGCTAGAGAGAAGCAGTGCTCTGCATGTTCTGAACGTGGTAGAGTCTTATAAGGAAGACCGTTATGGTCGAAATAGTATTAATAGAAGTCTTAGTGTTAGGATTTCGGTGTCATATCTATTGTACAAAATTCAGTAAACATTCAAAATACCACATGGATAGGGAAACGAATGCTCGAACAATGTACGTATGATAACACCAAACCTTTATAATTCAATAAAACTCTTTATCTTTTCCAGTTTATCTTCCATTTTCATGTCAATGTCATTCAAATACTTTTACATTCAAAGTCATTTACTCATTTATTGCATTTAAACGTTGTTTTTCTATTTCGAATCTGTTATACATTTCATGCTTTTACATTCATCTTTTATACATTTCATGTCTTTACACTGAAATATTTACATTCCTGCTTTTACATTAAAGTCTTTACATTAAAACTTTACTCTTTTCTATATTCAAACGCTTCTTTATATTCGAATCTTTAACCATTTAATCCAGTTTTACACTGATTTCTTCAATTACGTTATTAGATTTCTTTAGTATGGCAATCGAAGTAAGTTAGATGTTTCTAAATCACTTTAAATGAAATCCTAACTGTGAATACTAGTTTTACTAATAGATTTACCCAAACGACCGATACCCCATAGGATCAATCTAGTCGATCCTGCAAGTTACCAGAGAGATTAAATAATAGTCATTAAGATTATTTGATAGTTTGAAGACTAGTTGTTTACCGTAAATCACCAGAAACACATGGTGTAAGCGGAATAGGTGTGAAATTAGTTCACGATTGGTACCACATTGTCATACCCAAAAATTTGCCCTCCATCTTCTCAAGATATTTCATGCATCCATACTCAAAGATTCCTCAAGGGTGGATCAGACAAACCCTCTCCTAGACAATCAACCCAAACTAGGGTTTGGTGATTCTCAGATCAAGATGGACTTCTAACATCTCTAATGGTCTTCATGCCTCCTCATATGCTTCAAAGATTCTCCATGACAAGGTTCAAGCCTCACAAGTCAAGTTTCCTCAGACAATTGCTCAGATGGTTGAAAATCAACAGATTGGACAAAAAGTCAACTGTGGTCAACATACAGTCAAACTTCATAATTTTTGGTCAACATCCTCATTTTGAAGTTACATTCATCATTTGATCAAGAGTTGATCATGATTCATCAAGAAAACTCAAGATTTGCTCAAAAGTCAAACTTTCTAAATTAGGGTTTCTTAGTGAAAAGTCAACCAAACTTTGACTGAGCATAACTTCTTCATACTTTCTCAAAAAAATTTCCACCACCTCTTGTTTTGAAGGAAATTCTATTCTCTACAACTTCATGTCTCACAAGTATGTTCAAAAAATGCTTCATTTGGAAAGTATGGATCAAAACATTACGTCCTTTTCAAAGTCAACAAAAAGTCAACATTTTGTTTTGAAGATATATTGAGCATGGAAACTCCAATTGAGATGAAACCAAAGAGGTTGGTTAGAGGACTCTTAGATATTTCCAAAACGTCTAAGAACACTCAAAAATGTGGAAAATTGAGCAAGATACACCATTCACAAGTTGGGCAATTTTGAAGAAGTGCACAAAGAGAGATATTTGTAAAAATCAAATTTTTTGCAAATGGGCCTAGTTTTTCTTCATCCAAACTTGTTCCTTATACAATTAGGAACATCCAAGCCCAATGCCACGAATTTTAATCTTATTTTTCTATTTAATTTGGATTTTATTCATTTAAATACAAATTAAATTCAAAAATAAGGTATAAAATCAAAATTAATTGCAAAATTGATTTTTCTCTCTTCCTTGAGATCCAAGCAACCCAAGAAAGCTGGCAAATTTCGAAATTTGATTTGAATTGGCAAGGAATTGATGAAAATTGATCAAAAAAGATAAGATTTGATCTTGTACAAAATCAAATATGTTTTGCATTGATTGATGATTATTTCTTCCCAAATCGCCCAATTCCATCCAATATAAATATACAAGGCATAACACATGAATTAGAACATAAAATTGCTTGAAACCCTAACCTAGCTCAAAAACCGTGCCTCTCAAGCAACTTGCAGCCACAGTTTTAGCTCGATTCAATAGATTCCAAGCATCAAAACACATTCCTTGACATCTCCTGAATCGATCCAGACCTTTACATTGTCCAAAAGCATCAAGAATTGAGAAATCACGATTTGGTTTGTTCTTACTTTTTCAAAAATCGAATTCTGTTTATCATGCATTATTAATGTGTTTTGATGATTGTTTTGTGTTTAGAACAAAGTTTGCAAGCTATCCGACAATCGAATTGAGTTTTCATGGCCTGAATCGAAATACGCCATTGTTAGGGTTTTCTGAACCGAATTAGGGCTTCCTTTAATCGGTTAAATTGGACCAAAAGACCATTACCATTGTGTTTAGAATGTGATTTCCAATCGATTCATGTACTCACAACTCATTTATATTATGTGTATGAGATTTTGAGAATTGCAGGGGCTATAGCATCGCACTGAGGCCGACGCAAAATTCCCAGAATTCAAATGAGAACGATGAAGTTCTTGGCGCGTGATTGGTGCAAGTCAGGAGGCGACACCTGTTGACAAACTACTCGCTTCGCTTCAATGACACGCGTGCACTCCAGCTCAGTTGGCAAAGGCGTGGGGTTGTGAAGGAGATGTCCTGAGTTCGATCCCTGGCCATGGCAAAGCATTTTTTCACATGTTTGCATTTTTTTCATATTTTCTTATTTCTTTTAATATTTTTCATACAATTTAATTTAATTTCAATAATTTCTATTATGCATTAAAAAACACCAAAAATATTTTTCTTTTTGCATTATTTTCAGAAAATGTTTATTTAATTTATAAAATTAAAAATATTATTTTTGCATGCATATTTAATTTAATTGTTAATTTATCATTTAAGTCACTTTTAATTGATTTTTAATTATTAAATTAACTCCAAAAATTCCCAAAAAATTATTTTAGCATATTAATGTTGTTTCTTGCATGAAATATTTTTCTCATTCAAAAATTATTATTTTTCATAACATTTTCCTCTTATTCGATTTCCTCGTATTTTCCGATTTCTCATCTTTTCACAGGTTATTCCGTTTCAGACGATTTCTTTTTATCGTTTTCTTTTTTTTCCAATTATGTAATTGCTTATGGGATGTAATAGCTTAATTAGGATTTTATTTTCCGCATTTTTAATTATGTATCTGCCCCAAAGCCATGTAATAGCGTAGGATTTATCTTTCCGCACTTTATATTTCCGCAATTTACTTTCCGCATCTTATTAACTGTTAGTAATTAGGCGTGTATGGCAAGATAAAATTGAACATAGCTCACTCTAATTTTCAAGATAACATGAATCTGAAATCAACACACTCTTTTCACACATGCACCCCTTAGGTAATTCTCTCGCCTTTACGAATTCAAATGGTCATGTCCCTCGAACGTAGAGGTATTCTAGCACTGTTGTCTTCAAAACAAATCACCATAGTCCCTTCGATACAAAGATCATAAGACCCACAATGTCGCCTCCGATTACATGATCTTGACCCTCGATTGTCGCCTACGAAAAATGATGATAGTCCCTTCGAATGTGCTAGGATACTTCCTACAAGTTGCTTTCTATGACCATACGATGTCCCTTCGAATGTCCCGCTTACATCCAACAAATAGAGTTACCTACCAACTAATGGTATGGATAGCGCTATTCTAAAGGAACGTAAAATAATGCACAAAAATGACCATTTCTGAGTAGGTAATAAGACTTTTAGTTGCTTGCTCTATCAAAGTACTTTTCACACCTCACACTTTTGTCAAAATTCAAACTCTTTTCAAAACGAAACATTTCCAAACACTTTGTATACATTCCTACATGAATCATTACAAAGTCAAAGCGAAATGCCCTTTTCAAAACATTTTTTGTCAAACACACAGAAAGCACAGTTTTAAAGTGATCTAAGAGCAACTAAGAGCCCGTAGATAACTACGGATGGAAAGGGGTGCTAATACCTTCCCTTTCATAACCTTTCCCTTACTAGAATCTAACGAAGGTCTTTTTCTCGTACTTTTACCTTCCTTAATTGGATAAAAGAAAAGTCGGTGGCGACTCTTGCTATCCGCACATTTGCGATACAAAAACCTACAAAGTCAGTTCACCGTATTACACACATGCATTGAGTCTACATTGCATATGTAATTATAACATGTTAGGATAATTTCTAGTGTTATAATTGCATTGATTGTTGTTATATGCATAATGATCTGTGTGCATTATATTTGTGGATTGTAATCTGGTTATACTAATGAGAGTGAAATAATGTATTGATCGTTTTATTGTTTTAAAGAAACATATAATGCATTTTAATTGTTGATGAAATCTCACCCTTACTTTGATGATTTCAGATTGAAGTGTTAGCCGCTTAGGAGCTGGTGAGGATAGCCTTGAGCTGTGCTATTTAGATTGTTCGCGTGTCAGTGTCATGCTCTGGTAGTTGTAACACTGGGGAGCGATTATTTTGGAACTATAGAATTGAACTTATTTTCTTTGGTTTATGTTTGAAATAATTATGATTTGAATTATTCCGGATTTTTATGTTATTTCCGTTGTGTAAAACATAATCATTGGTTTTGAATTATTTAATGAAGTTCTTCAGTAAAAGCATGATTACTGTTATGATGTTTTATTATCGTGAATTTTATAATTGTGACGCCTTTCGTTATGTTAAACTCTGATTAATTATATAATTCGCGGGGAAATTAGAAGGGGTGTTACAATGAACTTCTGGAGAGTGAACTTCTGGAGATGAACTTTTGGAGATGAACTTCTGAAAATGAACTTCTGGAGATGAACTTCTGGAGAGTGACACTTTTATTATGTAGTTTTCTTTTTCTGTTTTGGCAGTTAGAGTTAGTTACGATTTGTAACTATATATAAGACACTTGTAACAAGCTTTAGATATTGAATGAATAACAAGTTTGTTCCTCTCTTTCGCTTGCACGTTATTCGCTCTCTCTTTCTTCTCTAATGGAGTTATTCAACTTCTTAGAGCAAGAGAAATCATTTCATTCTTTCGTATGGATTAAGAATAACTCGTGAAAAGAAAATAATGTATAAAATAAATTACACGAAATATATTATTTTTAAAATAATATCATAAAATACATTGAAACGCACGATAGTAGAAAATACATTGATTAATATAATATTTTAAAAAAATATTATAAATCGATCACCAAATTAAATTGAATCAAATAAATTAATTTAATTCGGTTCTATAACAACGTCATTTTATTTTTAAATAAAATATAAAATTAACTAAACCACTATCAATTTTTTATAAACCAAAGGATGTGTTATAATATAAAAATAAAATAAAATATTGTTTTTCAGATTATTTTACCTCAATTTTCATTGGCCGAAGTAAAAGTTTTGTCATGATTCCAAAACATATCCTATTACTTTAATCTGTATAAATAGTAATGGGAATACCACACAATGATTTACCTCTAAAGAAATATATTGCAAAATAGTAGTTGTTTTGATTACAAATTCATAGCACAAAACAAAAAATGATATATAATACTTCATTTTAAAGCCGCCCCAATGAAATAGCAAGAAAAAAATTATATAAATACTAGTCTATAGAATTTAATATAAAACTTTATTCGGCAATGGAGAGAGATATTTTATTTATTGACAAAGACACAGATGTAAAAACAAAATATGAGAATTACTATTAGTAAAAGACAAATCATAGTACAAAATACAAAACTTGTATTTAATATTGATCTGATATAACTATCATGTGTCAGGTACACATACCAAACACAAATTTCTAAATTTATTGTTCTATCACGCGCGCATAGACTTTTTAACCATTTTTTTTCCGTTACAACTCTTTCAACAAAATATATAGATAAGAATAACAAATACCATTCATTTTATAATATAGACAAATAAGAAAACAAGTGGAGCAAAGTTCAATAATTAACAATGGTGGCGAAAGAAGAGTATCATCCACTGTTTGAGACAAGAAGGGGGAGTGGAAGGTTCATTTACATGATATTTTCTTTCTCAGTGTTTGTGGGAATTTGCTGTATTTGGATTTACAGATTGAGTTACTTATCCAAAGAGTTTGAAGATGGAAACTGGATTATTTGGATTGGATTGCTTTTTGCTGAACTATGGTTTGGTTTTTATTGGTTTCTTCGCCAAAATCTTAGATGGAACCCTATTTTCAGGCAACCCCTACGTGAAGTACTCTCTCAGAGGTATATATTTCTCTCTGTATGTAGCACCGACACCTCTAACACATATCAGTGTACGTGTTTGTTTCAGAAACCAACACAACACCAACACATGTTATTAGGTTTAATTTATTCATTTGTTCAAACTATTTCAATGTGTGTCGGTGTCGGTGACTAATAAGTGTGCATATTGTGAAGCAGATATGAGAAAGTGTTGCCAAAAGTGGACATATTTGTGTGTACTGCAGATCCAGAGATTGAGCCACCAATAATAGTGATAAACACAGTGTTATCTGTGATGGCCTATGATTATCCAACAGAGAAGCTTAGTGTATATCTTTCAGATGATGGTGGATCAGAATTAACATTCTATGCTATGTTAGAGGCTTCTAAATTTGCGAAACATTGGTTACCATTTTGCAGGAGATTCAAAGTTGAACCAAGGTCACCAAATGCATATTTCAAGACCTTAGACACTACTAACTCAAATAATGCTGAAGAGCTTTTGGCCATAAAGGTAACCAAATTGAAAATTGATCTTTCATAGTGATTTGTTGGCTCCATTATTTTAATAGTGTAGTATATTTTAAATTTATGCATGAATATATTGTTTGTTATGCATGAGGTTTGAATGTTGTTGATTATAGAAATTGTATCAAGAAATGGAAAGTCGAGTAGAAAATGCATCACAGCTTGGTAAAGTACCAAAAGAAGCATACTTAAATTATAAGGAATTTTCTCAATGGGATTCATATTCATCTAAGCGTGATCATGACACAATTCTTCAAGTATGTATATTATTTTCTTACTCAACTCTCTTAAAATATCAAATGTCTGAAATCGTCGAGTCTTGTGGACCTTTAATCTTTTTATTTTATTTATTTAGAGTTTATTTTTTCATCATTTAAGGCTTTGTTTGGATGAAATGTTGGTGTGGAATGAAAATGAAAAGAAGTGTATAGATTTTTTTTAATGAGAAATGGATGATCCACTGTTAGTTATAAATTAATTTTACTTTTTCAATCAATCATGAGAATGAATCAAGACACATAAAACTATTTTACAAGTGAATATCCATTAAAATATTTTTTTTATAATTAGGAATTAAAGTAGATAGAAATGACAAATTGTCCTCAAATAACAATAAAGTGTACTTTAGGTAATATTAATATTACAATCAATATAATGTAAGATAAATTATAATTTTTTTTTAATTGAAAAGAAAGCAATGAGTTTTAGTAAAAGAAAAATTAATTTTTCTTTAAAAAAAATAGCCAAGTTTATGTAATTTCTATAGAATGTGTTTAGATGAAACAATTGAAAATTTTAAAAGAATTTAAAATTCAAAACATTTTAATTGATTTAATTAAAATATAATTATTTTAAATTATTTTGTTTGGATAGAGTATTACGATTATTCATTGTTAAGTTTTTGAGTTTGTTTTTTTTAAATTACAAAATTTTTGGCTCAATTTGGAAAATACAAACTAATTTATAATTTTAAAAAAACTAATGGGACTAATGTGTAAAACTTGCAAATTATTAAATATCAATTTTCAATTTTGAAAAATTTAAAAATCAATTCATAAAATTTAAAATTTTGAAGATCAACTTGCAAAATTTTAATAATAATAATAATAATAATAATAATAATAATAATAATAATAATAATAATAATAATAATATCTAATTTGACATTCACATCTATAAAGTATGAAAGAAATTTTAAAATTTTTAATATTAAATATTATTTTCAAATCATTAAATTTAACTTAGATAAAATATTTAGATTTCTTTCTTTTAATAATTATACATATTTTTTATCCGAGGTAAATTCTTTCATCTCAATTTATTTGATATGTCTAATTGACTAATAATCATATATAACAAATATTTGTTTTGTATTGATTTGTTGATATAGTTTCTGTTGAAATAAACTTAAATGCAGTCAAGAAGAGTTTGAAAGTTATATTCTCTCTGGATTAGAAAAGTCCATTCCTTGGATCTACACCTCCTTAGAAATATCCATCATTTATTATATAGCATTTCCTATGTAGCATTTATATATTTGTATTTTGAGTCTCTATGTATAGAACTCATTTGTATCATATTCTCTAAGGCAGTTAAACATTCCAATACAATAGAAAGAAGTTGCAGTCTCCAAAATACCACCTTTAGAAGTTTATCTTTGTTATTGTCTTGTTGTTGTCTTCAAATTGGTATCAGAGCCAATGGCGAACATGACGAATCAGATGCCACTGCCACAACTATCAAAATCGAAATATGACAATTGGAGTATCCATATGAAGACACTTCTTGGATCTCTAGATGTGTGGGAAGTAACAAGTGATGGGTTTACAGAACCAGCTAATACAACTGGGTACACAGCAGCCCATAACAAGGCGTTGAAAGAGACGCGATCGAAAGACAAGACATCATTGTATATGTTTTTTAGGGTTGTCGATGAATCAGCCTTTGAGAAGATTGTTAGTTCGACTACGTCGAAGGCAGCGTGGGACACCCTTGAAAGAACGTTTAGAGGAGCAGATAGATTTAAGCAAGTTCGCTTGCAAACTCATCGAGGTGAACTAGAAAGAATGAAGATGGAGGGGACGGAGTCCGTGCCGAACTACATGACGCATGTGCAAATGGTGGCAAACAAACTGAGTCGAAATGGAGAAGCATTGATTGATGCTCATGTTTTCGAAAAGATTTTGAGATCTTTGACAGGCAAGTTTGAGAATATAATATGTGCAATACAGGAATCGAAGAATTTGTTGAGAGTTACTGTCGAAGAAGTTGCAAGTTCTCTCGAAGCACACGAACAACGCAAGATGAAAATGAAGGAAGAGGTATCTGATGATGCAGAACAAACCAAGGAATCTAGTAGAGACGAAAAGGCACTTTTCTCTCAAAACTTTTGTGGGAGAGGACGTGGTCGTGGAGGATGTGATGGTGGTCGAAGTTATCAAAACAACAACTTCGAAAAAGGACAATCAAGCCAACAAATTTGGCGTGGCAGAGGACGTGGTCAAAGAGGTGGTCGAATAAACTACACAAACATTGAATGTTACAAATGCAATAAACATGGACACTATGCGAATGACTGCAATTTCTACAGTTGCTATAACTGTGGAAAAGTGGGACATCTTGAAAAGACTGTCGAATTAGAAGAAAGGTGGAAGAGACAACAAGCTTTTCCCTAGAGACATGTTCAAATGAAGGTTTTTTACTCATGACTCAAAAGGAAGTAGACAGAGAAAATGACATTGTGTGGTATCTTGACTCTGGAGCAAGTAACCATATGTGTGGTCATAAACACCTATTTAGAGAGATTGCAAATATTGAAGATGGGCATGTATCTTTTGGAGATGCATCGAAAATAAAGGTCGAAGGAAAGGGCACAGTTGTTATGTGCAGAATGATGACTTGATTGGGTCAATCCAAGATGTGTATTATGTACCAGATCTCAAGACAAACATATTGAGTATGGGACAATTAACTAAGAAGGCATATTCAAGTTTCAAGAAAGATCGAACATTGAACCTCAAAGATAAGTCTGGGCATCTGATCGTTGAAGTAGAAATGGGAAGAATCGAATGTACAAGTTGAATTTGAAGAGAGTTTGAGAAAAATGTTTGTAGGTTAACATCAAAGACAAAACGTCTCTATGGCATCTAAGTTTTAATCACTTACATCATGCTGGGCTAATGAGGTTAGCAAAGAAGAACATGGTGCATGAACTTCCAGACATGGAGTATGAAGGAAAATTCTGTGAAGATTGTGTTCTTAGTAAACAAACAAGAACCTCATTTCAAAAGAAGGCAAATTATCAAGCCAAACATATTCTCGAATTGATTCACACTGACATATGTGGGCCAATTACTCCAGAATCTTTCAGTGTTAAGAAGTATTTCATTTCATTCATTGATGATTTCTCAAGAAAAACTTGGGTCTATTTCTTGAAAGAAAAATCTGAAGCATTCAAAGTATTCAAAATGTTTAAAGTAATGGTGGAGAAGGCAATTGACAGACACATCAAGGCCCTTCGATCAGACAGAGGTGGAGAGTATACTTCAACAACATTCATAAAGTATTGTGAAGAGCAGGGGATAAGAAGATTTCTAATTGCGACGTACTCACCTCGACAAAATGGAGTGGCTGAAAGGAAGAATCGAACAATACTTGACATGGTTCGATCAATGCTTAAGAGCAAGAACATGTCGAAGGAATTTTGGGCAGAAGTTGTTCAATGCGCAATCTATGTGCAAAATAGATGTCCACATTCTAAGCTAGGAGATCAAACACCACAAGAAGCTTGGAGTGGTCAGAAGCCGACTATGTCTCATTTCAAAGTTTTTGTTAGTGTTGCATATGCACATGTACCAGATCAATGAAGAATGAAGCTTGAACACAAGAGTAAAAGTACATACTCATTGGGTATGATGAGAAGACAAAGGGATACAAGTTGTTCGATCCTGTAAACAAAAAGGAGATAGTAAGTAGAGACATTCATGTGAATGAAGCAAGTAGATGGGATTGGAACAGTTCGACAGAAGCCGTGGTCGAAGTTGGAGAATCATCTATTGTTGTGCCAACAAATACTTCGACAGATCATGAAGATTCTGATAGTGAAAATGAGCCTTCACAACAAAGAATACGAAGTCTACAAGATCTTTATGATAACACAGAAGAAGTATATCTTGTATGTTTATTGGTAGATTCTGAAAACATTAGTTTTGAAGAAGCTTGGAGAGATGAAAATTGGAAAAATGCCATGAACAAAGAATTTAAGGCCATTGAACATAACAACACTTGGGAACTTGCTGAGTTGCCAAAAGGAAGTCAAACCATTGGTGTGAAGTGGGTGTTCAAGAAGAAGATGAATGCTCAAGGAGAAATCGAAAGGTATAAGGCACGACTTGTGGCGAAAGGCTACAAACAGAAAGAAGGAATTGACTATGATGAAGTATTTGCACTTGTTGCAAGAATAGAAACAATTCAATTGCTCATTTCTCAAGCTGCTCAATTCAAATGGAATATACTTCAGATGGATGTCAAAACAGCTTTTCTAAATGGTGTGCTCGAAGAAGAAGTCTACGTCGAAGTACCACCAGGACACATGAAATTCGAAAACGAAGGAAAAGTGATGAAACTGAAGAAGGCACTTTATGGTTGAATCAGGCACCACGTGCATGGAATACGCACATCGATGCATACTTCAAAGAGAAAGGTTTTCAGCAATGTCCTTATGAACATGCTCTGTACGTGAAGAAGAATAAAGAAGATATTCTACTTGTTGCTCTTTACGTTGATGACCTGATCTTCATGGGCAACAATGATCAGTTGATTGAAGAATTCAAAAGCATAATGACACGTGAGTTCGAAATGATAGACTTAGGCCTGATGAGATACTATCTTGGCATAGAAGTTCGACAAGAAGAAACAGGAATCTTCATCCCACAAGAAAAATATGCAAAAGACATCCTGAAGAGGTTCAAAATGGATAGCTGCAATCCAATTTCGACACCGATGGAACCAAGAACAAAGCTTTCGAAATTTGATGGGGGAGAGCGTGTATAAGCAATTAAATTTCGAAGCTTGGTAGAAAATCTTCGATATCTGACTTGCACAAGGCCATATCTTTCGCTAAGTGTTGGTATTGAGAGTCGATTTATGTAAGAACCAGTTCACACACACTGGAAGGCATTGAAAAGGATCCTTCGATACGTCCAAGCAACTGTGTCACTTGGAATGTTTTACTCAAGAACAGAAGATTACAAGTTGATTGGCTACTCCGATAGTGATTGGTGTGGCAACATAGATGATCGAAAGAGCACTTCAGGCTATGTGTTCTTCATGGAAAATACTGCTTTCACTTGGGTTTCAAGGAAGCAACCAATTGTAACCCTTTCGAAATGTGAAGCAAAGTATGTAGCACCATCTTGGTGTGTATGCCATACAATATGGCTTAGAAGACTGTTGAGAAAGATAAAGCAAAGACAAGAAGATGCAATAACAATTCTAGTCGACAACAAGTTTGCAATCGAATTAGCAAAGAATCCAATGAATCATGAAAGAAGAAAACATATTGATATTCGATTCCATTTCATTCGAGAACATGTGAAGAAAGGAAGTGTCGAACTAAAACATGTAGCAAGCAAGAATCAGGCTGCGGACATCTTCTCAAAACCATTGTCGAAGGAATAAACTTAAATGCAAATAAGGAGAGTTTGGAAGTTATATTCTCTTGAGATTAGAAAAGTCCATTCCTTGGATCTATAACTCCTTGAAAATATCCAACATTTATTATATAGCATTTATATCTTTGTATTTTAAGTCTATATATAAACTCATTTGTATCATATTTCTACTAGCTTAAACATTTCAATACAATAGAAAGAAGTTGCAGTCCCTAAAATACCACATCTAAAAGTTTATCTTTGTTATTGTCTTCAGATTCTACTTCATAGAAAAGACTTGAATGCAAGAGATAGAGATGGATTTGTAATGCCCACCTTGGTATATTTGGCTCGTGAGAAGAGACCTCACTTTCCACATAACTTTAAAGCTGGAGCCATGAATTCATTGGTACTTATATTTTTTTAATATAAAAAACCTACTTTTTTATCATGAAATAAAGTTTAGTACTAAGTTTGTCTGTTCTCAATCAGATAAGAGTGTCATCAATGATCAGCAATGGAAAAATTATTCTCAATGTAGATTGTGACATGTATTCAAACAATTCACAGTCTTTAAGAGACGCACTTTGCTTCTTCATGGATGAAGATAAAGGCCATGAAATTGCCTTTGTGCAGGCTCCTCAGAACTTTGAAAATCTCACAAAAAATGACATATATAGCGGTGCTTTGCTTATAATTCATGAGGTAAATCAGTTATTTATAAGGCTAGATGATACTACAATGATTTGAATATTCATACAAAAATCCAAACTATATGTAGGTTGAAATTTATGGCTTAGATGGATTTGGTGGGCCCATGTATATTGGAACTGGCTGTTTTCATAGAAGAGATGTACTATGTGGAAGGAAGTTTAATAAGCAATGCAGAAATGAATGGAACAATTCAAATGATGAAAATGTGGACAATATGATAGAAGCAAGTTTGCAAGAGATGGGAGAAAAATCGAAGCCTCTTGCAAGTTGTACCTACGAGGAAAACACATCATGGGGAAAAGAGGTCACACTCACACTCTTTTTCTTAAAATATCAAAAGAATAAAAATTGATGCTTAAATACATATCAAAAACAACTTTAAATGTAGGTAATATTAATTTAATAAATGTTTGAATATTTGATTGCAGATGGGACTACTTTATGGTTGTGCAGTGGAGGATATAGTAACAGGATTATCTATTTTATGTAAAGGATGGAAATCAGTGTGCTATAATCCAACAAGAAAAGCTTTCTTAGGTTTGTCTCCAACCACATTGACAGAAGCACTTGTTCAACATAAGAGATGGTCAGAAGGAGGTTTTCAAATTGTACTTTCTAAGTTCAGTACTCTTTGGTACCCTTATGGATTAATAAGTCCAGGCCTTCAACTTGCATATTGTCACTATAATTTATGGGCTTTAAACTCCTTTCCAACTCTATACTATTGCATCATCCCTTCACTTTTTCTCCTCAAAGGCATTCCCTTGTTCCCACAGGTATGGATTTATTGATGTTACCTTATTAAGAACACAAATATATCTTGCATCAAATATCTTGTAGATTTTACCTATGAAGCGCATATATACATCTCTAGGAGTAGGTGTACTGCGTTGTCCGATACGTGTCGGTATTTCAAACTTGTATAACATCATATGATATGTTTCATAAAAGTCAAATATCTGTTGAAAAAATCAAATCCAAAAAAAAAGATTTTTTCTTTGCATCGACACTCTTGATATCGGTCCAACACTCATATGATACTCCTACAAACACTATTTTTTCAACAATTCTGATAATTTTTTCTTTGCTTCAACATATACTTTTTTTTTAAAACAAATTTCACATTTATCTAAATGGATTAAACATATTTTTAATTTTTAATTATATATAGATGGATAAATGAAGCTCAAATATTTGTCATATATGTAGTGGTGTCGGTATCTTATATTTATTGGTGTCGGAATGTTTGTGTCATGTCGTGTCTCAAGGTCCATGTAAGAGTACATGTTTCATATTTCATAGGTTTCGACAGAAGTTATTCTAAGTTTTATTTTGGTGATATTGATCAGATTTCTAGTCCATGGTTCATACCGTTTGCCTATGTGATAGTTGGTGATTCAACTTACTGTTTGATAGAGTTTTTGAGGGTAGGAGGAACAATCAAGGGTTGGTGGAATGACTTAAGGATGTGGCTATATAGAAGAACAAGTTCTTACTTATTTGCTTTTGTTGATACCTTGTTGAAGTTTATAGGTTTTTCAAATTCAGGCTTCATTGTATCTGCTAAGGTAGCTGAAGAAAATGTTTCTCAAAGATATGAGAATGAGATTATGGAGTTTGGGAACTCTTCTCCAATGCTCACTTTATTGGCTACAATTGCAATGCTGAATTTGTTTTGTCTTGTTGGTATTTTGTTAAAGGAAGTTGTGTTAAGTGGAAAAGGTTATGGAATATTTGAGACAATGTTGTTGCAAGTTTTACTAAGTGGGTGTTGGTTGTTATTAATATACCTATTTATCAAGGACTTTTCATGAGGAAAGATAAGGGAAGAATGCCAATATCTGTTGCAGTTAAATCAACAACAGTAGCTCTAAGTGCATGTGTTCTCTTTAATGCTCTTGGTTAAGTACATGTCTTTTATCACTTTGTAGTTGTATATTTAAAGATAATAAATAACAATTGTAATTTTAATAATGGAGGAGTTGAATTTATTACTTCAATATGTGAATTTTTTTTTGGAATAACCAATTTAAAAAAAAAAAAAAAAAAAAAAACCAATTTTTGAAAACATTTACGCAAATAACTAACTTTTAGGACAAAATTACACGTAGGAGTCATCTGAGATGGCTCCTCCTCTTAAACATTGTACATAGGAGCCATTCCTCATGGCTCCTCCTTGTCAATAAGCCATGCAGGATGGCGCCTCCTCTTAATAGTGTACATGTAGGAGCCATTTCAGATGACTCCTACATGTATTTTTTTTTTTATAAATACACACTCATCTCTCCTTCATTTTTCACATTTTTTCAACTTCTCATCTCATATTCTCTCTTATATTCTCTCTTATTCTCTGTTACTCTCTCTTTTTTTCTATCATGACATCTCCATACATCAATACCAGAGATGGATACGTTGTTTTCTCGGCCTCAAAACCTCCAATGAAAATGAAATTTTAGCACATATTTACCATGGCCAAACTGAAAAAAGAGTTGATGTGTTGGTTAGAGGGAGATATAGAAGATGGTGATGAAATTAGAAGGATCCAGAGGAAGAGAACAACCATGAACTTCGCAACTGGTCAACCTCGAATTTGGTTGGAGGAAGTCAAAACAGACGTCGACGTTATTGCGATGATGTATGGTCCGATGAGATTGTTTTGACGTTGTAGTGTCTTAAATAATTTTTGTGTTGTTGATGCGTCATTTTTCATGTTGTTGTTTTAATCGTAGTTTTTAATTTTCATGTATTGGTGTTTGTAATAAATGCTATTAATGGAAAAAGAAGAAGATTTGTTACAATATTAAAAGTGCGATAAATGAAATACAAATTTTAGGATGTTGAGGTCAGTAGCACTGGGGCAATTTTTTCGATTGTGTCCTGATTGATGACATAGACCACACTTTTTTCTAGTTTATCAACGTCGTCCATTTCGCTTGTTATATTGCTATTGGGACGACCTTTTATTTCTCCGCATTTGACTGTTATGCCAAACTACTTCCCTTCGCACGCGTGCCAATAATCGCTGCTACCGGGTTCAAGGCATTGTTGTATACGCTGAGCAAGGTCCGAGACTTGTAAATGGAGAAAGAAGTACTAGTGCATCTTGATGAACATGTGCACACGCCCGCAATGACATGAGAGCAGTGGCATTCAAAGGCCCGAAATTTTCCACAACCGCACCACCGAGATGGTAGTTTAACCCCGCATTTGTCAGGCAAACCCTCATTGTGGTCGATTATCTCTTTGACAATGAAGTTATGGTTATGTCGGTCGAATCTTGTAACAAGATGAGTGCTAGCCTTGGCACTCTCGGCCTTAATAAATTTCAGGCAGCTTTCAATCCACATATACGGATGAGGACTGCTATAGTCCCCAAATGGAACCTAACCCCTAACCACAACGACCAAGCTACGAGAACATGGGGACACGTTTATACGAAACTGGTGCAACAAGCAATGTAATCTTGATGCTCATGGATCCTGATCTCATTCACTACGAGCAGCCATCAACCCATGATCAGGTCCCATCGACCCAACAACAGCCGGATCCAGAACCTCGCATCAGACAGGTTAGGAGAGGACGCGCATGTGGAACCGGTGGTCATCTACGACTCCCGGGTCGTCGTGAATAAACTTATGTAATCGCTTTTTGCTGTAATGAAAATTTATAATACAAGATTTATTTCACAACATTGTCATGCACTTTAATTTAAATTGAAAAAAAATAGCCCTAGGCGCCATCTCAGATGGCTTTTTCCATGTGTTGTACACATAGGAGCCATCTGAGATGACTTTTAGGGCAAAAAGTTGAGAGGAGGCGTCATCCTGGCTGGCTCCTACTTGTAAAAATCAATGCAGGAGCCATCTGAGATGGCTCCTGCTTGTATTTTACACCTGAAAGTTGATTATTTGCGTAAATTTTTTCAAAAGTTGGTTATTTTTGTATTTTTTTAAAAAAATTGGTTATTCCAAAAAACAATTCTCAATATGTTCCTTCCCCTCACACCATTAACTTACCTTATTTTTGCATATATTTAGTTGTATTGTTTTTTTTAATGATACTGAAATTCCTGGCAGCAGATACGTGATGTCACAGAGAATGTTATGACACACTATCTGACACTCTGTTAACAATTTACACAATAAATTTAAACAGCAGTAAAGAACACAATAAGTTGTTTACCCGGCCTGTCTAACTACACCTACATCCGGGGCTACCAAGCCGTGGAGGAAATTCACTATTAGTAGAATTAATTCAGAATAAACCAACCAGCTTATCTCCTTCACTTAAAACCTACCCAATGCAACTTCAATCTAAGTCCTACTTAGACCGAGTTCCTACCACTCCCCTCAATCACAGCAGTGATATCAACCTATTGAATAATTGAATTGTGAAGACACACTTCAATAAACTATCTTGATCTTGCTTCAAAGCTTCAATCAAGAGACAAACACTGTGCTTCAAAAATTTGAGTGATAAACTACCCTTACAGACAAATCTCTAGTCCAAGGCACTTATCAATTGATAATTGCTTGGCTCACAAGAGAAACTAGAATTACACAAAATACAACTGTTAACCTCCTAACAAGACAAAAACGCAGCAGTTAGATAAGGTTGAATTCCTTTTATAGAAGCACCGAAACTTCGCTGGGCTTCCATAAAGATAGCTAGGGTTCACTTAATTTAATCCTAAAACATGGTTTGTTCAACAACCAATTTAGGTTTAACTAAGATTAACCTAGCAGCCACGTGAGCATGCATTCTAGTAATGTAAAAACATAATATAGCAATCAACAAACTTCCCGAAAAATCTCAGAAAAATGATTCTAATGTATGTCACATCGAATGTCATAACATCCGTTATGACATCGACTATTTTCTCGCAAATTCCAGATGCTTTTAGCTTCCAGCCTCGAGATGTCCTTTAACATCCTTAGCAAGTAGGATTTATCTTCAATCTCCGAATGTCATGACATTTATCATGACATTGTTATAGCCTAGTTTTACCAAAATTAATGCCAACTTAAAACACTAACAAACTCCCCTTTGGCACATTTTTGGCTAAAACTACTTAAGTTATCAAGAGTACCCATGCAGTAGAAGACAAACTAGTTCTAAGCTTAAAGAAACTAGAACCTAGAGATAAGATAAATTCTACCCATACAAAATCCCACAATTCCCACAATTGCCCACATACAAATTTTAAATTTCCATACAGTTTCCCAAAATTCCACCACTATCACACAAGAGTTCTTCTCCCCTTTTAGCCAAAGGCTAAAGGAAATAATACAAGTACCCCAAACAATATGTAATGAAGTACCAGTATTTAAAAGCTTACAAATATAGTGCAGTCAAAGGATTACAATTCTATCAACAAAAGCTTACAAGCTTCCAGTGTACAAACTAGAAAGAAAATATAGGGAACAGGATTTTAAGCAATCAAGGCAATAGACAACAATGGACAGGCTTCAATCTCAAGTGCTTTCTTCACCAGAAGGAACACTATGAAAGGAAGCATCTTCTGAACTCCCTTCAGCTCCAGCCATCTGAACATCCTCATTTTCAGCATCACCATCAGCCTCATCAGCAGCTATCCCTTCATCCTCAACCTCTGTGTCCTGCTCTAGTTGAGAGATCAGCTCTTCAAGACTTTGTTTCCTTGCTTCAAGCTCTTTGCAGGTAGCTCTTAGCACAACTAGGACAGTTGCCTTTTGAGAAGATGCCTTGGTATTGGATGTCTCACCAGATGTCATGACAATGTCTGGAACATGTCTGCCTTGAAAAAGTTTATAGTGGAATCCAAGAGCAGGGGATCTTTTGCAGACTACATCTCTTTCAGCTAGAATATCAGGAAATTGGTCAGTGATAATTCCACACAGCAGGGAGGGAAAGGCTATGGGTTCTTTGATAGCATAGCTTTCAGCATGCTTGAGGGTCTGCTCAAATATATAGGATCCATAGTCAAATGTAGCCTGAGTGCCTACTGCATAAATGAATCTTCCCAGTCCATTAGAGATGGTGGATTTGTGATTGGTTGGGACCCGCCCAGCAGACCAATCTTATGCAGATGGCAAATTTGACACTCAACTTGCTTGCCGAGAGTTTTCCTTCGAGGCCATTGCCTTACTTGTTTGGCGCTGATGGTTTGACATATCTTGTTGCTTCCTCCAGCTGGCCGAGTATTATCGATCTACCCAGAATCGTTGATCACATTTGAGAAACCCCGACTTTCCTCCCCTCACATATACAGCCTGTAGTCACAGAGCTCCTATCCCCACGACCACTTGATGATTGACTATGAACTCTTTCATTAAAACTTCATAACGCTTGAGAAATTCACAATCTTTATCGATCACCTCTTTAATCAAGTCAACAATTTCCTTGCATTCAAGAGCACGCTTATTTAACTCTTTCCGAGCCACCCTCTTTAAACATACTTCCATCTTCCAAAGATTCTCGTGGATGATGGAAAGAAATGTTATCAATGGCCACTTCGTGCACCTTGAGCGCTTCCCAAGAGTTTGCTTTTTCGATGAATGTCTCGTGACATTCTCCTCAACATCAAAATCAGAGTCTTGATCTGACTCTGAGGATTCAGGTTCCTTCCTCTTTTTCACAATTGGTGTTCTCTTTGGTCTAGAGTCACCACCAACAGTTTTTACTCTACATCTCTTTGTAGAGGGTCCAGCCTTGGAATACTTCTCAGCCTTCCACACATCTTCAACACCTTTTCTTTAGCGGTGACAAACTGCTTTTCCTTCCTTTTCATCATCCTCTTTGCAATGCTTGGATTGGCATTGGCAATGAGGTCATTGTCTGAGAACACTTCATCTAAGTCAATGACTGGAGGGTTAGTTAAATGATCAGATCCTTGAGCTGGAGACTCTTCTAAGATACTGTCAGAAATGTAGTCAACAGGGACTTTATTAGAGATACACTTTGCTGGTGATTCCTCAAGAATACTATCAGAAATATAGTCAGCAGGGGCTTTATCAGAGGCACATTTTGCTGGTGATTCCTCAAGAATACTATCAGAAATCACATCTTCCTTATCAGCAGGGGTTTCATTACACACATCATCAATAGGTACTTCAGGATCTTTAACTGAGGAATCAACATCATTCTTGACAGGGGAAGTATCATGATCACCAAATGTCTCGACATTCTCAGTGACATCTGGATCAACTGCTAAACTAGGGCTAGCAGACTTATAGTTTATGTGGATTGAAACCCCTGTGAATGATTGATCTTCGCTTAGGATCCCGGTTACTAATCTAGCAATGGCTATATGCACGCACCAGACCCTTCTCTGCTCACTATTTCGGGAACCAAGAGGATGGTACAAAAGTCTTACCGTAGGAGATGCTTGTGACCTTCTTGCATTCCTTGTGCGCAATTTCTTGACTTTTCTCGGTCAGAGCTATTGCACGCAATGGAGTAACCTCAATGCTTCACTGCATGAATTCAAGATTTGCCCTAACTTCACCATGGAGGGAGATGAAGAGCCCGATTCTTGAGATGATGAAGATGATGAAGACATATTTTGTCGATGACTTTGAGAGAAGGAGAGCGAAAATGGCGTGGGGTTTCAAGGTTTCTTTGGATGAAGAAAAGTGATACTACTTTCAAATGAAGAAACTATTATATGTGGGAGTCTCTTCCTATTCTTGGACCTTTTAAAAATAATATAAAAATAATTAAATAACCCACTTATACATAATTGAAGTAAAAGGTCCTTTTATCCCTTGTTGTAGATGAGGTAATTGCTACAACTCCTCACTTTGACAAATATCCAATTTGCCCTTAAAAGCTTAAATTGACTTGTCTCAAGAGTTTTAGTAACAATGTCACATTGCAATGTCATGACATCCTGTATGACATTGTACTTAGTCAGCATCTGCTCCATCCAGATCATCTCGAGAGCAATTTCTAGCAATGCTATGTATTCAGCTTCAACATTGTATAGAACACACGCTTTTTTTTGTCGAACCAAGGAGTAAGATTGTTTCTCAAGAAGACACATCCATAAAAGACCTTTACACAGTGCTTTGATCAACACTTTCTCCACTTGTTTTCTTGGACAACATCAACTGTGGGAGCAGAACTTTTATGACAGTACCATTCTTCATTCCAAATTGCTTGACAAAATTCCTTGCATACTTGCTCGTGGAAGAAGTGTTGAGTCTTCCATCTCGTGAGACTTGCAACCAAGAAAATGAATCAACTCTCCAATGAGGCTCATCCCAGATTCAGCTTGCATTTGGTTGTCAAAATGTCTCACAATTGTGTCAGGTATTCCTCCAAGAACTATGTTATTAACATAAATTTGAAGCACCATGATCTCTTCTCCTTTGATAAAGAGGGTTTTATTCAAGATTCCTCTTCTATATCTTTTGACAGTAAGGTGCTTGGTCAGCCTTTCATACCAGATCTTAGTACCTTGTTTCAGTACTTTAGAAGTGGTCAGATGTCTAGACATTGAGTGTGACATTCTGATTTGTTGTCCAGCCTTATACTTACCATAGATTCTCCCTTTATCAATGTGAAATCTTGGTATCCTTCTGACTCCCTCTATGGAACTGATCCTATTCATTCCTCTGAGATGTAAATGACCAAGTTCTTGGTGCCACAACTTTACGCCTCTTCATCTTTGTCTCAGAACACACGTAAGATAGAGTGGTGTTTTCAGATTCCCACATGTAGCAGTTGTCCTTTGATCTGACTCCTTTCATAATCACTTCTTGATAATCATTGATTACAAGACATTCAGACTTAGTGAAGTTGAGTGTGAGTCCCATATCACATAGCTGACTTATGCTAATGACATTGGCAACAAACGCTTTACCAAAGAACACTCCATCTGTGTTTGGAACTCCAGACCAATTTGAGTTACCAACACCTTTGATTTCTCCTTTAGCTCCATCTCCAAAAGTAACAAGGCTGGTAGAATGAGGTTTGACATTATTAAGAAGATTCCTGTCTCGAGTCATATGCTTAGAACACCCACCGCCAGTACCAATCTTTCTTGGCGCACACTCTATGTATGTGAGCTACCGTAGCTACGCCTTCTTCTTCCACTCGCTGAGTGTATGATACCGTTGGTTTTAGGCTTCACATAAGAGCCTTGATTAGGATATCCATGTAGCTCAGAGCAAAATATTTTATGTGACCAAACCTTCCACAATAATGACATTCCATCTTTGAAACTTTTTGTTCATGTTTCTATGATTTTGATGTTGAACCCGATGTTGTGACATCTGCTTTGACATTGGTTTATTAGGTCTGTTCTTCCTTTGTTATTAACACATTTCTTAGCCTCCACATATCCCGAGGGCACCTATTTCTGCTTTGTGGTGTGACATCTTCTTTGCCATTTGCTTGCTGTGTTTGTTCCTCTCGGTAATTAGTAAATCTCTTTGCGCCACATACCCCGAGCGATTACTGCTTTTGTTTTGTGACAACTGCTTTGACATTGGTTTCCCATGTCTCTTCTTCTTAATGTCACCAATGTGTTTCTTTTCAACCAAATATCCTAGACCATGCTTATTTCCTGCATTTTGTCCAAGTCAAGAATTTCTTCCAACTTATCGCATCAGATGTCAACATTTTGACAGATTTAGACATCCGATCAAGTTTGAGTTCAACATTATAATATCACTATTTAGGTGATTTATAGTGGTCGTGTTTTCCTTTTCTCACCTCCACCACATTCTCAGCCTTTCAACTTCTCAATCTTTTTCTGCTTTCATTTTGTCGACATACTTCACCATTTTTTATACACGCTCAGAGGTTTCAGAAGCTCTTCAAATGTCACTTCCTCATCACTAGAATCCATATCGAATTGTACACCCAGAGGGTAGTGACAAGTTTGGCTCCTTCTTCCCCGATTCACTTCCCGAATCACCATCGCACCAAGTGACAACCATTCTTTCTTTTGTTTCTTTAGAAAGGTGGGACATTTTAATATGCCCATATCCTTCACAACCATGACATTGGATTCCACCTTGACTTCCTTTTTCCTCCGACCGGATCTTCTCATTGAGTCATAAGATCTCGCCGATGTCGATGAAATGTCCTTGACATTTGACCTTGACTTTGGATCAATCCTCTTGATGAGCTTGTTGAACTGCTTCCAAGCATATAGCTTCGATATCTTTTCTTCATCTTCCACCTTGCATCCTTCTTCAGTATTGGATACAAGTGCTATGCTCTTGTTCTTTTTGTCAACAGTTTCACTGATCCCCATCTCAAAAGTCATAAGAGATCCAATAAGTTCTTCAACCTTCAAGGTGCTGATGTCCTGAGCCTCCTCTATGCGCCGCTTCATTGCAAATCTATTAGGCAAGGATCTGAGAATCTTTCTCACCATCTTTTCTTCTGACATCTTTTCACCAAGTGCTCCTGAGGTGTTGGCAATTTCCAAGATATTCATGTGAAACTCATGAATAGTCTCATCTTCTTTCATCTTCAAATTCTCAAATTTGGTAGTGAGCATCCTCAAGTCTTGACATCTTCACCTGGATGTCCCTCATGAGTAGTTTTGAGAGTGTCCCAAACATCCTTGGCCACCACATTGATGAACTAGTCTCAAGATATTTCAATACCATTGAATAGGCATTCAATGCTTTAGAGTTTCCTGCTAGCTCCTCTTCCTCTTTGCTCCATTCTTCCTCGTGTTTCAACAAGAGTCCCATCTTTCTCAAGCTTGATAGATGTTTCCATCCTTTGTCGCAGCCTCCAAGCTTTAACATCCACCGATCTTAAAAGGCAATCATACGAGGTTTCCAAGACTATAATTAGACCCATCCGTAATAGGTGGTCTACCTCCAAATCCTCCTTCCTTATCCATTATGCCGTAAACTATTATCCCTAGATCTCACCCATAACAAGGTGGTGCCCGCCTCCGATGCCAATTGAAATTCGGCAGCAGATACGTGATGTCACAGAGAATGTTATGACACACTATCTCGACACTGCTAACAATTTACACAATAAATTTAAACAACAAAGAAGAACACAATAAGTTGTTTACCCGCTCAGGTCTAACTACACCTACATCCGGGGCTACCAAGCCAGGAGGAAATTCACTATTAGTAGAATTAATTCGTGAACAAACCAACCGCTTTATCTCCTTCACTTAAAACTCACCCAATGCAACTTCAATCTAAGTCCTACTTAGACCGAGTTCCTACTACTCCCCTCAATCACAAAGAAGGATATCAACCTATTGAATAATTGAATTGTGAAGACACACTTCAATAAACTATCTTGATCTTGCTTCAAAGCTTCAATCAAGGGACAAACACTCGTGCTTCAATGCTTTGAGTGATAAACCACTTACAGACAATCCTAGTCCAAGGCACTTATCAATTGATAATTGCTTGGCTCACAAGAGAAACTAGAATTACACAAAATACAACTAACTCTCCTAAAGACAAAAACGCAGAAGCAGATAAGGGTTGAATTCTTTATAGAAGCATCCCAAACTTCGCTTTGGGTTCCATAAAGATAGCTAGGTTCACTTAATTTAATCCTAAAACATGGTTTGTTCAACAACCAATTTAGGTTTAACTAAGATTAACCTAGCAGCCACGTGAGCATGCATTCTAGTAATGTAAAAAACATAATATAGCAGCCAACAAACTTCCCGAAAAATCTCAGAAAAATGATTCTAATCGAATGTCACATCGAATGTCATAACATCTCATGACATCGACTATTTTCGCAGAATTTCCAGACAGCCTTTTAGCTTCCGCTCGAGCTGTCCTTAACATCCTTAGCAAGTAGGATTTATCTTCATCTCGAATGTCATGACATTTATCATGACATTGTTATAGCCTAGTTTTACCAAAATTAATGCCAACTTAAAACACTAACAAACTCCCCCTTTGGCACATTTTTGGCTAAAACTACTTAAGTTATCAGAGTACCCATGCAGCAGAAGACAAACTAGTTCTAAGCTTAAAGAAACTAGAACCTAGAGATAAGATAAATTCTACCCATACAAAAATCCCACAATTCCCACAATTGCCCACATACAAATTTTAAATTTCCATACAGTTTCCCAAAATTCCCAGCCACTATCACACAGTAGTTCTTCTCCCCCTTTTTAGCCACAAAGGGGCCAAAGGAAATAATACAAGTACCCCAAACAATATGTAATGAAGTACCAGTATTTAAAAACTTACAAATATAGTGCAGTCAAAGGATTACAATTCTATCAACAAAAGCTTACAAGCTTCCAGTGTACAAACTAGAAAGAAAATATAGGGAACAGGATTTTAAGCAATCAAGGCAATAGACAACAATGGACAGGCTTCAATCTCAAGTGCTTTCTTCACCAGAAGGAACACTATGAAAGGAAGCATCTTCTGAACTCCCTTCAGCTCCAGCCATCTGAACATCCTCATTTTCAGCATCACCATCAGCCTCATCAGCAGCTATCCCTTCATCCTCAACCTCTGTGTCCTGCTCTAGTTGAGAGATCAGCTCTTCAAGACTTTGTTTCCTTGCTTCAAGCTCTTTGCAGGTAGCTCTTAGCACAACTAGGACAGTTGCCTTTTGAGAAGATGCCTTGGTATTGGATGTCTCACCAGATGTCATGACAATGTCTGGAACATGTCTGCCTTGAAAAAGTTTATAGTGGAATCCAAGAGCAGGGGATCTTTTGCAGACTACATCTCTTTCAGCTAGAATATCAGGAAATTGGTCAGTGATAATTCCACACAGCAGGGAGGGAAAGGCTATGGGTTCTTTGATAGCATAGCTTTCAGCATGCTTGAGGGTCTGCTCAAATATATAGGATCCATAGTCAAATGTAGCCTGAGTGCCTACTGCATAAATGAATCTTCCCAGTCCATTAGAGATGGTGGATTTGTGATTGGTTGGGACCCAGTTAGCAGCACCAATCTTATGCAGGATGGCAAATTTGACACTCAACTTGCTTGCTGAGAGTTTTCCCTTCAGAGGCCATTGCCTTACTTGTTTGGCAGTGATGGTTTGACATATCTTGTTGTCAGTTTCCTCCAGCTCTGGCTGAGTATTATCAGATCTACCCAGGAATCTGTTGATCATATTTGGAGAAAACCTGACTTTCCTCTTTTTCACAATTGGTGTTCTCTTTGGTCTAGAGTCACCACCAACAGTTTTTACTCTACATCTCTTTGTAGAGGGTCCAGCCTTGGAATACTTCTCAGCCTTCCACACATCTTCAACACCTTTTTCTTTAGCAGGGCTCTGTGAGACAGCCTGTTTTCCCTTCCTTTTCATCATCCTCTTTGCAATGCTTGGATTGGCATTGGCAATGAGGTCATTGTCTGAGAACACTTCATCTAAGTCAATGACTGGAGGGTTAGTTAAATGATCAGATCCTTGAGCTGGAGACTCTTCTAAGATACTGTCAGAAATATAGTCAACAGGGACTTTATTAGAGATACACTTTGCTGGTGATTCCTCAAGAATACTATCAGAAATATAGTCAGCAGGGGCTTTATCAGAGGCACATTTTGCTGGTGATTCCTCAAGAATACTATCAGAAATCACATCTTCCTTATCAGCAGGGGTTTCATTACACACATCATCAATAGGTACTTCAGGATCTTTAACTGAGGAATCAACATCATTCTTGACAGGGGAAGTATCATGATCACCAGATGTCTCGACATTCTCAGTGACATCTGGATCAACTGCTAAACTAGGGCTAGCAGACTTATAGTTTACAGGGATTGAAACCCCAGGAACAGATTGATCTTCGTTTAGGATCCTGGTTACTAATCTAGCAATGGCTATATGCACAGACCTAGACCCTTCTCTGTTCACTATTTCTGGGGGAACTGAAGAGGATGGTACAGAAGTCTTACCAGAAGGAGATGCTTGTGACCTTCTTGCATTCCTTGTGCGCAATTTCTTGACTTTTTCTGGGTCAGTAGCTATTGCACGCAATGGACTAACCCTCAATGCTTCAGCTTGCATGACTTCAGCATTTGCCCTAACTTCAGCCATGGAGGGAGATGAAGAGCCTGATTCTTGAGATGATGAAGATGATGAAGACATATTTTGCTAATGACTTTTGAGAGAAGGAGAGCGAAAATGGCAGGGGGTTTCAAGGTTTCTTTTGGATGAAGAAAAAGTGATACTACTTTCAAATGAAGAAACTATTATATGTGGGAGTCTCTTCCTATTCTTGGACCTTTTAAAAATAATATAAAAATAATTAAATAACCCACTTATACATAATTGAAGTAAAAGGTCCCTTTCATCCCTTGTTGTAGACAGAGGTAATTGCTACAACTCCTCACTTTGACAAATATCCAATTTGCCCCTTAAAAGCTTAAATTGACTTGTCTCAAGAGTTTTAGTAACAATGTCACATTGCAATGTCATGACATCCTGTATGACATTGTACTTAGTCAGCATCTGCTCCATCCAGATCATCTGAGAGCAATTTCTAGCAGCTGCTATGTATTCAGCTTCAACATTGTATAGGAACACACAGTTTTGCTTCTTGCTTGCTGAACCAAGGAGTAAGATTGTTTCTCAAGAAGACACATCCATAAAAAGACCTTTTACACAGGCTTTGATCAACACTTTCTCCACTTGTTTTCTTGGACAACATCAACTGTGTGGGAGCAGGAATCCTTTTATGACAGCCATTCTTCATTCCAAATTGCTTGACAAAATTCCTTGCATACTTGCTCTGTGGAAGAAGTGTTGAGTCTTCCATCTGTGAGACTTGCAGTCCAAGAAAATGAATCAACTCTCCAATGAGGCTCATCCCAGATTCAGCTTGCATTTGGTTGTCAAAATGTCTCACAATTGTGTCAGGTATTCCTCCAAGAACTATGTTATTAACATAAATTTGAAGCACCATGATCTCTTCTCCTTTGATAAAGAGGGTTTTATTCAAGATTCCTCTTCTATATCTTTTGACAGTAAGGTGCTTGGTCAGCCTTTCATACCAGATCTTAGTACCTTGTTTCAGTACTTTAGAAGTGGTCAGATGTCTAGACATTGAGTGTGACATTCTGATTTGTTGTCCAGCCTTATACTTACCACAGATTCTCCCTTTATCAATGTGAAATCTTGGTATCCTTCTGACTCCCTCTATGGAACTGATCCTATTCATTCCTCTGAGATGTAAATGACCAAGTTCTTGGTGCCACAACTTTACTTCCTCTTCATCTTTGTCTGTAGAACACACAGAAGATAGAGTGGTGTTTTCAGATTCCCACATGTAGCAGTTGTCCTTTGATCTGACTCCTTTCATAATCACTTCTTGATAATCATTGATTACAAGACATTCAAACTTAGTGAAGTTGACTGTGAGTCCCATATCACATAGCTGACTTATGCTAATGAGATTGGCAATCAAACCTTTTACCAGCAACACTCCATTCAGGTTTGGAACTCCAGACCAGTTTGAGTTACCAACACCTTTGATTTCTCCTTTAGCTCCATCTCCAAAAGTAACAAGGCTGGTAGAATGAGGTTTGACATCATTAAGAAGATTCCTGTCTCGAGTCATATGCTTAGAACACCCACTGTCAAAGTACCAATCTTTCTTGGCAGACACTCTAACAGAAGTGTGAGCTACCAGAGCTACAGTCTTCTTCTTCCACTGTTGAGTGTATGATACCCTGTTGGTTTTAGGCTTCACATAAGAGCCTTGATTAGGATATCCATGTAGCCTGTAGCAAAAATATTTTATGTGACCAAACCTTCCACAATAATGACATCTCCATCTTTGAAACTTTTTGTTCATGTTTCTATGATTTTGATGTTGAACCCGATGTTGTGACATCTGTTTTGACATTGGTTTATTAGGTCTGTTCTTCCTTTTGTTATTAACACATTTCTTAGCCTCCACATATCCTGAGGCAGACCTATTTCCTGTTTTGTGGTGTGACATCTTCTTTGCCATTTGCTTGCCAGGTTTGTTCCTCTCCTGGTAATTAGTAAATCTCTTTGCACCACATACCCCGAGCGACATTTCGCTTTGTTTTGTGACAACTGCTTTGACATTGGTTTCCCATGTCTCTTCTTCTTAATGTCACCAATGTTTCTTTTCAACCAAATATCCTAGACCATGCTTATTTCGCATTTTGTCCAAGTCAAGAATTTCTTCCAACTTATCGCATCAGATGTCAACATTTTGACAGATTTAGACATCCGATCAAGTTTGAGTTCAACATTATAATATCACTATTTAGGTGATTTATAGTGGTCGTGTTTTCCTTTTCTCTCCTCCTTCACATTCTCGCCTTTCAACTTCTCAATCGCCTTTTCTCATTTTGCCGACATACCACCATTTTTATACACGCCTGTAGGTTTCAAAGAAGCTCTTCAAATGTCACTTCCTCATCACTAGAATCCATATCGAATTGTACACCCGTAGAGGGTAGTGACAAGTTTGGCTCCTTCTTCCTCGATTCACTTCCGAATCACCATCGACCAAGTGACAACCATTCTTTCTTTTGTTTCTTTAGAAAGGTGGGACATTCACCTAATATGCCCATATCCTTCACAACCATGACATTGATTCCACCGCTTGACTTCCTTTTTCCTCCGACCGGATCTTCTCATTGAGTCATAAGATCTCGCCGATGTCGATGAAACGTCCTTGACATTTGACCTTGACTTTGATCAATCCTCTTGATGAGCTTGTTGAACTGCCTTCCAAGCATTGCTATAGCTTCAGATATCTTTTCTTCATCTTCCACCTTGCATCCTTCTTCAAGATTGGATACAAGTGCTATGCTCTTGTTTTTGTCAACAGCTTTCACCGATCCCCATCTCAAAAGTCATAAGAGATCCAATAAGTTCTTCAACCTTCAAGGTGCTGATATCCCGAGCCTCTATATGCGCCGCTTCATTGCAAATCTATTAGGCAAGGATCCGAGAATCTTTCTCACCATCTTTCTTCCGACATCTTTTCACCAAGTGCTCCCGAGGTGTTGGTACTTCAAGATATTCATGTGAAACTCATGAATAGTCTCATCTTCTTTCATCTTCAAATTCTCAAATTTGGTAGTGAGCATCTCAAGTCTTGACATCTTCACCTTGGATGTCCCTCATGAGTAGTTTTGAGAGTGTCCCAAACATCCTTGGCCACCACATTGATGAACTAGTCTCAAGATATTTGTCAATACCATTGAATAGGCATTCAATGCTTTAGAGTTTCTGCTAGCTCCTCTTCCTCTTTGCTCCATTCTTCCTCGTGTTTCAAGACAAGAGTCCCATCTTTCTCAAGCTTGATAGATGTTTCCATCCTTTGTCGCCAGCCTCCAAGCTTTAACATCCACCGATCTTAAAAAGGCAATCATACGAGGTTTCCAAGACTATAATTAGACCCATCCGTAATAGGTGGTCTACCTCCAAATCCTCCTTCCTTATCCATTATGCCAGAAACTATTATCCCTATATCTCACCCAGGAATAAAAAGCAGAGTGCCTGCTCTGATGCCAATTGAAATTTCGGCAGCAGACACGTGATGTCACAGAATGTTATGACACACTATCTCGACACTGCTAACAATTTACACAATAAATTTAAACAGAAGAAAGAACACAATAAGTTGTTTACCCAGCCTGTCTAACTACACCTACATCCGGGGCTACCAAGCCGGAGGAAATTATTAGTAGAATTAATTCGTGAATAAACCAACCAATTTATCTCCTTCACTTAAACTCACCCAATGCAACTTCAATCTAAGTCCTACTTAGACCGAGTTCCTACTCCCCTCAATCACAGCAGGATATCAACCTATTGAATAATTGAATTGTGAAGACACACTTCAATAAACTATCTTGATCTTGCTTCAAAGCTTCAATCAAGAGACAAACACTCGTGCTTCAAAGCTTTGAGTGATAAATACCCTTACAATAAATCCTAGTCCAAGGCACTTATCAATTGATAATTGCTTGGCTCACAAGAGAAACTAGAATTACACAAAATACAACTGTTAACTCTCCTAACAAGACAAAAACGCAGCAGAAAAAGGTTGAATTCTTTTATAGAAGCAGCCCGAAACTTTTGGCTTCCATAAAGATAGCTAGGTTCACTTAATTTAATCCTAAAAACATGGTTTGTTCAACAACCAATTTAGGTTTAACTAAGATTAACCTAGCAGCCACGTGAGCATGCATTCTAGTAATGTAAAAACATAATATAGCAGCCAACAAACTTCCCGAAAAATCTCAGAAAACAGATTCTGTATCGAATCAAACACATCGAATGTCATAACATCTCCATGACATCGCATATTTTCAGAATTTCCAAAGACGCCTTTAGCTTCCAGCCTGAGTTGTCCTTTAACATCCTTAGCAAGTAGGATTTATCTTCAATCTCGAATGTCATGACATTTATCATGACATTGTTATAGCCTAGTTTTACCAAAATTAATGCCAACTTAAAACACTAACAAACTCCCCTTGGCACATTTTTGGCTAAAACTACTTGGGTTATCGAGTACCCATGCAGAGAAGACAAACTAGTTCTAAGATTAAAGAAACTAGAACCTAGAGATAAGATAAATTCTACCCATACAAAATCCCACAATTCCCACAATTGCCCACATACAAATTTTAAATTTCCACAGCTTCCCAAAATTCACCACTATCACACAAGAGTTCTTCTCCCTTTAGCCACAAAGGCTAAAGGAAATAATACAAGTACCCCAAACAATATGTAATGAAGTACCAAGATTTAAAACTTACAAATATAGTGCAACAAAGGATTACAATTTATCAACAAAAGCTTACAAGCTTCCAAAGGTACAAACTAGAAAGAAAATATAGGAACAGATTTTAAGCAATCAAGGCAATAGACAACAATGGATGCTTCAATCTCAAGTGCTTTCTTCACCAAGGAACACTATGAAAGGAAGCATCTTCAACTCCCTTCAGCTCCACCATCCTAACATCCTCATTTTCAAGATCACCATCGCCCTCATCGCCAGCCTATCCTTCATCCTCAACCTCGTGTCCCGCCTAGTTGAGAGATCGCTTCAAGACTTTGTTTCCTTGCTTCAAGCTCTTAGTAGCTCTTAGCACAACTAGGACAGTTGCCTTTGAGAAGATGCCTTGGTATTGGATGTCTCACTGATGTCATGACAATGTCTCGAACATGTCCGCTTTGAAAAGTTTATAGTGGAATCCAAGAGTGGGATCTTTTGCATACATCTCTTTCACTAGAATATCGTGAAATTGGTCAAGGATAATTCCACACAGCAGGAGGGAAAGGCTATGGTTCTTTGATAGCATAGCTTTCAAGATGCTCGAGGGTCTCAAATATATAGGATCCATAGTCAAATGTAGCCCCGAGTGCTCATCGATAAATGAATCTTCCCACCATTAGAGATGGTGGATTTGTGATTGGTGGGACCCGCTAAGAAGACCAATCTTATGCGTGATGGCAAATTTGACACCAACTTGTCCGAGAGTTTTCCTTCTGAGGCCATTGCCTTACTTGTTTGGCTGATGGTTTGACATATCTTGTTGTCGCCTCCTCCACCGGCCGAGTATTATCGATCTACCTGTGAATCTGCTGATCACATTTGGAGAAAACCCGACTTTCCTCCCCTCACATATACAGCCCGTAGTCACAGAGTCCTATCCCCACGTACCACTGATGATTGACTATGAACTCTTTCAATTAAAACTTCATAACTTTGAGAAATTCACAACTGTTATCGCATCAGCCTCTTTAATCAAGTCAACAATTTCCTTGCATTCAAGAGCACGCTTATTTAACTCTCTTCCGTAGCCACCCTCTTTAAGTTAAACATACTTCCATCTTCCAAAGATTCTCGTGGATGATGGAAAGAAATGTTATCAATGGCCACTGTGCACCTCGAGCAGCTTCCCAAGAGTTTGCTTCTTCCGGGATGAATGTTTGTGACATTCTCCTCAACATCAAAATCGAGTCTTGATCCGACTGAGGATTCGTGTTCCTTCCTCTTTTCACAATTGGTGTTCTCTTTGGTCTGAGTCACCACCACGCTTTTACTCTACATCTCTTTGTAGGTCCACCTTGGAATACTTCTCCCTTCCACACATCTTCAACACCTTTTCTTTAGCAGACTCAGGAGACAGCCTGCTTTTCCCTTCCTTTTCATCATCCTCTTTGCAATGCTTGATTGGCATTGGCAATGAGGTCATTGTCCGAGAACACTTCATCTAAGTCAATGACCTGGAGGGTTAGTTAAATGATCGATCCTTGAAATGGAGACTCTTCTAAGATACCGTCGTAAATGTAGTCAACAGGACTTTATTAGAGATACACTTTGTCGGTGATTCCTCAAGAATACTATCGTAAATATAGTCGTTAGGGCTTTATCGAGGCACATTTTGTCGGTGATTCCTCAAGAATACTATCGAAATCACATCTTCCTTATCGCCAGGGTTTCATTACACACATCATCAATAGGTACTCGTGATCTTTAACGAGGAATCAACATCATTCTTGATGTGGAAGTATCATGATCACCGATGTCTCGACATTCTCAAACATCTGGATCAACTGCTAAACTAGGCTAGCGCACTTATAGTTTACAGGATTGAAACCCCGTGAACGATTGATCTTCGCTTAGGATCCTCGTTACTAATCTAGCAATGGCTATATGCACGCACTCCAGACCCTTCTCTGCTCACTATTTCTGGGAACCAAGAGGATGGTATGTAAGTCTTAATGTAAGGAGATGCTTGTGACCTTCTTGCATTCCATGTGCGCAATTTCTTGACTTTTCTGGTCAGTAGCTATTGCACGCAATGGACTAACCCTCAATGCTTTGCATGACTTCAAAGATTTGCCCTAACTTCAGCCATGGAGGGAGATGAAGAGCCTGATTCTTGAGATGATGAAGATGATGAAGACATATTTTGCTAATGACTTTTGAGAGAAGGAGAGCGAAATGGTGGGGTTTCAAGGTTTCTTTTGATGAAGAAAAGTGATACTACTTTCAAATGAAGAAACTATTATATGTGGAGTCTCTTCCTATTCTTGGACCTTTAAAAATAATATAAAATAATTAAATAACCCACTTATACATAATTGAAGTAAAGGTCCCTTTCATCCCTTATTGTAGACAGAGGTAATTGCTACAACTCCTCACTTTGACAAATATCCAATTTGCCCCTTAAAAGCTTAAATTGACTTGTCTCAAGAGTTTTAGTAACAATGTCACATTGCAATGTCATGACATCCTGTATGACATTGTACTTAGTCAAGATCTCGCTCCATCCGATCATCTCGAGAGCAATTTCTAGCACCGCATGTATTCACTTCAACATTGTATAGAACACAGCTTGCTTGTCAACCAAGGAGTAAGATTGTTTCTCAAGAAGACACATCCATAAAAAGACCTTTACAAAGCTTTGATCAACACTTTCTCCACTTGTTTTCTTGGACAACATCAACTGTGGAGCAGGAACTTTTATGACACCATTCTTCATTCCAAATTGCTTGACAAAATTCCTTGCATACTTGCTCTGTGGAAGAAGTGTTGAGTCTTCCATCCGTGAGACTTGCAGTCCAAGAAAATGAATCAACTCTCCAATGAGGCTCATCCAGATTCATTTTGCATTTGGTTGTCAAATGTCTCACAATTGTGTCGTATTCCTCCAAGAACTATGTTATTAACATAAATTTGAAGCACCATGATCTCTTCTCCTTTGATAAAGAGGGTTTTATTCAAGATTCTCTTCTATATCTTTTGACAAGAAGGTGCTTGGTCACCTTTCATACCGGATCTTAGTACCTTGTTTCAAGATTTTAGAAGTGGTCGATGTCTAGACATTGAGTGTGACATTCGATTTGTTGTCCAAATTTATACTTACCACAGATTCTCCCTTTATCAATGTGAAATCTTGGTATCCTTCTCGACCTCTATGGAACCGATCCTATTCATTCCTCCGAGATGTAAATGACCAAGTTCTTGGTGCCACAACTTTACTTCCTCTTCATCTTGTCAGAGAACACACGTAAGATAGAGTGGTGTTTTCGTATCTCACATGTAGCAGCTTGTCCTTTGATCCGACTCCTTTCATAATCACTTCTTGATAATCATTGATTACAAGACATTCGACTTAGTGAAGTTGATCGTGAGTCCCATATCACAGCTGACTTATGCTAATGAGATTGGCAACAAACCTTTACAGAACACTCCATTCAGTTTGGAACCCGCACTTTGAGTTACCAACACCTTTGATTTCTCCTTTAGCTCCATCTCCAAAAGTAACAAGGTCAGAATGAGGTTTGACATAATTAAGAAGATTCTGCCTCGAGTCATATGCTTAGAACACCCACGCCAAAGTACCAATCTTTCTTGCACACCTCAATGAAGTGTGAGCTACCAGAGCTACGCCTTCTTCTTCCACCGTTGTGTATGATGATTGGTTTTAGGCTTCACATAAGAGCCTTGATTAGGATATCCATGTAGCCTGTAGAAAAATATTTTATGTGACCAAACCTTCCACAATAATGACATCTCCATCTTTGAAACTTTTTGTTCATGTTTCTATGATTTTGATGTTGAACCCGATGTTGTGACATCTGTTTGACATTGGTTTATTAGGTCTCGTTTCTTCCTTTTGTTATTAACACATTTCTTAGCCTCCACATATCCTGAGGCAGACCTATTTCCTATTTTGTGGTGTGACATCTTCTTTGCCATTTGCTTGCCAGGTTTGTTCTTCTCCTGGTAATTAGCAAATCTCTTTGCAGCCACATACCCCGAGCGCATACTTCCTCGCTTTTGTTTTGGACAACTGCTTTGACATTGGTTTCCATGTCTCTTCTTCTTAATGTCACCAATGTGTTTCTTTTTCAACCAAATATCCTAGACCATGCTTATTTCCCCGATTTTGTCCAAGTGAAGAATTTCTTCCAACTTATCAAGACTGATGTCAACATTTTGACAGATTTAGACATCTGATCAAGTTTGGAGTTCAACATTATAATATCACTATTTAGGTGATTTATAGTGGCTGTGTTTTCCTTTTTCTCAGCCTCCAGCTTCACATTCTCAGCTTTCAACTTCTCAATCAGCTTTTTCTGTTTCTCATTTTGCTGACATACTTCACCATTTTTTATACACAGCTTCCTGTAGGTTTCAGCAAGCTCTTCAAATGTCACTTCCTCATCACTAGAATCCATATCAGAATTGTACACTCTAGAGAGGGTAGTGACAAGTTTGGCTCCTTCTTCCTCAGATTCACTTCTTGAATCACCATCAGACCAAGTGACAACCATTCCTTTCTTTTGTTTCTTTAGAAAGGTGGGACATTCAGCTCTAATATGCCCATATCCTTCACAACCATGACATTGGATTCCACCTTCTGACTTCCTTTTTCCTCCTGACCTGATCTTCGAGTCATAAGATCTGCTGATGTCAGATGAAATGTCCTTGACATTTGACCTTGACTTTGGATCAATCCTCTTGATGAGCTTGTTGAACTGTCTTCCAAGCATTGCTATAGCTTCAGATATCTTTTCTTCATCTTCCACCTTGCATCCTTCTTCAGTATTGGATACAAGTGCTATGCTCTTGTTCTTTTTGTCAACAGTTTCACTGATCCCCATCTCAAAAGTCATAAGAGATCCAATAAGTTCTTCAACCTTCAAGGTGCTGATGTCCTGAGCCTCCTCTATTGCAGTCGCCTTCATTGCAAATCTATTAGGCAAGGATCTGAGAATCTTTCTCACCATCTTTTCTTCTGACATCTTTTCACCAAGTGCTCCTGAGGTGTTGGCAATTTCCAAGATATTCATGTGAAACTCATGAATAGTCTCATCTTCTTTCATCTTCAAATTCTCAAATTTGGTAGTGAGCATCTGAAGTCTTGACATCTTCACCTTGGATGTCCCCTCATGAGTAGTTTTGAGAGTGTCCCAAACATCCTTGGCCAGCTCACATTGATGAACTAGTCTGAAGATATTTCTGTCAATACCATTGAATAGGGCATTCAATGATTTAGAGTTTCGTGCTAGCTCTTCTTCCTCTTTGCTCCATTCTTCCTCAGGTTTCAAGATAGTAGTCCCATCTTTCTCAAGCTTGATAGGATGTTTCCATCCTTTGTCAGCCTCTCCAAGCTTTAACATCCACCGATCTTAAAAAGCAATCATACGAGGTTTCCAAGACTATAATTAGACCCATCCGAATAGGTGGTCTACCTCCAAATCCTCCTTCCTTATCCATTATGCCGTAAACTATTATCCCTAGATCTCACCTGAAATAACAAGGTGGTGCCCGCCCGATGCCAATTGAAATTCTCGGCACAGACACGTGATGTCACAGAATGTTATGACACACTATCTCGACACTCTAACAATTTACACAATAAATTTAAACAAAGAAGAAAGAACACAATAAGTTGTTTACCCGGCCAAGGTCTAACTACACCTACATCTGGGCTACCAAGCCGTGGAGGAAATTCACTATTAGTAGAATTAATTCGTGAATAAACCAACCAGCTTATCTCCTTCACTTAAAACTCACCCAATGCAACTTCAATCTAAGTCCTACTTAGACCTGAGTTCTACCACTCCCCTCAATCACAGCAGGATATCAACCTATTGAATTATTTAATTGTGAAGACACACTTCAATAAACTATCTTGATCTTGCTTCAAAGCTTCAATCAAGAGACAAACACCGTGCTTCAAAGCTTTGAGTGATAAACTACCTTACAGACAAATCCTAGTCCAAGGCACTTATCAATTGATAATTGCTTGGCTCACAAGAGAAACTAGAATTACACAAAATACAACTGTTAACTCTCCTAATAAAGACAAAAACGCAGTAAAGAAAGATGGGTTGAATTCTTTTATAGAAGCGATCCCGAAACTTCGCTTTGGGCTTCCATAAAGATAGCTAGGTTCACTTAATTTAATCCTAAAACATGGTTTGTTCAACAACCAATTTAGGTTTAACTAAGATTAACCTAGCAGCCACGTGAGCATGCATTCTAGTAATGAAAAACATAATATAGCAGCTCAACAAACTTCCGAAAATCTCAGAAAAAGAGACTGCAGAATGTATGTCACAATCAATGTCATAACATTATGACATCGACTATTTCTAGAATTTCCAAGATGCCTTTAGCTTCGGCTCGAGTGTCCTTAACATCCTTAGCAAGTAGGATTTATCTTCAATCTCTGAATGTCATGACATTTATCATGACATTGCTATAGCCTAGTTTTACCAAAATTAATGCCAACTTAAAACACTAACATATACTATTAAAAGGGTGTGTA
>CM038794.1:131178251-131271204 GCA_021764765.1 Vicia sativa
CCATTATCTTTGAGAATATGTCACCTTGCACTTAACTGTCAACATTGTTTGAATTTTGTAAACTACGTATTACATACGGTTTTTTAGTAGAATTTATGTTTTTAAATATCTATTAGTGCAAAAATGTTGATGTTCTTTTGTATAGAAATGTTAATGTATGTCGATTCAATGACTTTACTTCTTTTAATTAAAAAAAATGTTGTGTTGTTGCTACTGGACTTTCAACTTTTCTTTTTGTCCATTTTTACCCTCCTGACCCAGCGCCCATTTATTTAATACATACACCCTTTCTCTTAGTTAATTAATGTTTTTGTTTTAAATGATTACTCATTTGAATTTATTTCTAGCTATATTGTTAATTAAATTTTTTTTATTTTACTGCTAACTAGTTAATGTTTTATTTAGTTAATTAATTTTTTGTTTTAAATGATTACTAATTTTAATTTATTTCTAGCTATATTGTTAATTAATTATTATTTTTTTACTGCTAACTAGTTAATGTTTTATTTAGTTAATTAATTTTTTTGTTTTAAATGATTACTCATTTCAATTTATTTCTAGCTATATTGTTAATTAATTATTATTTTTTACTGCTAACTAGTTTAATATTTAATTTATCGTTAAAATTATGTCATTCTTGTATATTTTTATAAATTTGTAATTTATTCGTTTCATCCCCATTCGAAAATTGTATCCCAATCCCCTTGATGTGTTGTAAATAATTTTACCGTTTTCTATTTTATTTTACCATTTAATCCCCATTTATATTTGATGTATATCCCTCACCCAAGAACAATTCTTGTAATAATTTAGTGCACATTTATTTTATTTAATTTAACTGTCACTTACACAAAACTAAAAAAAATCTTTTTTTTAAACTAATATTTGTAAATCATTTTAAACCCGTAAATTAGAAACAAAGCTACAAAGTCGCGATGACCACACATGTACACATGTATCGCGGCGATCTGAGCTATACGGTGAGCCTATTTCGATCAATTGTCCCATTAATTAATCGAACTAGCCCTTTGCTAGTACATGTAATTTAATTATTTATACTTAGGTTGGCCACCTTGTATGGGCTTTGTCGATTTTACTTGTGATTTACAATTATCTAGATCCTATTCTTTCTCCATTCACCAACATTTAAACACTTTCAATAAAATTAGGCCCAACGTCGGGTCTTCTTCTCAAACCTCGAGTCCGTCGAGGTTATTTTTCAAAAAATCAATTTTTCTAAACAAAAAACATGGTGCTATGGTATTTAAGTAAATCGTTAGAGGATAGCGACGATTTAATTAAAATGTAAAATGTTGGGCCCTTAGAGGTAACCAATGACTTAAATACTTTATTCCATACACTTAATAAAGTGAACTTTGTTTCACCTCACTCTTTCATAATAAGATTTTGGATGAGAGATGATGGTTGACCTCGATCACCATCTCGAGTATTGAATCGTTAGAGGATAGCCCACGTTTTGGTACTTGTCATCCACAATTTAAAATCAATTCCAACACATTCAATATCTTTTGTGCGCTCGAAGCACCATTTACATTTAAAAATCCTTTTCGAGATTAGACATGATTCATTTATAATTGAGATGCCTTCCTCTATTCCAGGGTTTCGACTTCTCCACTTGAGTATTAGGGTGTTCTCGAACCCTCTCGTGTTGAGTGCGTAGTCCTTTATTCTTTATCACACCTTGTGGGCGTTAGGCAGAGTCTTCTCCTTTAAAAATGTGACTTGTCTTTTCATTTAAAATCAATCAACAAACAATCATTTTCTAGAAGAACTCTGAGTTTGACTTTCCCATTGCGAGGGAATACGTAGGCCACGTGGTTTCAAAAGCCGTGTCAAACTCAAAATAATAAAAACATTTCTTCTCCCTTTTCTTTCTCATTTCAAAACTTAGAAGATCGTAAAATTTTTCACACTTAACACACAAACACACTTTGAACTAAATGGGTACCATCAGTGCGATGGATGTGAGGGTGTATTACCTTCCCCGCACATAACCAACAGAACCTATATCTCTTAATTTCGTAGACAATCTATCCTTTTCTTTCATGGGTTTTATCTATATTTTCCGTTCTTCTTTTAGAACAAATAAAATTAGGTGGCGATTTCATTGTTGTTTTGAAAATTCATTTTAAATGATTTTTTTAAAATCGAGTTGCTTCATCCAATATGTTGATTTTCAACCATTTAATGCAATGTCACGAGGAAACTTGACTTGTGAAGCTTGAAACTTGACATGGAGAATCTTTGAAGCATGAGGAGGCATGAAGGCCATTGGAGATGTTGGAAGTTCATCTTGACTTGAGAGATACCAAACCTAGTTTGGGTTGATTGTCTAGGAGAGGTTTATACGATCAACTCTTGAGAATCCTTGAGCATAGATGTATGAAATCTCTTGGTAGATGGAGGCAAATTTTGGGGGTAATGGGACATCCATATACTTCTCGAGAAAGCGATCAAAGGAAATGTAGTAGCCGATCATTTGGCTCATGAGCCATAGATGACTATCGATCTACATGCGTTCGAGTTTCTAGCGAAGATGATTTACTAATTCTTGATGAAGAACCGGGACGACGAAGGACACGAACAAGGATCGATGGACCATGGTCTTTGGTGGAGCCTCAACGCCTTGGCAATGGCATTGGCGCCATCATTACATCTCCTACGGCGGACACTCCCTTCACCACCCAGTTATATTTCGGTTACGCGACAACATGGCCGAATCTGAGCGTGCATCATAGGTATTAAAGGCTGCTGACTTGAATCAAATTCTTCAAGTGTATGGAGACTTCGACTTTGGTGATCAGACGGATCAAAGGCGAGTGGGATACGAAGCATCCGAATCTTATTCCATATCGAGGAGCATGTTCTAAGTTTGATCCCTACTTGAAGAGATCACTTTTGATCATATTCCACGAGAAGAGAATCGGTTAGCGGGAGCATTAGCTCTTATGTCATCTATGTTCAAGGTCGAGGATGGGACAACGAGGCACCCCAATCATCATCGAAGTTTGGCGAACCGGTCTTGTTGTGAACTTGATCGAGAAGAGAAACCTTGGTTGTGAAGTGAAAAGGTATCTTGAGACTCGAAGTATCTCGAGGGCAACCCTTCTCTCTCGTATCTGGTATGGGCAGTCCTGTCGGGGTTGACTACCCTTAACCGAGTCCTCCAGGGACAGGAGCGGGCGAGCAGAATGGATCGACTTCACCTCGACCCGGATCGGCATCGGCGAGAAGCGACTGGCGTCCATACACCGTGGACGGATCTATCGAAATGAATGATCGGGCATTTAACAAGAAGGTGACACCGAGTTTACCAAATCGGTGACCCTGGTAATCAGCGCATCATTCTTCCAGGTGATCCGAGGGCAAATGGACTCCACACTGTGAGGACCATTTGTAGTCAAGGCGGTATTTTAAGGCGGAGCTATGATACTTAGCACCATGGATGGTGAAGACTTCACGCCTGTGAGCGGACATAGTCGAAAATACTCGCATAAGCGAGACCCGCTGGTCGGTGATCTAGGAAAAAAATAGGGCATCCTAGCGAACGAGGGTTGGGAAAAGATTAAGGATATACAAAACATCACACACGGCCCGAGTCGAAAACACCAGCGGCTTGGGCAAAAAGGTATCAGTTAGGCGAAAACCCGAAAGGGCGGTCTAGGCAAAGTTAGGGATTTAAGCGTACACTATGTCGTCGGTCGCTTATCTACGAGACTACTATCGGCATTCAAGATTCAAATGGCGAAAATTCCAGCACAAACACCTTCTAAAGACAGCGAACGATGAGATAGTGAAATATGAGTACTAGCATAGTTGAAACTTAACGAGTTTGTTTCGCATAGCTTTTACTTTTCTTGTGTGCAAACTACTTGTCATCGCCACCTTTCAAATTAATACAAGTTTTCTCTTACAATTTTCACTATTGTTGTTTGCATAAAGTCCAACGTTTGCTTTGAATGATTATATACATCGACAATAAAATCTATTTACAAACATGCGAAAAGTGAGCGAACAAGGATAATTACTACGAGCTCAGGAATTGAGATGACGATGAAAGTCGCCATCGTTCCTGCAGTACAATCCCACGAGAGGTGGCGCTCACTAAACCTTCCCAGGTGGAGTACACGTCTTCCTCACTAGTTCCGAGCATTCCAAGTTTCATCGCATTACTCCACGGCGATCGGTCAATTTAACTTTGATTACGGTCTCAGCGGTAACATTTCATCTCGGTGGAGGCATTTATCCCCGATGAGAATACCTCAACACCATTTCCCCGACAACGGCAATATCGGATCGAAACTTGGTGGATAATGCATCGGGGAAACCTACATTCATTCCCGTCCAGGTTTCCAGCGGGCTCAGGTCCCTAGCCCTGTTCCCGATAACAATCAAATACTCCAGCGGGATCTACAAGAATCCCGATGAGTGCCTCCTAAATTTTTCCCAACAAAGTCAATACACGGGATCCTCGGTAGTGTACCTCTGGTCTCTACCATCCTCGGCAATAAATATCTAGGCTCGAAACTTGGTGAAGATAGTGCATCGGAGGAATCGAGGATATCTTCTTCTCACCAGCGGGGTTTTCATCGTTTCGTCCCCGAATAGAAGCAAATCCCGAGCGAGGCATCCACATTTCTTCAAGATGGATATGTTTTGAAATACCCAACATTTATCATTCATACATTATTCATAAAAGTCATAACTTGTGCATATATCATTCCTTACACATTACATCATGCATCATAATTTGCATAAGACTAACCATATCCTATCGAGTTTATTTTGTTTTCCCAAAGCAGTGGTCAATCACAAGCAGACGGGTCCAAGATTAATGCACAAGCGAGCGGGAGAACTATCACGAAATACCCGAGTTGTCCTTGACAGCGAGATCCAAGATTAATACGAAACAAGGCGGGAAAATTATAAACGATCACCGGAGTTGTCCTCGACAGCGGGCATTGAATCAACACGAGCTGCAGGAAGCTATCCGTTACGCCGACCATTATCCCCCGAATAATAAAGCGAAGATTTATCGACACTCTCTTATCAACGGTAACTTCTGATGCCGTGCGACTCGGGTTGTCTTGGATGGCATCTTGGCCCATCTCAGATTATTTGTCAACATCTCTCACTTTGAATCTTTGAATATTTGGTTAAAACCAATACAAACCAATAACTTCATTCAAGAGCGAGCACAAAGTCAGCGTACGACTCCTAGGATGGCATCTTAAGCCCGTCTTATTATTCTCTTCTATCTTGAGAACATCTGCGAGCCTAAGCGTGCGGCTCGTTCCCGACATCGATCTTTCGGATGGCATCTTAAGCCCATCTACCATTCTCTATCGAGCGACATTCTTAAGTCTGGCATCGACTCATCCCCGTGAAGTTTCCGGCTTCTCCAAATGGCATCCAAGCTCATTCTGCATCATCGATCAGCAGCGAGTGCAAATGTTTAGGTGTAATGGTGATCATCTTCTACCTCCGAGTCTGAAAGGGACGAAAGGCACGCATGTTTAAGCTATCTGGGTGGTTCATTGAACTTTAAGTCAAGGAATCACAAGATGCCATAGCTAGGATTTTACGCCATTTTAGGGTTCCTAAAATAAATAAAATGGGACAAAACGGGACCACCATCATGTTTAGAATGATGTTTGCAATCGATTCATGTATCCATAACTAATTTATATTGCTGTGAAGTTTGAAAATTGCGGGGCCTTAGCGTCGAACGGGCCAGCTATTTATGTGTTTGAAAATTCAAGCGAAAAGATGAAGATCTTCGTAATCTGGCATCGGAATTCAAATTCGTTTAACTTGTTTTTGTTTTCATATTGCTGTGTACATCCACTCGGTTATAGCAAAGCGCCGCGTGTGAGGGCATGGTCCCTGGTTCGATCCCTTGCCATGACAAATATTTTTTATCACTTTGAAAACTAACACTTTTCTTATTTTTTCTTTTAATATTTTCCATGCAATTTAATTTATCTTTAAACAATTTTCTCATGCATTTAAAAATCACCAAAAATATTTTCCTTTTGTATTTTAATCAGAAAAACGTTTATTTAATTTTTGACATTAAAATTCATATCTTTACATGCATATTTTAATTAATTGCTAGTTAACCATTAAATTGACTTTTAATTATTTTTAATTATCGAAATCGATTCAGAAAATTACCAAAAAAATATCTTATCATCTTATTATCATCACTAATCTAAAATATTTTTTCTCATTTAAAAATCATATTTTTACTAACATTTTTCCTCTTATGCAATTTTCTCGTATTTTCCGATTATGTATCTGCTTACAGGTTGTAACGTTTCGGACGATTTTTCTCGCTTTTCTTTTCAATATTATGGAACTGCCTATGGGATGTAATAGTTTAATTAGGACTTTTACTTTCCGTACTCCTATTATATAACTGCCCCAAAGCCATGTAATAGCGTAGGACATTTACTTTTCAGCTTTGTGATTTACTTCGCACCTATATTGCTAGTAACTAGGCGTGTATGGCAAGATAAAAGCGAACATAGGTCACCTCTAATTCCAAGATAAAACATCAGATTCAACACACTATTTCACACATACATTAGGGTAATTCTCTCTCGTTGCCTTTGATTAAATGAATCGAGTCCTCGAGCGTGGGGTATCCCTAACAGCGCCTACAAATATATCATCATAGTCCCTTGATACAAGATCCTTAACCCACGATGTAAGCCTCTGAATACATGATCTCTTCCCTCGATTGTTGCCCTCAAAGTGATGATCGTCCTTCAGATGTGCTGGGATACTTCCTGAGTTGCCTTCATGACCATCCGATGTCGGCCGAATGTCCCATACTACATCCAACGAATAGGGCTACCTATCAATTAATGGTATGGATAGTACTATTCTAAAGGCGAAAACAACAAAGCGACCAATTGAGTAGGTAATAAGGTTTTGGTTGCTTGCTACAATCAAAGTACTTTTCACAGCCACACTTTTGTCAAAATTCAAACTCTTTCAAAAATGAAGCGTTTAGAACACTTTGTATACATTCCTACATGAATCATTACAAAGTCAAATGAAATGCCTTTTTCAAAATAATTTTGTCAAACACACACAAAACACTTTTAAATAATCTAAGAGCAACTAAGAGCCCGTAGATAACTACGGATGAAAAGGGCTATTACCTTCCCCATAACCTTCTCCTTACTCAGAATCTAACGAAGGTCTTTTCATTCTTTTCACCTTCCTTAATTGGATAAAAGAAAAGTCGGTGGCAACTCTTGCTATCAGCAACATTTTAACGATAAAAAGCAAAACAAATTCTCAAAATCGATTCGTAGTATTACAGTGGTATCGGAGCATAGTGGTCGTGTCTTGGTATCGTTTATCCACTTTTACGTCGACTAGTGCAGGTAGGCAGCCGATACTTGTGTTCTAATGAGATTGTTTTGTAGCGTTACAGAACAATGGGTGGAAGAGGTAACGGAAGGGCGTTCTTTATCGTTGAAGCCTTGGGAATGCTGTTGGAGTGCTTGGAGGAATCGTTTGGGGCTGGTATTGGTGTTGATAGGCAATTGGGAAACTTTCGGAGGAACAATCCTCCATTGTTCATAGCACTCATGATCCGAAGGTGCTCGAGATGGTTGAAAGAGATCGAAAAAGGATCGGTGATTGATTGTGTGGAGGGCTGAAGGTGAGATATGGTACTCGCGTCTTGGCGGAAGCGATGATGGCGGTGGTTGCTACCAGGGTGAAATGGAACAAGATGGTATTACGGGTGGGTTGTGTTCGGAGAGTTTTTATGGAGATACTTTCCTAAAGATATTCGGGCAAGAAGGAGATTGAGTTTGGAGCTCAGCGAGGCAATAAGCCTGTGGTGAGTGCTTCTAAATTCTCTTGAGTTGGCGTCTATGCTCATTACAACAACGATGCAAATGGAGAATTTTCCAAATGTATCAAGTTTGAGAATGGTCTTCGTGATGAAATCAAGCAAGGTATCGGTATCAGCGTGTCAGGAGGTTTCAGGTTGGTAGTATGGTAGGATTCTAGAAGAGGATCTTGCTAATACTCGGACAAATGCTCGGGGTATGTGGATTTTAAAGGGAGAAACAAATGGATCGTGGAAACCTTATGATAATAATCGGAGGTCTGCAGTGGTTGGAAGATGCCTAGTGGGGAGATTCTGAGTGCTCTATCAAGTGCTACGGTGTGGTGAAATAGGGCATCGAGCTAATGAATGCAAGAATGATAGAAAGTGCTACAAGCGTGGTAAAATTGGTCGTATAGCTCTTGATTGCGAGCAAGGAAGGTAACTTGTTATAAGCGTGGCGAAGAGGTCATACTCATCCACAATGTACTAAGCCAAAGATAGAACAAGTTGGTGGTAAAGTGTTAAGCTTAGGGATCGAGAGACTAACCCGGATGATCGGTTGATTAAAGGTACATGTTTTATTAATGGTATACCTTTAATTGCGATTATTGATACTAGGCGACACATTCTTTTATTGCTTTTGATTGTGCTAAAGATTGAACTTGGATATTTATAATATGGATGGGAGTATGGTTATTAACACTCATCGTCGGGTTGATGGACTACTTCATTTGTTTGTAGGAATTGTCTATTGTGATTTTGGTAGAGGTTTCGGTATGGATTTAGTGTGCCTAGTTAGAACAACTTGATATCATCCTTGGAATGAGCGGTTGGAATTCAACGAGTTCATATCAACTATTTGAGAGAGCGGTTATTTTCCAAGAAGCTAGAGTTGAAGATGTGACTATGTCGGTTAAGCGGATGAATCAATTTGGTATTAAGGAAGGTGCGGTGGTGTTTATGTTGTATTCTTCAATGGAAGAGAAAGGAAAAGCTAAGGTGATGAATTACCTATTGTGAATGAATTCCCGAAGTGTTTCGGAAGATCTTAGTGAATTTCCACCGAGAGAAGTGGAGTTTACTAGATTTGATTCACGGAACTAGTCCGGTCGATGGCGCTTATCGCATGTCGGCATCCGATTATACGAGTTGAAGAAGCGGTTGGAAGAATTTCTTGAGAAAGTTTATTAAGTGTTTCGCCGTGGTTAACTGTATGTTGTTAGTTAAGAAGAAAGAGGTTCAATGATTGTGTGTTGATTACGGTAGTTGAACAAAGTTACAATCAAGAATGGTATCCATTGCAGGATTGATGATTTGATGGATCAATTAGTTGGAGCTTGTGTATTGAGAAAGATTGATTTGAGATCTGGATATCATCAGTTATGTGAAGGCGGAGGATATTGACGCATTAGAACGAGGTATGGACATTATGAGTATTACATTATGCCGTTTGGGTTACTAATGCACTGGTGTTTTCATGGAGTATATAGCAGGATATTTCATCCGTATCTTGATAAGTTTGTGGTGGTATTTATTGATGACATTCGATCTATTAGAAGAATGATGAAGAACATCTGAAACATCTTAGAATTGTGTTAGAATTGTTGAAGAGAAGAAGCTTTATGAAGTTGTCAAGTGTGAGTTACGGTTAAGTGAAGTAAGCTTTCTTGGTCATGTGATTTCCAAGAATGGCATTGTTGTTGATCCTACGAAGGTGAAGCGGTATCTTAGTGGGAGCGCGAAGAATGCTTAAAATCCGTAGTTCTTGGTCTTATAAGTTACTACAGAAAGTTCAATGAAGGATTTTGAAGTTAGCTTTGCCGTTGACTAAGTTGACAAGAAAGGTCAAGTGTTTGTTTGGGATTGAATGTGAGAGGATTCCAAGAGTTGAAGAAGAGGTTGACTAGTGCTCCCATTTTGATTTTTCCGAATCCGTGAGAACCTTTTGTATGTATGATCGTCATTGATGGGATTAGGTGGTGTTTGATGCAAGATAAGCGGTAGTAGCTTATGCTTGAGACAATTGAAAGTTCATGAAAGGAATTATCCGACTCATGATTTAGAATTAGTGGTGATAGTTTTGAAATTATGGAGGCGGTATTTATATGGTTCTCGATTTGAGGTATTCGGTGATCATAAAGAGTCAAATATCTCTTCGATCGAAGGAGCTAAATATGAGGCGGAGGTGGTTAGAATTTACGAAAGATTATGATTTTGGTTTGAATTACCATCTGGTAAGGTAAACATTATTGCGGATGCATTGAGAAGTCCTTGCATATGTCTATGTTGATGGTGCGTGAATTGGATTTAGTCGAGTAATTGATTTGAGTTTTGTGTGAGACTACTTCCGATAGTGTTAAATTGGGTATGTTGAAGTTGACTAGTGGTATACGGAGAAGATTCGGCGGAAATCGATGTTGGTTTAGTTGATAAGTTGACATTGATCAACCATGGTCAAGGAGGTGAATTCTGAATTAATGAGAGTGGTGTTATGCGATTTGGTGACAGAGTGTGTGTTCTGGATATTGCAGAACTTAGGAGGAGTATCTTGGAAGAAGGACATCGTAGTGGATTGAGTATTCATCCAGGTGCTACTAAGATGTATCACAACTTGAAAAAGTTGTTTTGGTGGCCTGGAATGAAAAAGGAAATTGTTGAGTTTGTTTATGCTTGTTTGGTTTGTGAAGTCAAAGATTGAGCATCAGAAACCGTCAGGACTAATGGAACCGTTTTTTGTTCCGGATTAGAAATGGGATGGCATTTCTATGGATTTCGTATCTGGTTTGCCAAGGACAATGAAGAATTGTGATTCTATCTGGGTTATTGTTGATCAGTTGGAAATCGCTCATTTATTCAAATAAGAATGGATTATCCGATGGAAAGGTTGGAAGAATTATATGTTGAGAAGATCCTAAGTTTGCGGTATTCCTTCTAGCATTGTGTCGGATAGAGATCAAAGTTTCGTCTAAGTTACGGACATGATTACAAGAAGCTTTATGGTACTAAGTTGATGTTGAGTTTCGCTTATCATCCATGAGCGGATGGTCATACGGAGAGGGACGATTCGATCGTTAGAGGATTTGTTGCGAGCTTGTGTGTTGGAGAAAGGTGGAGCTTGGGATAGTTACTACCATTGAGTTTACCTACAACAATAGTTTTCATTCAGTGGTGGCTCCGTTTGAAGCATTCTATGGTAGGAGGTGTCGGACACCGTTGTGTTGTGCGAATCGGAGAGTGTTGTGATTGGGTGGAGATTGTCCAGCAGACTTGGAAAGATTAAGATGATTCAGGAGAAGATGAGAGCTTCTCGAGTCGTCAAGAAGTTATCATGATAAGAGGAGGAAGGATCTAGAGTTTAGTGAAGGAGATCGTATGTTTATTCGAGTTACTTGGAGTGGTATTGGTCGAGCTTTGAAGTCAAAAGTTGACTCCACGCTTTATTGGTCCGTGTCAGTTACTAAGAAGGTTGGATGAGTTACTTATCATATTGCTTTACCGCAGTCGGTTGCAATTTGCATGATGTCTTCCATGTATCTCGGTTGAGGAAGTACATTCTTGACCCGTCTCCGCGAGATTCGGGTAGATGATATACAATGAGATAATCATTGTTGAGCATTACGAGAATTGAGGATCGGAAGTTGAAGCGATTCTAGGTAAAGAGATAAGCTGAAAGTTGTGACACCGAAAATAATTCGGTAATTAAATAATTATGATTTTAATTATTAAATTAATTGAGAGCATAGTTTATTTAATATATTGAATTATTGAGATTAATTATGGATTTATTGGATGTATGTTGAGTAAAGTGGGGTGTGAGGGGTAAAGACTACTCGATTTATTGATTTATTTAATTTATGTTAAAAGGAATAAAAGGAATTAAATAAGAAAAGAGGAAAAAGGAATCATTTTGGAAAACAAGAATACGTGAAGTGAGAAGAAGGAAAGAAGGAAAAAGACCTAGGAGCGTCGAATCGAAGAACCCACAAGGTGAGGGTGATTTATTGGTTATTGCTTATTATAGGTTTGATGTTAATATTATAGACCATGGCATGTTAGGAATCTATGTTTAGGAAATTCTAGGTTTCCATGGAAGTATACCTAATAGTGTCAGTTGGTGTCAGATTGAGTCTGATTGTGTCAGAATATGTATGGAATATGATTAGAGTGTCAGTAGATGAAAATAGATGATGGAAATATGTTGTTTGATGAGATAGATGATGCCAAATGATGTATTTTAGTGTTTCCCATGTTGGAGTTCATATGGGTAAAATGGGTTAATTGAAAATGGAAGGATGTTGTCAAAAGAAAAATGACATTTTAACACGTGGGAACCGATTCTGTATGGGTAGGAGCAGGTTGCCCTTTGAAAATTCATAAAAATCTAAAAATACGTGGGAACGGTTCTGTATGTGTGACAAGGGTTCCCATACATTTTTCGAGCGAGGTTTGAAGCTTTGGAACCGGTTCTGTATATGTAGAACCGGGTTCCCTCAAATATTGAAAAATGCCAAACTTTGAAAATTAGTAACTTTCAAACCGTAAGTCCGTTTGAGCGCCGTTTTTGGACGTTATTTTCTAAATTTAATGCTATTTTATGAACTGAAAATATTTTCCAAAACTTGAAGTTATTTTGAAAATGAACAATTTACGAGATAAGTGACTTTTGGTAGCGCGCATAGTTAATGGTGTGTAGTGGAGATCTGTGTTGATGGATGTCGATAATGTATAGATGTATTGGCATGTTTATGATGTTAGATGTATGCATGATGGATTGATATATCATGTTGATTGGTTTGCATGTTTATGTTGATGTTGATTGTATGCATGATTAGTTGAGATATCATGTTGGATGGTTGTTTCGGTTATGTTGAATTGATGTATTACATAGGTGGTTAATGTTGCATGCTATTGATGTGGTGCATATGCATTGTTTTGTGAAGTTAATTCCCATTGTCACGAATTTGACTTGGATTGCCGATAACCGATGCAGAGTGAGGATGGGTGGTTAATTGGATTCGTGTCCAGAGTGGTTATGGGCGAATCGATGGTCTTATATCCATTGATGATGGATCGGTGTTGGGTGACTTGGTCACAGTCGGTCCGCATGCATTGAGTGCATTATATTTGTATGAAGTGGTAACATGTTAGGATGTCTTCGGTGTTACTCTTCGTTGTTATTATGATTAAGCATGAATGAATATGGTTATGTGTGAATCGAATTTATGTTAAGTGGGTGAAATAATATGCTTGTGATATTATTGATTGAAAGACTTATAATATGCTTTAATTATGAGAAGTCTCACCCTTACACCATTGATTAAATTAGCGGTGAGTCGGTGAGGATGGCTCTGAGCAACTTTTGAGTGCGTATTATGGGTGTCATGCTCGATTAGATTGTAACATTTGAGGCGCTTAGTTAGGAGAATCATTCTGTTTAATTATTTTGGATTTGAATTCCTTGATGACCTTGATGTCTTATTAATTTTAATTTTGGTATTTAACATGTAAGACATGGTTTTACAATTATTGAATTGTTGGATGATCCTCGATTAGTGGCTCTTGTTTGAATGAAGTTTATTTTGGTTATTAATTATGACATCCCTTATTACCGTGTTAAACTCGATTAAAGATGATTTAGATATTAATTTAATTAATATATTAAGGTATTTAGATGAGGGTGTTACAATAGTGGTATCGAGCATAGTCGATCTTGTCACATCGTTATCCCTTTAGTATCGACTAGTGTGAAGTGATTGTCGATACTTGTGGCGATGTAGATTGTTTTGTTATATTCTGAGAACAATGGCGGAAGAGGTAACGGAAGGAATGATGATGCAATTCTTTGAGGCTTTGAATGTTGTTTGGAGTGCTCGGAGGAACGGCGAGGGCTGCGATCGGTCTGCGGCAGAACAATTGGGAATTTTAGGAGAATAATCCTCCATTGTTCAAGGGCACGCATGATCGAAGGTGCTTAGAAGTGGTTGAAGGAGATCGAGAGGATCTTGGTGATTATTTGTCGCGAGGAGTGAAGGTGAGATATGGAACTCACGTATTGGTGAGGAGGCGATGGTGGTGGGTTGCTACGGTGAGCGGAAGAAGATGGTGTTGCATTGAATTGGGCGTGTTCGGAGAGCTTTTCGGAGGTTTTCCGGGGGCCGTCGGTAAGAAAGGAGATTGAGTTTTGGAACTCAGCGGTGAGCTGTCGGTGGTATGCTTCAAGTTTTGAGTTAGCAGTATTATGCTCATTACCCTAACGATCGGATGGAGAATTTTCAAATGTATTAAGTTTGAGAATGGTCTTCGTGACGAGATTAAGCGGTGTCGGTATCGGTATCCGAAGGTTGATCTGGTTGATTGTAGTAGGATTCTTGAGGGGACTCGCTAACACTAAGTCGAATGCTCGAGGGTATGTTGATAGGAAAAAGGCGGATGGATGGTAGTAAGCCTTATGATAGGAATAATCGGAGATCAGGAGGTTGGAAGAAGTGCAGTGGAGGATTCTAGTTCTTCCGCTAGGTGCTATAAGTGTGGTGAGGCAGGACATCGTATGGTGGTTGTAAGAGCAATGATAAGAAGTGTTTCAAGTGTGGAAAGTTCGGCCATGTGTTGATGACTGCCAGTGAAAGTGGTGACTTACTAGCTGTGGTGAAGAGGTCATACTAGTCCTCGATTACACAAAACCCAAGAAGAGCAATTTGGTGGTAAAGTGTTTGCATTATGCGGATCAAACTAAACGGATGATGGTGATTAAAGTACATGTTTTATTAATGGCATACCTTTGATTGCGATTATTGATCTGAGCTCACGCATTCTTTTATGCGTTAGATTGTGCAAGTTGAATTTGGAAATTTCTAATATGGATGGTGTTCTTGCGGGAAAAACTATATATATGATCTTAAGGGATTCGGAGGCTCATACAAGGATGCATGGCCTCAAGCTATGGAGTCTAGCCATGTTCTTGGAAAAACTATATATATGATCTTAAGGGATTCGGAGGCTCGTACAAAGGATGCATGGCCTCAAGCTATGGTCTAGCTTACCCCTTGATTGGGAGCCCTTAGAGATAGAATAGATGACCCTCTTGAGCATGTAGCTAAGAGGAATGAGAGAATCATCCTTCCTTATGGAAGGCCTCCTTTTATAGCGTAGTCATCACTAATGATAATGATGGGTAACCGTCCATAATACTTGAAACGCTACTTAGTGATTTGTAGCGTCCGTAACACGATCCATAAGTAGCGTTAATGAAAACAATGGCGCTCTAGCTCGGACGGATGTCGGATCACATCCGTCTTGACAGGTCTCTCGTCAAACTCGGGATAATGCGGATAAGGGCTTCGGACCGTCAGAGATCCATCCGGATGCTGACCCCTCCGGCCCATCTCGGTTGAATTTGTGTATGAACATAAGCCCCGAGCATATGGTTTACGGACCTTGAAACTTTATGGTCGTTTAAATAGAAACATAAACTTTGACCGGCCGACCTCGATACCACTGTTCCTCGGTCGAATTTGCACGATGTTTACCATTCTTCGCTTTTGAGGTTTTAATGCAGCATACGTCGTTGGAATCGATACTCAGTTTAACCCAAGCATAACACTCGTATTTAGTCGGCTGAACTTTTCGGGCTATTGGTAAGACTTAGCAACTAGACCCATTGAGTGCATGATGCATCGGCGGGCTATATTGGCTTTTCAAGCACATAACATCATTCATGACACCACTTTAGTTTTTTACCGCTTTTTCATTGATGTAGAGATAGAGCCCCTGGTGAATTAGAGGTTTCAGCCACTAAGTTGATCAGTTAGGACCATAGCTACGTGTGACGAATCTCGGGGTTCAAATGCCACTAAGTAATCCGTCGGAGATCGAAGAGCTCTTGGTAGCAGCTCACTTGGGGCTTCAGCGCCACTAGGAGTTGATCCGAGATAGGACCGTGCTCAGGCGTTTGAAGAATTTATAGGTGTAACGAGGAGTTGATCAGGGCGGAATCTTAGTCGAGCGAGGGTGACCGGGGTTGTTCCGTAGGAGCGAGCCTTTGGTAGAGCGAGCTTTTAGTGGTGAAGGCGATCATGGGACCGAGCTTAGCGATCACGTGTGGGTTGAGCCTCAAGCGAGGTTGACCAAGGTATTCAGCGTAGGAGCGAACGCTTTCCGTGGTGAAGGCGATCATGACCGAGCTTAGCGATCGTCGCCATGGGTTCGAGCCTCGGCGAGGTTGACCAGGAGTATTCCGCGTAGGAGCAGAGCTTTCCGTGGTGAAGGCGATCATAGACCGAGCTTAGCGATGCGTCGCCAATGGGTTCGAGCCTCAGCGAGGTTGACCAAGGAGTATTTCGGCGTGAGCAGCCTTTCCGTGGTGAAGGCGATCATAGACCCGAGCTTAGCGATCGTCGCCAATGGGTTCGAGCCTCAGCGAGGTTGACCAAGGAGTATTCGCGTGGAACAAAGCCTTTCGTGGTGAAGGCGATCATAGACCGAGCTTAGCGATGCGTCGCCAATGGGTTCGAGCCTCAAGCGAGGTTGACCAAGGTATTCGCGTAAGGCGAGGCACTGGTGAAGGCGATCATAGACCGAGCTTAGCGACCGTCGCCATGCCTTTGATTCATATCCAGGGTCTTGAGGTGCGGAGCACTTTATCCGTTACATCTATTTAGTCTTTACAATCTAGAGTAACTTTTAAGATGTCTCTTCTCCCGCGCGGGAGGTAAGGCGACCCTTTTAGATGACACCACAATTTCTTACAACCGAGTAGAGACATTTAACTGGCCTTTAAACAATGGTATTTTACAATTTTTAACATAACTTATCCACGGGTTTTTTTTGTCTTCTCTTCTACCATTCTTGATTGGATGCTTATATGAGCCCCCGTGAAGCTTTGTTTGGAATAAGATGAAGCAGCTTTGATCTGAGCCATCCGATTAAGGATGACTCAATTTTGTCATTTGCTTCACAGTACTACAGTGGGTACCTATTTAGTTTTTTGCGTGTAATAGGAGTTCCTCCGATTCCCTACTAATAAGATTAGGATGCCTCCAACCACGTGGGAAGGGACATCTATTCTTGAAATAAATGTAAATGATATAATCGGCATAAAATAACTCATTTTACACAATGAACAATTTTTCCGAAGTATAAACTTGTACTCTATCCGGCCTCTTATGTTCCTTCGTTTTGTTGCCTTGAACCCGGTATAATGGCGGTCAACCAAGTAGTAAAACGATCCCGGCAAAAAGACAAGCAATAACCGCTATCCCAAATGCAAAATACATCTCAAAACAAAAATCATTAATTCTGAGCCAATGTGTAAAACAAACAGTAACACTAAAAAGTGCATTCCTCGTGTAGTGCGGTGTATGTATCAAGGGAGTAAGTAATTCATAGATGTAATTTAATCATCTTAAATTATCTTTGGATAGTCACTATTCTTGACTTCTGTTTGACACCAGCCATTTATATCGTGACCGTTTATAAGTAGTCGACCTCTTGGCATTGATGCCGATGATGGGATCTTTCAATCTCTTGTTTTTGATTGGCATAACAATTCCGCTCTCCATTTTCTACAATCACAAATCATAAAGTCACTTCTTTTATGTAAGAACTTTCGAAGACAATAAATATATACGAACCTTTGTAAAGCATGTCTCTTCCTTTCCATCTCTTTATATTTGATATATCTTCCAACGCACTTTATTTAAAAGCTTGCCCGATTACTAAGCGTGCGGTGACTATAAATTAAATATAACTTCAATATCTATACTATTCAATATCCAATTTGTAATATCCATACTATAAATTAAAGGTTGCTCATTAATATAACTTCTATAGCCGTAACTATGTATGCGTGCAATATTGGTGTGAATATGTTTAATACCAATGTGAAGGAATAATAAAACTTTGAAGATGTTTAATACACACACAATTTAACTTTGTCTCATTGTTTCAAAGTTCTTTGTTTCCATCATAGTTCTAACTCATTGATTTAAAGTTTAGTCAAGATGGTATGGCAAGCGGGTATATTGCGGAATTTAGTAAATTAGTTTGAGAGAAGCGATATCACTTATCTTTGGGTTATCCGATGTCAGCGTGTCGAGCACTAGCATGTTCCAATCCCTCATTAACTTTCTTGAGATTGGGAGCATGAACAGCATATATCACTGGATTTATCCTTTTTTTTTTTATTTTGAAAGCAAGGCAATGTATATCTGATCCTCATTATGTCAAAAGTTGGACATGTGTTCTGACGATCTTGCATCTGGTTTGGCGAATATGATAGCGTGACACATCGCGATTGCATAACCGGTTACGCTAATCCTTGAGTTGACAACATGATTCTTGATTGTTCCACATACTTTGTCGGATACACATTTGCACTTCATGCTATCATTACGATCTTTGCTGATCATTTAGTCGAGATTTAACTTAAATTAATTGTTGTATCTCAAATGTGCTATCTTAATTATAAACTTCTATTGCATATGCATGTAAGAGCTAAATATACTAAATGTCTGAGAATCACTTATCTTTTCACGATGGTGTGGCATGGCTACTCGCATACCTCCGTGGTATCGTGTGTTGACAATGATTCCGGGCTTGTTTGGCATACGATGCACACTTTACGATATCTTAACCTCGACTTTTCATGCAGCCAAATGCTCATCTTTAGTAACTCGTCCAGTATGCAACTTGAATTTGAGTGTTTGCTTCAGCAATCAAGCGAGAAGATTCTTGTATTTGTCTTTGAAATTGGAGTTTAAAGATCCTCTTTCTCTGTTGTCACCTCGGTCAAGGAGCTCATCATAGTGCACGGAAAACTAGTCACCACCTTGGCTGGCCCGGTCTCAATCTTCGGGTTCATGCCACCTGTCATAAACCTCGGTCAGCTAAAACACATCATCCCACTTTGTGGGCACTTATCAGCGACTCGGCATGTCATTAACAATCGGCCTTTGGAGCAGTATTGTCTCCCCGATACACTATATCCACCCGCCTACTACTACCCTATCACTATGAGCATCAATTCATTAGCTCCGTGTGACAAATTGCAGCGATAAGTATGATTGAGTTTCAAACTAATTTAAGAGGAACGAGTCCTTTGTTGTGCGAGCATTGAATGACAATAAATCAAATAGTTATGAAATCACTTATCTTTAGGATTGAGCGACAAAGGGGCTCTCAGGCTTTTCTACAATGCTTGGATGCATTTGGATACACAACACCAACGTTCATCATGCGCTGCAAACTGTTGGCTTTGAAAGCTTCGGTGGGCTTTGTCATCATCACTAAGTTATACATTTCATATTAGCCCTTTGGTTCCTTACATACCCGGATGCATCACAGATTCTTACCCGTTTGCTTATCAAAATCACCCGTTACATACGGACATCATTTATCACTCACGTCGTTACGAGAATTACCATTGAATTTATCACTACACCTAAATCGACAAGCGTTGAAAAAGTTGATTATGACCATTACTTTTGATGTAGCACGCCGGTGCTTGATATCGTCTAAGAGAACCATCAATCGGTCAAAGACATTGGTGATAAGCGGTGATGTCGGGCCCATTGGCTAACGATATTGCCACCTTCCCTTAACTAAAATGTACTCATCGGGATTTTAAATCGGCGAGGGCGAAATGGTTGTGCTCAAGTGACATCATCGAATATTGTGTCAGGGTTTCGACCATAAATCGCGAGACGGCGAGATTTGATTGAACCCAACATGCAATTTCACCGGATCGGTTCAACCTACATTGTATGGGTTGTTGATTTTTGTTTGAGTGGCCTCCATTGCGCCATTCGGTTTGATAAAAATAATGTTACCTCGAGGCACTTGGATTGTTGTTTGCTCGATCACGACTGCCATAGACCCGGCTCACGTGACCAAGTACTATGGTATAACACCGTAATTTCTTATCACCCTTATGACCGGTAACACGTGATTACTTAGTAGGTGAATTTTCTGGTGAAAACACTACATCGTGATGAATCTCTAGGTAATGGTGATTAGGTATGAGTTGTGTGAGAGGAATTTCTGAGATTACGGTGGCGTAATGTTCTTAGGAAAAACTATATATATGATCTTAAAGTTCGGAGGCTCATCAAGGATGCATGGCCTCAGCTATGGTCTAACTTACCCCGATTGGGAGCCCTTAGAGATAGAATAGATGACCCCTCTTGATGTAGCTAAGAGAGGAATGAGAGAATCATCCTTCCTTATGGCCCAAAGGCCTCCTTTTATAGCGTAGTCATCACTAATGATAATGATGGCGTAACGTCCACTAATACTTAAGCAGCTACTTAGTGATTTGTAGCGTCAGTAACCGATCCATAAGTAGCGTTAATGAAACAATGTATTTCTAGCTCGGGCGAGATGTCGGATCACATCCGTCTTGACCGGTCTCTCATCCCAACTCAGGGATAATGCGGATAAGGGCGGACCGATCGAGATCCATCCGGATGCAAACCCCCTCCCGGCCTTACATCTGGATGGGAATTTATGTATAAACAGATGGAAGTATGGTTATTGATACTCTGCGTCGGGTTCGTTGACTTCGCCAGTATGTTTGTAGGAATTGTCTGTTGTGATTTTGATAGGGGTTTCGGTATGGATTTAGTGTCTACCGCTAGAACAACTTGATATCATCCTTGGAATGAGCTGGTTGAATTGACGAGTTCATCAAGCATTTTGAGAAGCGGTCATTTTTCACGAAGAGGTTAAGATCGAAAATGAGATTATGTCGGTTAAGCGGATGAACCTAGGCATGAGGATGGTGCTTGTGGTGTTTATGTTGTATTCCGATCGGAAGCGAAGGAAAGGCAAAGAGAGATGGATTGCCCGTGGTGAATGAATTTCAAAGGTGTTTCGGGAACGTTAGTGAATGCCACGAGAGAGAGAGAGGTAGAATTTCACGATAAATTTGATTCACGGAACTAGTCCCGTTAATGGGCCCTATCGCATGTCGGCATCTAAACTAATTTGGCTGAAAGCGATTAGAAGAATTGCTTGAGAAAAGTTTATTCGTCAGGAGTGTGCTGTGGGGTGCTCGGTGTTATTGGTTAAGAAGAAGGAAGGTTCAATGAGGTTATGTGTTGACTACCAAGCAGTTGAATAAAGTTACAATCAGAATCGGTATCCTTTTGGGATTGATGATTTGATGGATCGAACTCGTTGGGACTTGTGTATTTAGTAAGATTGATGCGAGATCGGATATCATCGATTCATGTAAAGTCGGAGGATATTGACTGCGTTGAGCGAGTATGGACATTATGAATATTTTGTTCTGCCGTGTGGAGTTACTAATGCACTGGTGTTTTCATGGAGTATATGAGCGGATATTTCATCCGTATCTTGACAAGTTTGTAGTAGTGTTCATTGATGATATTACGTTTATTCGGCGATGAGGACCATGCGAACATCTCGGAGTTGTGTTGGAATTGCGAAGGAAAGGAAACTTTATGCGAAGTTGTCCAAGTGTGAATTCAGTTAGAGGAGGTGAGTTTTCTTGGTCATGTGATTTCCAAGAATGGAATTGTTGTGGATCCTCTGAAAGTAGGCGGTGTCTCGGTGGGGCGCTTGACGCTTGGAGATCCATAGTTTCTGGTCTTGCGGTTACTACAGGAAGTTTATTGAAGGATTTTCCAATGGCGTTGCGTTGACTAAGTTGACCGGGAAGAATCGAGATATTTGTTTGGGATGTTGAATGTGAGAGGATTTCAAGAGTTGAAGGAGGTTGACAAGTGCTCCGATCTTGATTTTGCCGATCCGACTAAGTCTTTTGTGGTGTATTGTGGCCATCATTAATGGGATTAGGTGGTGTGTTGATGCAAGATAAGCGAGGTTGTGGCTTATGCTTCCGACGATTGAAAGTGCATAGAAAAGGTTATCAGACCCATGATTTGAGTTGACAATTGTTGTGTTTGTTTTGAAGTTGTGGAGACATTATTTATATGGTTCTCGGTTTGAGGTATTCGGTGATCATAAGAGTCCGAGTGTCTCTTTGATCGTAAAAGAGTTGAACATGGTGAGAGAAGATGGTTAGAATTCTTAAAAGATTATGATTTCGGTTTGAATTATCATCTGGTAAAGCAAGCGTGGTTGAGATGCTTTGAGTAGAAAGTCTTTCACATGTCGATGTTAATGGTTCGTGAGTTAGATTTGGTTGGCGGTTCGAGAGATCTAAGTTTGGTTTGTGAAACTACTCGAATAGTGTGAAATTGGGTATGTTGAAGGCGACTAGTGGTATTACGGAAGAGATCAGTAAATGATAAGTGTTGGTTTAGTTGATAAGTTGACATTGATCAACCAAGGTCAGGGCGAGTTCGAATTGGCGAGAATGGTGTTATGAGATTTGGTGATCGGGTGTGTTAGGATGTTGCGAAATTAGGAAGAGCATTTTGGAAGAAGGGCATCAGTAGCGGGTTAAGTATTCATCCGGTCTACTAAAATACCATGATTTGAAGAAGTTGTTTTGGTGGTAGGAATGAAAAGGAAATTGCTGAGTTTGTGTATGCTTGTTTGGTTTGTCAAGTGAAAATCGAACATCGAAACCATCGGGGTTGATGGAGCCGTTATTTGTTCGAATGGAAGTGGGATGGAATCTCAATGGATTTTGTGTATGCGGTTTACAGACTGCTAAAATTGTGATTCTATCTGGGTTATTATGGATAGGTTGACAAAATCGCTCACCATTCCGATAAGAATGGATTATCCGATGGAGAGATTAGCGGTATAGAAAGATTGTGAGTTTGCATGGTATTCGCCTAGCATTGTGTCGGATCGAGATCCGGGTTTACATCTAAGTTCGGACGGGGTTGCGAAGCTTTGGGTACCAAGTTGCGTTTGAGTTCCGCTTATCATCCATGAGACGGATGAGACGGAAAGACGATTCGATCGTTGGAAGATTTCTTGAGAGCTTGTGTGTTAGAGAAGGGTGGAGCTTGGGATAGCTATCGCCATTGATTGAGTTTACCTACAACAATAGCTTTCACTCGAGTATTGGGATGGCTCCGTTTGAGGCATTATATGGTAGGAGGTGTGGACACCATTGTGTTATGTTGGAGAGAGTGTTGTGATCGGACGGAATTGTTCAACAAACTTGGAAAAGATTAAGATGATTCGGGAGAAGATGAGGACTTCGAGTCGTCGGAAGAGTTACCATGATAAGAGGAGGAAAGACCTTGAGTTGGTGAAGGAGAGCATGTGTTTATGCGAGTTACTCCGATGGTTGGTATTGAGTCGAGCTTTGAAGTCAAGAAGTTGACTCCACGATTTATTGGTCCTTTCGATTTCCAAAAGAGTTGGGAAGGTTGCATATCAGTTGCTTTGCCTCCGTCCTTGCGAATCGCATGATGTTTTCATGTGTCTCGGTGAGGAGTACATTCTTGATCCGTCTCATGAGATTCGGGTAGATGACATCTGTGCGAGAGAATTTAACTGTGGGCGGTACTGCGAGGATTGAGGATCGGAAGTTGAAACATTTGCGAGGCAAAGAGATTGCATTGGTAAGAGTGGCTTGGGGAGGACGGTGATGGAAATGTCACTGGGGATGGAGAGTCGGATGAAGGACTCGTATCCGGTGTTAAATCGAGGTATGTTTTCGAGAACGACTCTTTAAGTTGGGGAGTTGTGACACCCGAAAATAATTCGGTAATTAAATAATTATGATTTTAATTATTAAATTAATTGAGAGCATAGTTTATTTAATATATTGAATTATTGAGATTAGTTATGGATTTATTGGATGTATGTTGAGTAAAGTGGGGTGTGAGGGTAAAGACTCTACTCACATTTATTGATTTATTTAATTTATGTTAAAAGGAATAAAGGATTAAATAAGAAAAGAGGAAGGAATCATTTGGAGAAAACAAGATCGTGAAGTGAGAAGAAGGAAAGAAGGAAAAAGACCTAGGGCGTCAAAAATCGAAGAATCCACAAGGTAAGGGTGATTTCATTTGGTTATTGCTTATTATAGGTTTTGATGTTAATATTATAGACCATGGCATGTTAGGAATCTATGTTTAGGAAATTCTAGGTTTCCATGGAAGTATACCTAATAGTGTAGGTTGGTGTCGATTGAGTCGATTGTGTCGAATATGTATGGAATATGATTAGAGTGTCGGAGATGAAAATAGATGGAAATATGTTGTTTGATGAGATAGATGATGCCAAATGAAGTATTTTAGTGTTTCCCATTTGGAGTTAAGATGGGTAAAATGGGTTTAATTGAAAATGGAAGGATCTTTGTCAAAAGTGAGAAAATGACATTTTAACACGTGGGAGCAGGTTCACATATGGGTAGGAACCGGGTTGCCCTTGAAAATTCATAAAAATCAAAGAAATACTGCGTGGGAACCGGTTCACGTATGTGTCGGAACCGGGTTCATACATTTTCGAGCGAGGTTTTGAAGCTTTTTAGGAACCGTTCTGTATATGTAGGACCGGGTTCCCTCAAATTTTTGAAAAATGCCAAACTTTGAAAATTGTAACTTTCAAACCGTAAGTCCGTTTTGGCGCCGTTTGGGCGTTATTTCTAAATTTAATGCTCTATTTTATGAACTGAAAATATTTTCCAAAACTTGAAGTTATTTTGAAAATGAAATTTAAAGGATAAGTGACTTTTGGTGACGCATAGTTAATGGTGTGTAGTGGAGATCATGTTGATGGATGTCTTGATAATGTATAGATGTATTGGCATGTTTATGATGTTAGATGTATGCATGATGGATTGATATATCATGTTGATTGGTTTGCATGTTTATGCTGATGTTGATTGTATGCATGATTAGTTGAGATATCATGTTGGATGGTTGTTTCGATTATGTTGAATTGATGTATTACATAGGTGATTAATGTTGCATGCTATTGATATGCGTGCATATGCATTGTTTTGGTGAAGTTAATTCCCATTGTGCGGAATTTGACTTGGATTGCCGATAACCGATACCGAGTGAGGATGGGTTAGGTTTTGGATTGTGTCAGAGTGGTTATGGACGAATCGATGATGCATGTATCCATTGATGGATCGGTGTTGGGTGACTTAGTCACGAGTCGGTGCATGCATTAGTGCATTATATTTGTATGAAGTGGTAACATGTTAGGATGTCTTGGTGGCCTCTTCGTTGAATTATTATGATTAAGCATGAATGAATATGGTTATGTGTGTGAATCGAATTTATGTTAAGTGGGTGAAATAATATGCTTGTGATATATTATTGATTGAAAGACTTATAATATGCTTTAATTATGAGAAGTCTCACTGCCTTTACCATTTGATTAAATTAGCGGTGGAGGAGTCGGTGAGTGGCTCTAGAGCTTAACTTTTAGTCCGTGTGTGATTGTCGTACTCGATTAGATTGTAACTTTTGAGGGCAGCAGTTAGAGAATCATTCTTTAATTATTTTGGATTTGAATTCCTTGATGACCTTGATGTCTTATTAATTTTAATTTTGGTATTTCCATTGTGTGTAAGACATGGTTTTACAATTATTGAATTGTTGGATGATGATCCTCGGTGTAGCATGGCTCTTGTTTGAATGAAGTTTATTTTGGTTATTAATTGTGACATCCCTTATTATACCGTGTTAAACTACGATTAAGATGATTTAGATATTAATTTAATTAATATATTCGGGGTATTTAGATGGGGTGTTACAAAAGTAACAGGGAGGACCAGGTGGTGGAAATGTTACTTGGGAGCTAGAGAGCGGATGAAAGACTAGGTATCCCGACTTTTTAAATAAGGTATGTTTGAATGAAAACTCTTTTTAGTAGGGGAGAGTTGTGACACTGAATAATTCAACTATTAAATAATTAGAAATTTAATTATTAATTTACTTAAAGGTTTAATTATTGGCATTTTGAATTAATGGATTTAATTAATTAATTAAATAAATGGATGTGTTGGGGGTGTGTAGATTGGAAGGTGTGTGTAGAGTAAAGGCTCTAATTATCCTAATTATGTTATTTTTTATTATTGGGAATAATAAAAGGAATAAGTAAAGGAATAGAGGAAATAAGAAGGATTGAGAAGTTGCACTCTACGTACTTTTGAGAAGAGAAGAGGAAAAGAGGAAAAGTCAAGGCGTCAAAAGTTCGAAGAATCATCGCGAAGTAAGGGGTGATTTGGTCAGATTATTATGCCTTATAGGTTTTGATGATCAATAGAATGATTTGATCCGTTAGGAATCTCGAATTAGGAATTCTAGGTTGTGCCCTAATGTTATGATCCGACGTAATAATTCAATTAAAATTGATAGGAACGATTAATTTGTGTAGAATGATTGTAGGCTAATTAGAAAGTATAATTCTATGGTCAATTGGATGTGAAACGCATGAATTAATTTTGTTCTGGTGTAATATGGAGTTTGGTGAGGAATGGTGTTGATTGGGATTGCAAACAGTGGGAATAGAACTGGTTTTTGATGGAAAAACGCAGCATGAGTCGACCCAAGAGGCTATGCATCGACATAAGCTGCGTTATTAAGAAAATAGGGGCTGGAAAACTGCTTGTGTCGACACATACAGCCATGCATCGACTCATGTGGAGATTTTTGAACTCTTGTATCGACACAAGAGAGTTATGTGTCGACTCAAGAAGCTTTTGTATCGACACAAGAAGGCCATGGATCGACCCATACTGAAGGAACTTTGAAAAATGGAAAAATTTATTACGTATGAGTCGACACATGCGTGTTTTGTGTCGACACAAACAAGTTTTGTATTGACACATAGAGTTTTGGATCGATGCATCTTGTCTTTGAAACAGAATGGAACTTTAAAGAAAATTGTTTTGGTCATATCTTTGCGATAGTAACTCCGATTTAGGCATAGTTGGTATCGTTGGAAGCTTAGAGCAGTACTATCTATTAAAACATTTTCAAAACCAGTAACTGAAGCTTAAGGGATTGATATGGCTTCGTAGCAATAATTCGTTGTAATTAATGAATTATTCGTTGTGTATACCTGCTGTATGTTAATTCCATGTGTTGTAATTAACGTTATATGTTCATGACTTGCTGTTATCATGTGTTGTTGGTGTTGGCTATGTGTGGAATAATGTTGTGTGATCATATTCCGTATTTGAATTGTTGCATGCTTTTGATGTGCATGCATATGCATTCCGGTGATGGTTAATTCCCATTGTGTGGAATTGGACCTGCAGAGCCAATACCCGTACCCAGTGGATAGTGGTGGTGAGGCTGGATTCTTGACCCAGTGTAGTATGGGCGAATCGTTGATTAGCTCTGTTTCTTGGCTGAAGATTTTGATACATATGTTCGAAATGAAGCAATATGTTACAGTTCGGAATGGAAGATAATGTTCTTCGAATAGAAATATCAAAGCTCAGAGCTTCGAATAGCAGTTGTAAAGATATATTTAAAAGAAGCCTCGAAGTGGTAGCAGAGGCGTCTGTGAAGGTTGCGAAATAAGTTCGAAGCGAAGGCTACCAAAGCATTTGAAATTCAAACGTGGGCGGGATATTGGAAATCAAATATATATCTTGTTGAACGATTGAAGGCGTGGAGGCTAGAGAAGGATCTCTGCATGTTACGAGCGTGGTGAGTCTTATAAGGAAGACCGTTATGGTCGAAATAGTATTAATAGAAGTCTTAGTGTTAGGATTTGGTGTAATATCTATTGTACAAAATTCAATAAACATTCAAAATACCACATGGATAGGGAAAGCGAATGCTCGAACAATGTACGTATGATAACACCAAACCTTTATAATTCAATAAAACTCTTTATCTTTTCAGTTTATCTTCCATTTTCATGTCAATGTCATTCAAATACTTTTACATTCAAAGTCATTTACTCATTTATTGCATTTAAAGCGTTGTTTTATTTCGAATCATTATACATTTCATGCTTTTACATTCATCTTTTATACATTTCATGTCTTTACACTGAAATATTTACATTCCTGCTTTTACATTAAAGTCTTTACATTAAAACTTTACTCTTTTCTATATTCAAAGCGCTTTATATTCGAATCTTTAACCATTTAATCCAGTTTTACACTGATTTCTTCAATTACGTTATTAGATTTCTTTAGTATGGCAATCGAAGTAAGTTAGATGTTTCTAAATCACTTTAAATGAAATCCTAACTGTGAATACTAGTTTTACTAATAGATTTACCCAAACGACCGATACCCCATAGGATCAATCTAGTCGATCCTGCAAGTTACCAGAGAGATTAAATAATAGTCATTAAGATTATTTGATAGTTTGGAAGACTAGCGGTTGTTTACCAGAAATCACTGTAAACACATGGTGTAAGCGGAATAGGGTGTGAAATTAGTTCACGATTGGTACCACATTGTCATACCCAAAAATTTGCCCTCCATCTTCTCAAGATATTTCATGCATCCATACTCAAAGATTCCTCAAGGGTGGATCAGACAAACCCTCTCCTAGACAATCAACCCAAACTAGGGTTTGGTGATTCTCAGATCAAGATGGACTTCTAACATCTCTAATGGTCTTCATGCCTCCTCATATGCTTCAAAGATTCTCCATGACAAGGTTCAAGCCTCACAAGTCAAGTTTCCTCAGACAATTGCTCAGATGGTTGAAAATCAGTTGTATTGGACAAAAAGTCAACTGTGGTCAACATACAGTCAAACTTCATAATTTTTGGTCAACATCCTCATTTTGAAGTTACATTCATCATTTGATCAAGAGTTGATCATGATTCATCAAGAAAACTCAAGATTTGCTCAAAAGTCAAACTTTCTAAATTAGGGTTTCTTAGTGAAAAGTCAACCAAACTTTGACTGAGCATAACTTCTTCATACTTTCTCAAAAAAATTTCCACCACCTCTTGTTTTGAAGGAAATTCTATTCTCTACAACTTCATGTCTCACAAGTATGTTCAAAAAATGCTTCATTTGGAAAGTATGGATCAAAACATTACAGGTCCTTTTCAAAGTCAACAAAAAGTCAACATTTTGTTTTGAAGATATATTGAGCATGGAAACTCCAATTGAGATGAAACCAAAGAGGTTGGTTAGAGGACTCTTAGATATTTCCAAAACGTCTAAGAACACTCAAAAATGTGGAAAATTGAGCAAGATACACCATTCACAAGTTGGGCAATTTTGAAGAAGTGCACAAAGAGAGATATTTGTAAAAATCAAATTTTTTGCAAATGGGCCTAGTTTTTCTTCATCCAAACTTGTTCCTTATACAATTAGGAACATCCAAGCCCAATGCCACGAATTTTAATCTTATTTTTCTATTTAATTTGGATTTTATTCATTTAAATACAAATTAAATTCAAAAATAAGGTATAAAATCAAAATTAATTGCAAAATTGATTTTCTCTTCTTGAGATCCAAGCAACCCAAGAAAGCTGGCAAATTTCGAAATTTGATTTGAATTGGCAAGGAATTGATGAAAATTGATCAAAAAAGATAAGATTTGATCTTGTACAAAATCAAATATGTTTTGCATTGATTGATGATTATTTCTTCCCCAAATCAGCTCCAATTCCATCCAATATAAATATACAAGGCATAACACATGAATTAGAACATAAAAATTGCTTGGAAACCCTAACCTAGCTCAAAAAACCGTGCCTCTCAAGCAACTTGCAGCCACAGTTTTAGCTCGATTCAATAGATTCCAAGCATCAAAACACATTCCTTGACATCTCCTGAATCGATCCAGACCTTTACATTGTCCAAAAGCATCAAGAATTGAGAAATCACGATTTGGTTTGTTCTTACTTTTTCAAAAATCGAATTCTGTTTATCATGCATTATTAATGTGTTTTGATGATTGTTTTGTGTTTAGAACAAAGTTTGCAAGCTATCTGGACAATCGAATTGAGTTTTCATGGCCTGAATCGAAATACACCATTGTTAGGGTTTTCGAACGAATTAGGGCTTCCTTTAATCGGTTAAATTGGACCAAAAGACCATTACCATTGTGTTTAGAATGTGATTTCCAATCGATTCATGTACTCACAACTCATTTATATTATGTGTATGAGATTTTGAGAATTGCAGGGGCTATAGCGTATACTTGGAAGATAAAATTCCCGAATTCAAATGAAACGATGAAGTTCTTGGCGTGATTGGTGCAAGTCGGGAGGCGACACTGTTGACAATACTCGCTCGCTTCAATGACACGCGTGCCTCCATTTCGATTGGCAAAGGCGTGGGGTTGTGAAGGAGATGTCTGAGTTCGATCCACAGCCATGGCAAGCATTTTTCACATGTTTTTTTTTTCATATTTTCTTATTTCTTTTAATATTTTTCATACAATTTAATTTAATTTCAATAATTTCTATTATGCATTAAAAAACACCAAAAATATTTTTCTTTTTGCATTATTTTCAGAAAATGTTTATTTAATTTATAAAATTAAAAATATTATTTTTGCATGCATATTTAATTTAATTGTTAATTTATCATTTAAGTCACTTTTAATTGATTTTTAATTATTAAATTAACTCCAAAAAATTCCAAAAAATTATTTTAGCATATTAATGTTGTTTCTTGCATGAAATATTTTTCTCATTCAAAATTATTATTTTTCATAACATTTTCCTCTTATTCGATTTCCTCGTATTTTCAGATTTCTCATCTTTTCGAGGTTATTCGTTTAGGACGATTTCTTTTTATCGTTTTCTTTTTTCAATTATGTAATTGCTTATGGGATGTAATAGCTTAATTAGGGCTTTTATTTTCGCATTTTAATTATGTATACGCCCAAAGCCATGTAATAGCGTAGGATTTATCTTTCCAGCACTTTATATTTCCAATTTACTTTCGCATCTTATTAGCTGTTAGTAATTAGGCGTGTGGCAAGATAAAATTGAACATAGCTCACTCTAATTTTCAAGATAACATGAATCAAAATCAACACACTCTTTTCACACATACCCTTAGGGTAATTCTCTCGTTGCTTTCGAATTCAAATGGTCATGTCCTCGAGCGTAGAGGTATTCTAGCTATTGCCTTCAAAACAAATCACCATAGTCCCTTCGATACAAAGATCATAAGACCCACGATGTCGCCTCCGATTACATGATCTTGACCTCGATTGTCGCCTCGAAAAATGATGATAGTCCTTCGAATGTGCTAGGATACTTCCTGAAGTTGCTTTCTATGACCATACGATGTCCCTTCGAATGTCCCTTACATCCAACAAATAGAGTTACCTACCAACTAATGGTATGGATAGCTATTCTAAAGGAATAAAATAATGCACAAAATGACCATTTAAGGTAGGTAATAAGACTTTTAGTTGCTTGCTCTATCAAAGTACTTTTCACACCTCACACTTTTGTCAAAATTCAAACTCTTTTCAAGCGAAACATTTCCAAACACTTTGTATACATTCCTACATGAATCATTACAAAGTCAAAGCGAAATGCCCTTTTCAAAACATTTTTGTCAAACACACAAAAGCACGTTTTAAAGTGATCTAAGAGCAACTAAGAGCCGTAGATAACTACGGATGGAAAGGTGCTAATACCCCTTTTCATAACCTTCTCCACTTAGAATCTAACGAAGGTCTTTTTACGTACTTTTACCTTCCCTTAATTGGATAAAAGAAAGTCGGTGGCGACTCTTTATCCGCATTTTGAATACAAAACCTACAAAGTCGAGTTCACGTATACACACATGCATTGAGTCTACATTGCATATGTAATTATAACATGTTAGGATAATTTCTAGTGTTATAATTGCATTGATTGATTATTATATGCATAATGATCATGTGCATTATATTTGTGGATTGTAATCGGTTATACTAATGAGAGTGAAATAATGTATTGATCGTTTTATTGTTTTAAAGAAACATATAATGCATTTTAATTGTTGATGAAATCTCACCCTTACTTTGATGATTTCAGATTGAAGTGTTAGCCGCTTAGGAGCTGGTGAGGATAGCCTTGAGCTGTGCTATTTAGATTGTTCGCGTGTCAGTGTCATGCTCTGGTAGTTGTAACACTGGGGAGCGATTATTTTGGAACTATAGAATTGAACTTATTTTCTTTGGTTTATGTTTGAAATAATTATGATTTGAATTATTCAGGTTTTTATGTTATTTCCGTTGTGTAAAACATAATCATTGGTTTTGAATTATTTAATGAAGTTCTTGATAAGCATGATTCTTATTATGATGTTTATTATCGTGAATTTTATAATGTGGCGCCTTTCGTTATGTTAAACTCGATTAATTATATAATTCGCGGAAATTAGAAGAATGTTACAATGAACTTGGAGAGTGAACTTACGAGATGAACTTTTGGAGATGAACTTCAAAATGAACTTACGAGATGAACGGAGAGTGACACTTTTATTATGTAGTTTTCTTTTAATCTTGGCGCTTAGAGTTAATTCGATTTGTAACTATATATAAGACACTTGTAACAAGCTTTAGATATTGAATGAATAACAAGTTTGTTCCTCTCTTTCGCTTGCACGTTATTCGCTCTCTCTTTCTTCTCTAATGGAGTTATTCAACTTCTTAGAGCAAGAGAAATCATTTCATTCTTTCGTATGGATTAAGAATAACTCGTGAAAAGAAAATAATGTATAAAATAAATTACGAAATATATTATTTTTAAATAATATCATAAAATACATTGAAGCATACGATAGTAGAAAATACATTGATTAATATAATATTTTAAAAAAATATTATAAATCGATCACCAAATTAAATTGAATCAAATAAATTAATTTAATTCGGTTCTATAACAACGTCATTTTATTTTTAAATAAAATATAAAATTAACTAAACCACTATCAATTTTTTATAAACCAAAGGATGTGTTATAATATAAAAATAAAATAAAATATTGTTTTTCAGATTATTTTACCTCAATTTTCATTGGCCGAAGTAAAAGTTTTGTCATGATTCCAAAACATATCCTATTACTTTAATCTGTATAAATAGTAATGGGAATACCACACAATGATTTACCTCTAAAGAAATATATTGCAAAATAGTAGTTGTTTTGATTACAAATTCATAGCACAAAACAAAAAATGATATATAATACTTCATTTTAAAGCCCCAATGAAATAGCAAGAAAAAAAATTATATAAATACTAGTCTATAGAATTTAATATAAAACTTTATTCAGCAATGGAGAGAGATATTTTATTTATTGACAAAGACACAGATGTAAAAACAAAATATGAGAATTACTATTAGTAAAAGACAAATCATAGTACAAAATACAAAACTTGTATTTAATATTGATCTGATATAACTATCATGTGTCAGGTACACATACCAAACACAAATTTCTAAATTTATTGTTCTATCACGCATAGACTTTTAACCATTTTTTTCCGTTACAACTCTTTCAACAAAATATATAGATAAGAATAACAAATACCATTCATTTTATAATATAGACAAATAAGAAAACAAGTGGAGCAAAGTTCAATAATTAACAATGGTGGCGAAAGAAGAGTATCATCCACTGTTTGAGACAAGAAGGGAGTGGAAGGTTCATTTACATGATATTTTCTTTCTCAGTGTTTGTGGAATTTGCTGTATTTGGATTTACAGATTGAGTTACTTATCCAAAGAGTTTGAAGATGGAAACTGGATTATTTGGATTGGATTGCTTTTTGCTGAACTATGGTTTGGTTTTATTGGTTTCTTCCTTAAAATCTTAGATGGAACCCTATTTTCAGGCAACCCCTACGTGAAGTACTCTCTCAGAGGTATATATTTCTCTCTGTATGTGCATTCTAACATATCATTATGCGTGTTTGTTTGAACCAACACAACACCAACACATGTTATTAGGTTTAATTTATTCATTTGTTCAAACTATTTCAATGTGTGTCGGTGTCGGTGACTAATAAGTGTGCATATTGTGAAGCAGATATGAGAAAGTGTTGCCAAAAGTGGACATATTTGTGTGTACTGCAGATCCAGAGATTGAGCCACCAATAATAGTGATAAACACAGTGTTATCTGTGATGGCCTATGATTATCCAACAGAGAAGCTTAGTGTATATCTTTCAGATGATGGTGGATCAGAATTAACATTCTATGCTATGTTAGAGGCTTCTAAATTTGCGAAACATTGGTTACCATTTTGCAGGAGATTCAAAGTTGAACCAAGGTCACCAAATGCATATTTCAAGACCTTAGACACTACTAACTCAAATAATGCTGAAGAGCTTTTGGCCATAAAGGTAACCAAATTGAAAATTGATCTTTCATAGTGATTTGTTGGCTCCATTATTTTAATAGTGTAGTATATTTTAAATTTATGCATGAATATATTGTTTGTTATGCATGAGGTTTGAATGTTGTTGATTATAGAAATTGTATCAAGAAATGGAAAGTCGAGTAGAAAATGCATCACAGCTTGGTAAAGTACCAAAAGAAGCATACTTAAATTATAAGGAATTTTCTCAATGGGATTCATATTCATCTAAGCGTGATCATGACACAATTCTTCAAGTATGTATATTATTTTCTTACTCAACTCTCTTAAAATATCAAATGTCTGAAATCGTCGAGTCTTGTGGACCTTTAATCTTTTTATTTTATTTATTTAGAGTTTATTTTTCATCATTTAAGGCTTTGTTTGGATGAAATGTTGGTGTGGAATGAAAATGAAAAGAAGTGTATAGATTTTTTAATGAGAAATGGATGATCCACTGTTAGTTATAAATTAATTTTACTTTTCAATCAATCATGAGAATGAATCAAGACACATAAAACTATTTTACAAGTGAATATCCATTAAAATATTTTTTTATAATTAGGAATTAAAGTAGATAGAAATGACAAATTGTCCTCAAATAACAATAAAGTGTACTTTAGGTAATATTAATATTACAATCAATATAATGTAAGATAAATTATAATTTTTTTTTAATTGAAAAGAAAGCAATGAGTTTTAGTAAAAGAAAAATTAATTTTTCTTTAAAAAAAATAGCCAAGTTTATGTAATTTCTATAGAATGTGTTTAGATGAAACAATTGAAAATTTTAAAAGAATTTAAAATTCAAAACATTTTAATTGATTTAATTAAAATATAATTATTTTAAATTATTTTGTTTGGATAGAGTATTACGATTATTCATTGTTAAGTTTTTGAGTTTGTTTTTTTTAAATTACAAAATTTTTGGCTCAATTTGGAAAATACAAACTAATTTATAATTTTAAAAAAACTAATGGGACTAATGTGTAAAACTTGCAAATTATTAAATATCAATTTTCAATTTTGAAAAAATTTAAAAATCAATTCATAAAATTTAAAATTTTTGAAGATCAACTTGCAAAATTTTAAATAATAATAATAATAATAATAATAATAATAATAATAATAATAATAATAATAATAATAATATCTAATTTGACATTCACATCTATAAAGTATGAAAGAAATTTTAAAATTTTTAATATTAAATATTATTTTCAAATCATTAAAATTTAACTTAGATAAAATATTTAGATTTCTTTCTTTTAATAATTATACATATTTTTTATCCGAGGTAAATTCTTTCATCTCAATTTATTTGATATGTCTAATTGACTAATAATCATATATAACAAATATTTGTTTTGTATTGATTTGTTGATATAGTTTCTGTTGAAATAAACTTAAATGCAGTCAAGAAGAGTTTGAAAGTTATATTCTCTCTGGATTAGAAAAGTCCATTCCTTGGATCTACACCTCCTTAGAAATATCCATCATTTATTATATAGCATTTCCTATGTAGCATTTATATATTTGTATTTTGAGTCTCTATGTATAGAACTCATTTGTATCATATTCTCTAAGGCAGTTAAACATTCCAATACAATAGAAAGAAGTTGCAGTCTCCAAAATACCACCTTTAGAAGTTTATCTTTGTTATTGTCTTGTTGTTGTCTTCAAATTGGTATCAGAGCCAATGGCGAACATGATGAATCATATGCCACTGCCACAACTATCAAAATCGAATTATGACAATTGGAGTATCCATATGAAGACACTTCTTGGATCTCTAGATGTATGGGAAGTAACAAGTGATGGGTTTACAAAACCATTAATCTTGGGTACAACAGCGAACAAGGCGTTGAAAGAGACGCGATCGAAAGACAAGACATCATTGTATATGTTTTTTAGGGTTGTCGATGAATCAGCCTTTGAGAAGATTGTTAGTTCGACTACATCGAAGGAAGCGTGGGACACCCTTGAAAGAACGTTTAGGAAGAGATAGAGTTAAGCAAGTTATTGCAAACTCATCGAGGTGAACTAGAAAGAATGAAGATGGAGGGACGGAGTCGTCTAGAACTACATGAGCGCATGTCAAATGGTGGCAAACAAAGTCGAAATGGAGAAGCATTGATTGATGCTATGTTTTCGAAAGATTTTGAGATCTTTGCAACGTTTGAGAATATAATATGTGCAATACGAAATCGAAGAATTTGTTGAGAATTCTTGTCGAAAAAGTTAAGTTCTCTCGAAGCACGAACAACAGATGAAAATGAAGGAAGAGGTATCGATGATGAAAACAAACAAGAATCTAGTAGAGACGACACTTTCTCTCAAAACTTTTGTGGGGAAGGGCGTGGTCGTGGAGGATGTGATGGTGGTCAAGTTATCAAAACAACAACTTGAAAAAGGACATGCGGAAAAACGTGGTCAAAAGGTAATAAACTACAAACATTAATGTTACAAATGCAATAAACATGGAACACTATAAAACAATTTCGGTACTATAACGCGAAAAAGTGGAACATCTTGAAAAAAGGCCGAATTAGAAAATGAAAAGACACAACTTTCCCAGAAACATGTTCAAATGAAGGTTTTACTCATGACTCAAAAAGCCAGAGAAAAATGACACATGTGGTATCTTGACCGCTAGCAAGTAACATAAACACCTATTTAGAGAGAGCAAAATATGGGCATGTATCTTTTGAGATGCATCGAAAAAAACGCAGAATTATATACCGAAATGACAATTGGTCAATCAAATGTGTATTATGTACCGATCTCAAGACAACATATTGAGTATGGGACAATTAACTAAACATATTCAAGTTTCAAAAAAGATCGAACATACCAAAAATAATAAACATCATCGTTGCGGTAGAAAGAAAGAATCGAATATACAAGTTGAATTTGAAGATTTGAGAAAAATGTTTGTAGGTTAACATCAAAGACAAAATCTATGGCATCTAAGTTTTAGTCACACATCATCTTTGGGCTAATGAGGTTAGCAAAGAAGAACATGGTGCATGAACTTCCAGACATGGAGTATGAAGGAAAATTCTGTGAAGATTGTGTTCTTAGTAAACAAACAAGAACCTCATTTCAAAAGAAGGCAGATTATCAAGCCAAACATATTCTCGAATTGATTCACACTGACATTACTCCAGAATCTTTCAGTGTTAAGAAGTATTTCATTTCATTCATTGATGATTTCTCAAGAAAAACTTGGGTCTATTTCTTGAAAGAAAAATCTGAAGCATTCAAAGTATTCAAAATGTTTAAAGTAATGGTGGAAGCAATTGATGAACACATCAAGGCCCCCGATAAGCAATGGAAGTATACTTCAACAACATTATGTGAAGAGCGAGGATAAGAAGATTTCTAATGGCGTACCCACCAAAATGGAGTGGTGAAAGGAAGAATCGACAATCCTTGACATTTGATTCATGCTTAAAAGCATGCCCGTGTTAATCGCAATCACGCAAAATAGATGTCCACATTCTAAGCTAGAAAACACCACAAAGTAGCCGGAAGCCGACTATGTCTCATTTCAAAGTTTTTGGTAGTGTTGCATATGCACGTACCGATCAAAAGAATGAAGCTTGAACACAAGCCAAAGTACATACTCATTGGGTATGATGAGAAGACAAAGGGATACAAGTTACGTCCTGTAAACAAAAGGATATTAGTAGAGAATTCAAAAGCAAGTAGATGGGATTGGAGCAGTTCGGCGAGGCGTGGTCGAAGTTGGAGAATCATCTATTGTTGTGCCAACACTTGACAGATCATGAAGATTCTGATAGTGAAAATGAGCCTTCACAACAAAGAATAGAAGTCTACAAGATCTATGATAACGAAAAAGTATATCTTGTATGTTTATCGGTAGATTCACAAACATTAGTTTTGAAGAAGCTTGGAGAGATGAAAATTGGAAAAATGCCATGAACGAAGAATTTAAGGCCATTGAACATAACAACACTTGGGAACTTGAGTTGCCAAAAATCAAACCATTGGTGTGAAGTGGGTGTTCAAGAAGAAGATGAATGCTCAGGAGAAATCGAAAGGTATAAGGCACGACTTGTGGCGAAAGGCTACAAACAGAAAGAAGAATTGACTATGATGAAGTATTTGCACTTGTTGCAGAATAGAAACAATTCAATTGCTCATTTCTCAAGCTGCTCAAATGGAATATACTTCAGATGGATGTCAAATCGCTTTTCTAAATGGTGTGCTCGAAGAAGTCTACGTCAAGTACCACGGGACACATGAAATTCAACGAAGGAAAAGTGATGGCGAAGAAGGCACTTTATGGGTTGAATCGGGCACCACGTGCATGGAATACGCACATCGATGCATACAAAGAAGGTTTTCGCAATGTCCTTATGAACATGCTACATGCGTGAAGAAGAATAAAGAAGATATTCTACTTGTTGCTCTTTACGTTGATGACATGATCTTCATGGGCAACAATGATCAGTTGATTGAAGAATTCAAAAGCATAATGACACGTGAGTTCGAAATGATAGACTTAGGCCTGATGAGATACTATCTTGGCATAGAAGTTCGACAAGAAGAAACAGGAATCTTCATCCACAAGAAAAATATGCAAAGACATCACGAAGAGGTTCAAAATGGATAGGCTGCAATCCAATTTCGACACCGATGGAACCAAGAACAAAGCTTTCGAAATTTGATGGGGGAGAGCGTGTATAAGCAATTAAATTTCGAAGCTTGGTAGAAAATCTTCGATATCTGACTTGCACAAGGCCATATCTTTTGCTAAGTGTTGGTATTGAGAGTCGATTTATGTAAGAACCAGTTCACACACACTGGAAGGCATTGAAAAGGATCCTTCGATACGTCCAAGCAACTGTGTCACTTGGAATGTTTTACTCAAGAACAGAAGATTACAAGTTGATTGGCTACTCCGATAGTGATTGGTGTGGCAACATAGATGATCGAAAGAGTACTTCAGGCTATGTGTTCTTCATGGAAAATCGCTTTCACTTGGGTTTCAGGAAGCAACCAATTGTAACCCTTCGAAATGTGAAGCAAAGTATGTAGCACCATCTTGGTGTGTATGCCATACAATATGGCTTAGAAGACTGTTGAGAAAGATAAAGCAAAGACAAGAAGATGCAATAACAATTCTAGTCGACAACAAGTTTGCAATCGAATTAGCAAAGAATCCAATGAATCATGAAAGAAGAAAACATATTGATATTCGATTCCATTTCATTCGAGAACATGTGAAGAAAGGAAGTGTCGAACTAAAACATGTAGCAAGCAAGAATCAGGCTGCGGACATCTTCTCAAAACCATTGTCGAAGGAATAAACTTAAATGCAGTCAAGGAGAGTTTGGAAGTTATATTCTCTTGAGATTAGAAAAGTCCATTCCTTGGATCTATAACTCCTTGAAAATATCCAACATTTATTATATAGCATTTATATCTTTGTATTTTAAGTCTATATATAAAACTCATTTGTATCATATTCTCTAAGCAGTTAAACATTTCAATACAATAGAAAGAAGTTGCAGTCCCTAAAATACCACCTCTAAAAGTTTATCTTTGTTATTGTCTTCAGATTCTACTTCATAGAAAAGACTTGAATGCAAGAGATAGAGATGGATTTGTAATGCCCACCTTAGTATATTTGGCTCGTGAGAAGAGACCTCACTTTCCACATAACTTTAAAGCTGGAGCCATGAATTCATTGGTACTTATATTTTTTTAATATAAAAAACCTATTTTTTTATCATGAATTAAAATTTAGTACTAAGTTTGTCTGTTCTCAATCAGATAAGAGTGTCATCAATGATCAGCAATGGAAAAATTATTCTCAACGTAGATTGTGACATGTATTCAAACAATTCACAGTCTTTAAGGACGCCCTTTGCTTCTTCATGGATGAAGATAAAGGCCATGAAATTGCCTTTGTGCAGGCTCCTCAGAACTTTGAAAATCTCACAAAAAATGACATATATAGCGGTGCTTTGCTTATAATTCATGAGGTAAATCAGTTATTTATAAGGCTAGATGATATACTACAATGATTTGAATATTCATAAAAGAATCCAAACTATATGTAGGTTGAAATTTATGGCTTAGATGGATTTGGTGGGCCCATGTATATTGGAACTGGCTGTTTTCATAGAAGAGATGTACTATGTGGAAGGAAGTTTAATAAGCAATGCAGAAATGAATGGAACAATTCAAATGATGAAAATGTGGACAATATGATAGAAGCAAGTTTGCAAGAGATGGGAGAAAAATCAAAGCCTCTTGCAAGTTGTACCTACGAGGAAAACACATCATGGGGAAAAGAGGTCACACTCACTCTTTTTCTTAAAATATCAAAAGAATAAAAATTGATGCTTAAATACATATCAAAAACAACTTTAAATGTAGGTAATATTAATTTAATAAATGTTTGAATATTTGATTGCAGATGGGACTACTTTATGGTTGTGCAGTGGAGGATATAGTAACAGGATTATCTATTTTATGTAAAGGATGGAAATCAGTGTGCTATAATCCAACAAGAAAAGCTTTCTTAGGTTTGTCTCCAACCACATTGACAGAAGCACTTGTTCAACATAAGAGATGGTCAGAAGGAGGTTTTCAAATTGTACTTTCTAAGTTCAGTACTCTTTGGTACCCTTATGGATTAATAAGTCCAGGCCTTCAACTTGCATATTGTCACTATAATTTATGGGCTTTAAACTCCTTTCCAACTCTATACTATTGCATCATCCCTTCACTTTTTCTCCTCAAAGGCATTCCCTTGTTCCCACAGGTATGGATTTATTGATGTTACCTTATTAAGATCACAAATATATCTTGCATCAAATATCTTATAGATTTTACCTATGAAGCGCATATATATACATCTCTAGGAGTAGGTGTGATGCATTGTCCGATACGTGTTGGTATTTCAAACTTCTATAATATCATATGATATGTATCATAAAAGTCAAACATCTGTTGAAAAAATCAAATCCAAAAAAAAAGATTTTTTCTTTGCATCGACACTCTTGATATCGGTCCAACACTCATATGATACTCCTAAAAACACTATATTTTTTCAACAATTCTGATAATTTTTTCTTTGCTTCAACATATACTTTTTTTTTAAAACAAATTTCACATTTATCTAAATGGATTAAACATATTTTTAATTCTTTTAATTATATATAGATGGATAAATGAAGCTCAAATATTTGTCATATATGTAGTGGTGTCGGTATCTTATATTTATTGGTGTCGGAATGTTTGTGTCATGTGTCTCAAGGTCCATGTAAGAGTACATGTTTCATATTTCATAGGTTTCGACAGAGTTATTCTAAGTTTTATTTTGGTGATATTGATCAGATTTCTAGTCCATGGTTCATACCGTTTGCCTATGTGATAGTTGGTGATTCAACTTACTGTTTGATAGAGTTTTTGAGGGTAGGAGGAACAATCAAGGGTTGGTGGAATGACTTAAGGATGTGGCTATATAGAAGAACAAGTTCTTACTTATTTGCTTTTGTTGATACCTTGTTGAAGTTTATAGGTTTTTCAAATTCAGGCTTCATTGTATCTGCTAAGGTAGCTGAAGAAAATGTTTCTCAAAGATATGAGAATGAGATTATGGAGTTTGGGAACTCTTCTCCAATGCTCACTTTATTGGCTACAATTGCAATGCTGAATTTGTTTTGTCTTGTTGGTATTTTGTTAAAGGAAGTTGTGTTAAGTGGAAAAGGTTATGGAATATTTGAGACAATGTTGTTGCAAGTTTTACTAAGTGGGGTGTTGGTTGTTATTAATATACCTATTTATCAAGGACTTTTCATGAGGAAAGATAAGGGAAGAATGCCAATATCTGTTGCAGTTAAATCAACAACAGTAGCTCTAAGTGCATGTGTTCTCTTTAATGCTCTTGGTTAAGTACATGTCTTTTATCACTTTGTAGTTGTATATTTAAAGATAATAAATAACAATTGTAATTTTAATAATGGAGGAGTTGAATTTATTACTTCAATATGTGAATTTTTTTTTGGAATAACCAATTTAAAAAAAAAAAAAAAAACCAATTTTGAAAACATTTACGCAAATAACTTATTTTAGGACAAAATTACACGTAGGAGTCAATAGGATGGCTCCTCCTCTTAAACATTGTACATAGGAGCCATTCCTCATGGCTCCTCCTTGTCAATAAGCCATGCGGGATGGCGCCTCCTCTTAATAGTGTACATGTAGGAGCCATTTGGATGACTCCTACATGTATTTTTTAAATACACTCTCATCTCTCCTTCATTTTCACATTTTTTCAACTTCTCATCTCATATTCTCTCTTATATTCTCTCTTATTCTCTGTTACTCTCTCTTTTTTCTATCATGACATCTCCATACATCAATACCGAGATGGATCGTTGTTTCCTCAAACCTCCAATGAAAATGAAATTTTAGCACATATTTACCATGGCCAAGCGAAAAAGAGTTGATGTGTTGGTTAGAGGGAGATATAGAAGATGGTGATGAAATTAGAAGGATCCGGAGGAAGAGAACAACCATGAACTTATGGCCCACCGACCTCGAATTTGGTTGGAGGAAGTCAAAGCAGAGCGTCGGCGTTATTGCGATGATGTATGGTTCCGATGAGATTGTTTTGTGAGTTGTAGTGTCTTAAATAATTTTTGTGTTGTTGATGCGTCATTTTTCATGTTGTTGTTTTAATCGTGTAGTTTTAATTTTGTTGTGCGTATTGGTGTTTGTAATAAATGCTATTAATGGAAAAGAAGAAGATTTGTTACAATATTAAAAGTGCGGACAAATGAAATACAAATTTTAGGATGTTGAGGTTGTAGCACAGGGGGCAATTTTTCGATTGTGTCGGATTGATGACATAGACCACACTTTCTTTCTAGTTTATCAACGTCGTCCATTTCGGTTGTTATCGTTTGCTATTGGGACGACCTTTTTTATTTCTCCGCATTTGGTTATGCCAAACTCTCGCCTTCAATGACGATAATACGCTTTTGCTACTTGGTTCGAAGGCATTGTTGTATCGTTGAGCAAGGTCCGAGACTTGTAAATTGGAGAAAGAAGTACTAGTGCATCTTGATGAACATGTGCACCGCCCAATGACATGAGAGCGGGGCATCGAAGGCTGGAAATTTTCCACGATCGCACCAGGATGGTAGTTTAACCTGTACTCTTGTCTAAGCAAACCCTCATTGTGGTCGATTATCTCTTTGACAATGAAGTTATGGTTATGTCGGTCGAATCTTGTAACAAGATGAGTGCTATATAGCCTCTCGGCCTTAATAAATTTCAGGCCTTTGATCCACATATACGGATGAGGACTGCTATAGTCCCCAAATGGAACCTAACCCCACAACCACAACGACCAAGCTACGAGAACATGGGGACACGTTTATCTGGCTGGTGCAACAAGCAATGTAAATCTTGGCGTTCATGGATCCTGATCTCATTCACTCGAGACCATCAACCCATGATCGGGTCCCATCGACCCACAACAGTAGGATCGGAACCTCGCATCAGACGAGGTTAGGAGGGCGCGTATGGGCCGGTGGTCATCTACGACTCCGGGTCGTCGTGAATAAACTTATGTAATCGCTTTCTTTGTAATGAAAATTTATAATACAAGATTTATTTCACAACATTGTCATGCACTTTAATTTAAATTGAAAAAAATAGCTAGGCTCCGAGATGCTTTTTCCATGTGTTGTACACATAGGAGCCATCGAGATGACTTTAGCAAAAATCTGGGATGGCTCCACCATTGGCTCACCTATTCACACGAAAGTTGATTATTTGCGTAAATTTTTCAAAAGTTGGTTATTTTGTATTTTTTAAAAATTGGTTATTCAAAAACAATTCTCAATATGTTCCTTCCCTCACACCATTAACTTACCTTATTTTTGCATATATTTAGTTGTATTGTTTTTTAATGATCTTGAAATTCTGCAGCGAGATCGTGATGTCACGAGAGAATGTTATGACACACTATCGACACTCTGTTAACAATTTACACAATAAATTTAAGCGATAAAGAACACAATAAGTTGTTTACCGGTTCGGTGTCTAACTACACCTACATCAGGGGCTACCAAGCCGGGAGGAAATTCACTATTAGTAGAATTAATTCGGGGAATAAACCAACGGTTTATCTCCTTCACTTAAACCTACCCATGCAACTTCAATCTAAGTCCTACTTAGACACGAGTTCCTACTCACTCCCCTCAATCACAGTGGTGATATCAACCTATTGAATAATTGAATTGTGAAGACACACTTCAATAAACTATCTTGATCTTGCTTCAAAGCTTCATCAAGAGACAAACACTCGTGCTTCAAAATTTGGTGATAAACTACCCTTACAGACAAATCCTAGTCCAGGCACTTATCAATTGATAATTGCTTGGCTCACAAGAGAAACTAGAATTACACAAATACAATTGTTAACTCTCTACAGTACAAAACAAGCACGGTATAAGGGTTGAATTCCTTTTATAGAAGATCCACGAAACTTGGTTTGGGCTTCCATAAAGATAACTAGGGTTCACTTAATTTAATCCTAAAACATGGTTTGTTCAACAACCAATTTAGGTTTAACTAAGATTAACCTAGCAGCCACGTGACATGCATTCTAGTAGAGAAAAACATAATATAGCACTTCAACAAACTTCGAAAAATCTCGGGAAAAGCAGTTACGAGCAGAATGTCCACTGAATGTCATAACATCATTATGACATCGGACTATTCTCTGAGAATTTCGGCACGACTTTAGCTTCCAGTTCTGAGCTGTCCTTTAACATCCTTAGCAAGTAGGATTTATCTTCAATCTCTGAATGTCATGACATTTATCATGACATTGCTATAGCCTAGTTTTACCAAAATTAATGCCAACTTAAAACACTAACAAACTCCCCCTTTGGCACATTTTTGGCTAAAACTACTTAAGTTATCAGAGTACCCATGCAGCAGAAGACAAACTAGTTCTAAGCTTAAAGAAACTAGAACCTAGAGATAAGATAAATTCTACCCATACAAAAATCCCACAATTCCCACAATTGCCCACATACAAATTTTAAATTTCCATACAGTTTCCCAAAATTCCCAGCCACTATCACACAGTAGTTCTTCTCCCCCTTTTTAGCCACAAAGGGGCCAAAGGAAATAATACAAGTACCCCAAACAATATGTAATGAAGTACCAGTATTTAAAAACTTACAAATATAGTGCAGACAAAGGATTACAATTCTATCAACAAAAGCTTACAAGCTTCCAGTGTACAAACTAGAAAGAAAATATAGGAACGAGTTTTAAGCAATCAAGGCAATAGACAACAATGGAGGACTTCAATCTCAAGTGCTTTCTTCACGGAAGGAACACTATGAAAGGAAGCATCTTGAACTCCTTCAGCTCCGACCATCTGAACATCCTCATTTCGGCATCACCATCGGCCATCGTATTTATCCCTTCATCCTCGACCTCGTGTCACCTCTAGTTGAGAGATCAGCTCTTCAAGACTTTGTTTCCTTGCTTCAAGCTCTTTACAGGTAGCTCTTAGCACAACTAGGACAGTTGCCTTTTGAGAAGATGCCTTGGTATTGGATGTCTCACCAGATGTCATGACAATGTCTGGAACATGTCTGCCTTGAAAAAGTTTATAGTGGAATCCAAGAGCAGGGGATCTTTTGCAGACTACATCTCTTTCAGCTAGAATATCAGGAAATTGGTCAGTGATAATTCCACACAGCAGGGAGGGAAAGGCTATGGGTTCTTTGATAGCATAGCTTTCGGCAGCAGTGCTGCTCGAATATATAGGATCCATAGTCAAATGTAGCACAGTGCCTCTTGCATAAATGAATCTTCCAGTCCATTAGAGATGGTGGATTTGTGATTGGTTGGGACCGTTAGACACCAATCTTATGCGGGATGGCAAATTTGACACTCAACTTGCTTCTTGAGAGTTTTCCCTTGAGGCCATTGCCTTACTTGTTTGGCGATGATGGTTTGACATATCTTGTTGTCGAGTTTCCTCCATTCTGGTGAGTATTATCGGATCTACCAGAATCTGTGATCACATTTGGAAAACGACTTTCCTCCCCTCACATCTGATCTGGTAGTCGTGAGCTCCTATCCCCTGACCACTTGCAGATTGACTATGAACTCTTTCACCAAAACTTCATGCAGTTTGAGAAATTCACATTTTTTTCATCGGACCGACCTCTTTAATCAAGTCAACAATTTCCTTGCATTCAAAGCGTTTATTTAACTCTCTTTCCGAGCCACCCTCTTTAAGCAAACATACTTCCATCTTCGGCATTCTCGGGATGATGGAAAGAAATATTATCAGCCACCGGGCACCTTGGCGGTTTCCCAGGTTTGCTTCTTTACGGGATGAATATACGTGACATTCTCCTCAACATCAAAATCGAGTCTTGATCGACTCACGAGGATTCAGTTCCTTCCTCTTTTTCACAATTGGTGTTCTCTTTGGTCTAGAGTCACCACCAACAGTTTTTACTCTACATCTCTTTGTAGAGGGTCCAGCCTTGGAATACTTCTCAGCCTTCCACACATCTTCAACACCTTTTTCTTTAGCAGGGCTCTGTGAGACAGCCTGTTTTCCCTTCCTTTTCATCATCCTCTTTGCAATGCTTGGATTGGCATTGGCAATGAGGTCATTGTCTGAGAACACTTCATCTAAGTCAATGACTGGAGGGTTAGTTAAATGATCAGATCCTTAAGCTGGAGACTCTTCTAAGATACTGTCAGAAATGTAGTCAGGGGACTTTATTAGAGATACACTTTGCTGGTGATTCCTCAAGAATACTATCAGAAATATAGTCAGCAGGGGCTTTATCAGAGGCACATTTTGCTGGTGATTCCTCAAGAATACTATCAGAAATCACATCTTCCTTATCAGTAGGGGTTTCATTACACACATAATCAATAGGTACTTCAGGATCTTTAACTGAGGGATCAACATCATTCTTGACAGGGGAAGTATCATGATCACCAAATGTCTCGACATTCTCAGTGACATCTGGATCAACTGCTAAACTAGGGCTAGCAGACTTATAGTTCTGAGGATTGAAACCGAACAGTTGATCTTCGTTTAGGATCCTGGTTACTAATCTAGCAATGGCTATATGCACAGACCTAGACCCTTCTCTTTCCACATTTGCGGGGCCAGAGAGGATGGTACAAAGTCTTACCGAAGGAGATGCTTGTGACCTTCTTGCATTCCTTGTCGCAATTTCTTGACTTTTACGGGTCGATGGCTATTCTGCACGAATGGAGTAACCCTCGATGCTTCGACTTGCATGAATTGACATTTGCCCTAACTTGTATGGAGGAGATGAAGAGCGATTCTTGAGATGATGAAGATGATGAAGACATATTTCTTGATGACTTTTGAGAGAAGGAGGCGAAAATGGCGGGGGTTTCAAGGTTTCTTTTGGATGAAGAAAAAGTGATACTACTTTCAAATGAAGAAACTATTATATATGTAGGAGTCTCTTCTATTCTTGGACCTTTTAAAATAATATAAAATAATTAAATAACCCTTACATAATTGAAGTAAAGGTCCCTTTTATCCCTTGTTGTGAAAGAGGTAATTGCTACAACTCCTCACTTTGACAAATATCAATTTGCCTTAAAAGCTTAAATTGACTTGTCTCAAGAGTTTTAGTAACAATGTCACATTGCAATGTCATGACATCTGTATGACATTGTACTTAGTCAACATCTGCTCCATCGGATCATCGAGAGCAATTTCTAGCAGCTGCTATGTATTCAGCTTCAACATTGTATAGGAACACACAGTTTTGCTTCTTGCTGAACCAAGGAGTAAGATTGTTTCTCAAGAAGACACATCCATAAAAAGACCTTTTACACAGGCTTTGATCAACACTTTCTCCACTTGTTTTCTTGGACAACATCAACTGTGTGGGAGCAGGAATCCTTTTATGACAGCCATTCTTCATTCCAAATTGCTTGACAAAATTCCTTGCATACTTGCTCTGTGGAAGAAGTGTTGAGTCTTCCATCTGAGACTTGCGGTCAAGAAAATGAATCGACTCTCCAATGAGGCTCATCCCATTCAGCTTGCATTTGGTTGTCAAAATGTCTCACAATTGTGTCAGGTATTCCTCCAAGAACTATGTTATTAACATAAATTTGAAGCACCATGATCTCTTCTCCTTTGATAAAGAGGGTTTTATTCAAGATTCCTCTTCTATATCTTTTGACAGTAAGGTGCTTGGTCAGCCTTTCATACCAGATCTTAGTACCTTGTTTCAGTACTTTAGAAGTGGTCAGATGTCTAGACATTGAGTGTGACATTCTGATTTGTTGTCCAGCCTTATACTTACCACAGATTCTCCCTTTATCAATGTGAAATCTTGGTATCCTTCTGACTCCCTCTATGGAACTGATCCTATTCATTCCTCTGAGATGTAAATGACCAAGTTCTTGGTGCCACAACTTTACGTCCTCTTCATCTTTGTCTGTAGAACACACAGAAGATAGAGTGGTGTTTTCAGATTCCCACATGTAGCAGTTGTCCTTTGATCTGACTCCTTTCATAATCACTTCTTGATAATCATTGATTACAAGACATTCAGACTTAGTGAAGTTGAGTGTGAGTCCCATATCACATAGCTGACTTATGCTAATGACATTGGCAGTCAAACGTTTTACCAGCAACACTCCATTCAGGTTTGGAACTCCAGACCAATTTGAGTTACCAACACCTTTGATTTCTCCTTTAGCTCCATCTCCAAAGTAACAAAATTTGGTAGAATGAGGTTTGACATTATTAAGAAGATTCTGTCTCGAGTCATATGCTTAGAACACCTTGTCAAAGTACCAATCTTTCTTGGCGGACACTCTAACAAGTGTGAGCTACGAGCTACTGATCTTCTTCTTCCTTTGTTGAGTGTATGATACCTGTTGGTTTTAGGCTTCACATAAGAGCCTTGATTAGGATATCCATGTAGCTTAGCAAAATATTTTATGTGACCAAACCTTCCACAATAATGACATCTCCATCTTTGAAACTTTTGTTCATGTTTCTATGATTTTGATGTTGAACCCGATGTTGTGACATCTGTTTGACATTGGTTTATTAGGTGCATTCTTCCTTTTGTTATTAACATTTCTTAGCCTCCACATATCTGGAATGACCTATTTCTGTTTGTGGTGTGACATCTTCTTTGCCATTTGCTTGCCAGGTTTGTTCCTCTCCTGGTAATTAGTAAATCTCTTTGCAGCCACATACCCTGAGCCAGACACATTTCCTGTTTTGTTTTGTGACAACTGTTTTGACATTGGTTTCCCATGTCTCTTCTTCTTAATGTCACCAACAGGTTTCTTTTCAACCAAATATCCTAGACCATGCTTATTTCCTGCATTTTGTCCAAGCTGAAGAATTTCTTCCAACTTATCAGTACCAGATGTCAACATTTTGACAGATTTAGACATCTGATCAAGTTTGGAGTTCAACATTATAATATCACTATTTAGGTGATTTATAGTGGCTGTGTTTTCCTTTTTCTCAGCCTCCAGCTTCACATTCTCAGCTTTCAACTTCTCAATCAGCTTTTTCTGTTTCTCATTTTGCTGACATACTTCACCATTTTTATACACGCGACTTCGTAGGTTTCGGCTCTTCAAATGTCACTTCCTCATCACTAGAATCCATATCGAATTGTACACTCCGGAGAGGTAGTGACAAGTTTGGCTCCTTCTTCCTCGATTCACTTCACAGATCACCATCGGACCAAGTGACAACCATTCCTTTCTTTTGTTTCTTTAGAAGGTGGGACATTCGACTCTAATATGCCCATATCCTTCCATGACCATGACATTGGATTCCACTGCCTTGACTTCCTTTTCCTCGACCTGGATCTTCTGCTTGAGTCATAAGATCTGCGATGTCGGATGAAATGTCCTTGACATTTGACCTTGACTTTGGATCAATCCTCTTGATGAGCTTGTTGGTGTCTTCCAAGCATTGCTATAGCTTGGATATCTTTTCTTCATCTTCCACCTTGCATCCTTCTTGATGTTGGATACAAGTGCTATGCTCTTGTTCTTTTGTCAGGTTTTCATGATCCCCATCTCAAAAGTCATAAGAGATCCAATAAGTTCTTCAACCTTCAAGGGTCTGATGTCTGAGCCTCCTCTATTGCGATCGCCTTCATTGCAAATCTATTAGGCAAGGATCGAGAATCTTTCTCACCATCTTTTCTTGACATCTTTTCACCAAGTGCTCACGAGGTGTTGGCAATTTCAGATATTTATTCATGTGAAACTCATGAATAGTCTCATCTTCTTTCATCTTCAAATTCTCAAATTTGGTAGTGAGCATCTGAAGTCTTGACATCTTCACCTGGATGTCCCTCATGAGTAGTTTTGAGAGTGTCCCAAACATCCTTGGCCAGCTCACATTGATGAACTAGTCGAAGATATTTATCAATACCATTGAATAGGGCATTCAATGCTTTAGAGTTTCCAGTGCTAGCTCCTCTTCCTCTTTGCTCCATTCTTCCTCGGGTTTCAAGACGGTAGTCCCATCTTTCTCGAGCTTGATAGGATGTTTCCATCCTTTGTCGCAACTCTCAAGCTTTAACATCCTTGATCTTAAAAAGGCAATCATCACGAGGTTTCCGATTACTCATAATTAGACCCATCCGAATAGGTGGTCTACCTCCAAATCCTCCTTCCTTATCCATTATGCGGAAACTATTATCCCTAGATCTCACCCGAAATAACAAGCGGGGTGCTGCTCGATGCGATTGAAATTCTGGCGGCGGATCGTGATGTCCTGAGAGAATGTTATGACACACTATCGACACTCTGTTAACAATTTACACAATAAATTTAAACAGATAAAGAACACAATAAGTTGTTTACCCGTTCGGTGTCTAACTACACCTACATCGGGGGCTACCAAGCCGGGGAAATTCACTATTAGTAGAATTAATTCGGGAATAAACCAACGGTTTATCTCCTTCACTAAAAACCTACAATGCAACTTCAATCTAAGTCCTACTTAGACACGAGTTCTACTCACTCCCGATCACGGTGATATCAACCTATTGAATAATTGAATTGTGAAGACACTTCAATAAACTATCTTGATCTTGCTTCAAAGCTTGATCAAGGGACAAACACTCGTGCTTCAATGCTTTGGTGATAAACTACCCTTACGGACAAATCCTAGTCCAGGCACTTATCAATTGATAATTGCTTGGCTCCAAAGAAACTAAATTACACAAAATACAAGCTGTTAACTCTAACGGTACAAAAAGCGGAGGATATAAGGGTTGAATTCCTTTTATAGAAGCGATCCACGAAACGGTTTGGGCTTCCATAAAGATAGCTAGGGTTCACTTAATTTAATCCTAAAAACATGGTTTGTTCAACAACCAATTTAGGTTTAACTAAGATTAACCTAGCAGCCACGTGACATGCATTCTAATATGAGAAAAACATAATATAGCATTTCAACAAACTTCACGAAAAATCTCGGGAAAAAGCAGTTCTGCCGAGCGAATGTCACCTGAATGTCATAACATCATTATGACAGGACTATTCTGAGATTTCCAGTACGACTTTTAGCTTCGATTACGAGCTGTCCTTTAACATCCTTAGCAAGTAGGATTTATCTTGATCTCGAATGTCATGACATTTATCATGACATTGCTATAGCCTAGTTTTACCAAAATTAATGCCAACTTAAAACACTAACAAACTCCCCCTTTGGCACATTTTTGGCTAAAACTACTTAAGTTATCAGAGTACCCATGCAGTAGAAGACAAACTAGTTCTAAGCTTAAAGAAACTAGAACCTAGAGATAAGATAAATTCTACCCATACAAAAATCCCACAATTCCCACAATTGCCCACATACAAATTTTAAATTTCCATACAGTTTCCCAAAATTCCCAGCCACTATCACACAGTAGTTCTTCTCCCCCTTTTTAGCCACAAAGGGGCCAAAGGAAATAATACAAGTACCCCAAACAATATGTAATGAAGTACCAGTATTTAAAAACTTACAAATATAGTGCAGTCAAAGGATTACAATTCTATCAACAAAAGCTTACAAGCTTCCAGTGTACAAACTAGAAAGAAAATATAGGAAACGAGTTTTAAGCAATCAAGGCAATAGACAACAATGGACGAGCTTCAATCTCAAGTGCTTTCTTCACGGAAGGAACACTATGAAAGGAAGCATCTTCGAACTCCTTGACTCCAGCCATCTGAACATCCTCATTTCGGCATCACCATCGACTCATCGTGGTATCCCTTCATCCTCGACCTCGTGTCTGCTCTAGTTGAGAGATCAGCTCTTCAAGACTTTGTTTCCTTGCTTCAAGCTCTTTGCAGGTAGCTCTTAGCACAACTAGGACTGTTGCCTTTTGAGAAGATGCCTTGGTATTGGATGTCTCACGGATGTCATGACAATGTCGGAACATATACGCCTTGAAAAAGTTTATAGTGGAATCCAAGCGGGGATCTTTGCAAACTACATCTCTTTCGGCTAGAATATCGGAAATTGGTCGGTGATAATTCCACGGCGAGGAGGAAAGGCTATGGGTTCTTTGATAGCATAGCTTCGGCGTGCAGTCTGCTCAAATATATAGGATCCATAGTCAAATGTAGCACAGTGCTCTCATAAATGAATCTTCGATCCATTAGAGATGGTGGATTTGTGATTGGTTGGGACCGTTAGCGACACCAATCTTATGCGGGATGGCAAATTGACACTCGACACTTGCTGAGGTTTTCCCTTGAGGCCATTGCCTTACTTGTTTGGCGGTGATGGTTTGACATATCTTGTTGTCGGTTTCCTCCACTCTGGTGAGTATTATCGATCTACCGAGAATCTGTTGATCACATTTGGAAAACGACTTTCCTCCCCTACGTATCTGATCTGTAGTCGTGAGCTCCTATCCCCGACCACTTGGCAGATTGACTATGAACTCTTTCACCAAAACTTCATGTTTGAGAATTCTGGTGTTTTCATCGGACCGACCTCTTTAATCAAGTCAACAATTTCCTTGCATTCAAGACACGTTTATTTAACTCTCTTTCGAGCCACCCTCTTTAAGCAAACATACTTCCATCTTCCGGCATTCTCGGGATGATGGAAAGAAATGTTATCAATAGCCGCCGAGGCACCTTGGCGGTTTCCAAGTTTGCTTCTTTACGGGATGAATATACGACATTCTCCTCGACATCAAAATCGAGTCTTGATCGACTCGAGGATTGAGTTCCTTCCTCTTTTCACAATTGGTGTTCTCTTTGGTCTGAGTCACCACCAGATTTTACTACATCTCTTTGTAGAGGTCCATATGGAATACTTCTCGACCTTCCACATCTTGAACACCTTTTTCTTTAGCGGGGCTGTGAGACTGTTTTCCTTCCTTTTCATCATCCTCTTTGCAATGCTTGGATTGGCATTGGCAATGGTCATTGTCTGAGAACACTTCATCTAAGTCAATGGTGGAGGGTTAGTTAAATGATCGGATCCTTGAGTGGAGACTCTTCTAAGATCTTGTCGGAAATATAGTCAACGGGGACTTTATTAGAGATACACTTTCTGGTGATTCCTCAAGAATACTATCAAATATAGTCGTGGGGGCTTTATCGGAGGCACATTTTTGGTGATTCCTCAAGAATACTATCGAAATCACATCTTCCTTATCGTGGGGTTTCATTACACACATCATCAATAGGTACTTGGGATCTTTAAGCGAGGAATCAACATCATTCTTGACGGGGAAGTATCATGATCACGGATGTCTCGACATTCTCGTGACATCTGGATCAACTGCTAAACTAGGGCTAGCGGACTTATAGTTTACAGTTGAAACCCGAGGAGCAGTTGATCTTCGTTTAGGATCACGGTTACTAATCTAGCAATGGCTATATGCACGGACCTAGACCCTTCTCTTTCACTATTTACGGGGGGAAGAGGATGGTCTGAAGTCTTACGGAAGGAGATGCTTGTGACCTTCTTGCATTCCATGTCGCAATTTCTTGACTTTTGGGTTGCTTGCTACGCAATGGACTAACCCTCGATGCTTGACTTGACTTGACATTTGCCTAACTTGACCATGGAGGGAGATGAAGGCACGATTCTTGAGATGATGAAGATGATGAAGACATATTTTCTTTGATGACTTTTGAGAGAGGAGGCGAAAATGGCGGGGGTTTCAAGGTTTCTTTTGGATGAAGAAAAGTGATACTACTTTCAAATGAAGAAACTATTATATGGAGTCTCTTCCTATTCTTGGACCTTTTAAAAATAATATAAAAATAATTAAATAACCCTTATACATAATTGAAGTAAAAGGTCCCTTTCATCCCTTGTTGTAGGCAGTAATTACTCTGACTCCTCGCTGACAAATATCAATTTGCCCTTAAAAGCTTAAATTGACTTGTCTCGAGAGTTTTAGTAACAATGTCACATTGCAATGTCATGACATCACGTATGACATTGTACTTAGTCGGCATCTGCTCCATCGGATCATCGAGAGCAATTTCTAGCAGTGCTATGTATTGACTTCAACATTGTATAGGAACACACGTTTTGCTTCTTCTTGAACGAAGGAGTAAGATTGTTTCTCAAGAAGACACATCCATAAAAGACCTTTTACACGGGCTTTGATCAACACTTTCTCCACTTGTTTTCTTGGACAACATCAAGCGTGTGGGGCGAGGAATCCTTTTATGACAGCCATTCTTCATTCCAAATTGCTTGACAAAATTCCTTGCATACTTGCTCTGTGGAAGAAGTGTTGAGTCTTCCATCATGAGACTTGCGGTCCAAGAAAATGAATCAACTCTCAATGAGGCTCATCGATTGACTTGCATTTGGTTGTCAAAATGTCTCACAATGTGTCGGTATTCCTCCAAGAACTATGTTATTAACATAAATTTGAAGCACCATGATCTCTTCTCCTTTGATAAAGGGTTTTATTCAAGATTCCTCTTCTATATCTTTTGTGATAAGGTGCTTGGTCGACCTTTCATACGGATCTTAGTACCTTGTTTGATTACTTTAGAAGTGGTCGGATGTCTAGACATTGAGTGTGACATTACGATTTGTTGTCGACCTTATACTTACCAGATTCTCCCTTTATCAATGTGAAATCTTGGTATCCTTGACTCCTCTATGGGCCAGTCCTATTCATTCCTCACGAGATGTAAATGACCAAGTTCTTGGTGCCACAACTTTCGTCGTCTTCATCTTTGTCATAGAACACACGAGAAGATAGAGTGGTGTTTTGATTCCCACATGTGCGTTGTCCTTTGATCGACTCCTTTCATAATCACTTCTTGATAATCATTGATTACAAGACATTCAAACTTAGTGAAGTTATTGTGAGTCCCATATCACATAGTGACTTATGCTAATGAGATTGGCAATCAAACCTTTACCATGACACTCCATTCGGGTTTGGAACTCGGACCGGTTTGAGTTACCAACACCTTTGATTTCTCCTTTAGCTCGATCTCCAAAGTAACAAGGCTTTGGTAGAATGAGGTTTGACATCATTAAGAAGATTCTGTCTCGAGTCATATGCTTAGAACACCCATGTCAAAGTACCAATCTTTCTTGGCGGACACTCTAAGAGTGTGAGCTACGAGCTCTGATCTTCTTCTTCCTTGTTGAGTGTATGATACCTGTTGGTTTTAGGCTTCACATAGAGCCTTGATTAGGATATCCATGTAGCCTGTGCAAAATATTTTATGTGACCAAACCTTCCACAATAATGACATCTCCATCTTTGAAACTTTTGTTCATGTTTCTATGATTTTGATGTTGAACCCGATGTTGTGACATCTGTTTTGACATTAGTTTATTAGGTCTGCATTCTTCCTTTTGTTATTAACACATTTCTTAGCCTCCACATATCACGAGGGGACCTATTTCTGTTTTGTGGTGTGACATCTTCTTTGCCATTTGCTTGCCGGGTTTGTTCCTCTCACAGTAATTAGCAAATCTCTTTGCGACCACATACCTGGGCGGACACATTTCTGTTTTGTTTGTGACATTGTTTTGACATTGGTTTCCGTCTCTCTTCTTAATGTCACCAACAGGTTTCTTTTCAACCAAATATCCTAGACCATGCTTATTTCCTGCATTTTGTCCAAGGTGAATTTCTTCCAACTTCGATTGCAGGATGTCAACATTTTGTGATTTGAACATCGATCAAGTTTGGAGTTCAACATTATAATATCACTATTTGGGTGATTTATAGTGGGTGTGTTTTCCTTTTTCTCGACCTCGACTTCACATTCGACTTTCAACTTCTCGATCGACATTTCTCATTTCTTGACATACTTCACCATTTTTTACACGACTTCAGGGTTTCATAAGCTCTTGAAATGTCACTTCCTCATCACTAGAATCCATATCAGTTGTACACTCGGAGGGTAGTGACAAGTTTGGCTCCTTCTTCCTCGATTCACTTCACGATCACCATCGGACAGTGACAACCATTCCTTTCTTTTGTTTCTTTAGAAAGGTGGGACATTCACTCTAATATGCCCGTATCCTTCACAACCATGACATTGGATTCCACTGCCTTGACTTCCTTTTCCTCGACTGGATCTTCTGCTGGAGTCATAAGATCTGCTGATGTCGGATGAAATGTCCTTGACATTTGACCTTGACTTTGGATCAATCCTCTTGATGAGCTTGTTGGTATCTTCCAGCATTGCTATAGCGGATATCTTTTCTTCATCTTCCACCTTGCATCCTTCTTGATTATTGGATACAAGTGCTATGCTCTTGTTCTTTTTGTCAACAGTTTCAGATCCCCATCTCAAAGTCATAAGAGATCCATAAGTTCTTCAACCTTCAAGTCTTTGTGTCAGCCTCCTCTATTGCGGTCACCTTCATTGCAAATCTATTAGGCAGGATAGGAATCTTTCTCACCATCTTTTCTTGACATCTTTTCACCAAGTGCTCTGAGGTGTTGGCAATTTCAAGATATTCATGTGAAACTCATGAATAGTCTCATCTTCTTTCATCTTCAAATTCTCAAATTTGGTAGTGAGCATCTGAAGTCTTGACATCTTCACCTTGGATGTCCCTCATGAGTAGTTTGAGGTGTCCCAAATCATTGGCCAGCTCACATTGATGAACTAGTCGAAGATATTTACATCAATACCATTGAATAGGGCATTCAATGCTTTAGAGTTTCCATGCTAGCTCCTCTTCCTCTTTGCTCCATTCTTCCTCGGGTTTCAAGACGGTAGTCCCATCTTTCTCAAGCTTGATAGGATGTTTCCATCCTTTGTCGTGACTCTCAAGCTTTAACATCCGATCTTAAAGGCAATCATACGAGGTTTCCGGTACTCATAATTAGACCCATCGGAATAGGTGGTCTACCTCCAATCCTCCTTCCTTATCCATTATGCGGAAACTATTATCCTTAGATCTCACCCGAAATAACAAGCGGGTGCACTGCTCGATGCCATTGAAATTCACGGCAGCGGATCGTGATGTCAGGAGAATGTTATGACACTTATCGACACTCTGTTAACAATTTACACATAAATTTAAGCAGTGAAAGAACACAATAAGTTGTTTACCGGTTCGGTGTCTAACTACACCTACGTGGGGCTACCAAGCCGAGGGAAATTCACTATTAGTAGAATTAATTAGGGAATAAACCAACGGTTTATCTCCTTCACTTAAAACCTACCCATGCAACTTCAATCTAAGTCCTACTTGACACGAGTTCTACTCACTCCCCTCGATCACGGTTGATATCAACCTATTGAATAATTGAATTGTGAAGACACACTTCATAAACTATCTTGATCTTGCTGGCTTCAATCAAGAGACAAACACTCGTGCTTCAAAGCTTTGGTGATAAACTACCCTACGGACAAATCCTAGTCAAGCACTTATCAATTGATAATTGCTTGGCTCCTGAAGAAAGAATTACAAATACACTGTTAACTCTCTAACAATTACAAAATGACGTTATAAGGGTTGAATTCCTTTTATAGAAGCGATCCACGAAACTTGGTTTGGGCTTCCATAAAGATAGCTAGGGTTCACTTAATTTAATCCTAAAAACATGGTTTGTTCAACAACCAATTTAGGTTTAACTAAGATTAACCTAGCACCCGTGACATGCATTCAATGTGAGAAAAACATAATATAGCGGCTCGACAAACTTCGAAAAATCTCGGGAAAACAAATTCTGAGCAGAATGTCTGCTTGAATGTCATAACATACATTATGACATCGAGACTATTCTGCAAATTTCGGCCAACACTTTAGCTTCGATTTTGGTGTCCTTTAACATCCTTAGCAAGTAGGATTTATCTTGATCTACGAATGTCATGACATTTATCATGACATTGCTATAATAGTTTTACCAAAATTAATGCCAACTTAAAACACTAACAAACTCCCTTTGGCACATTTTGGCTAAAACTACTTAAGTTATCAGTACCCATGCAGAAGACAAACTAGTTCTAAGCTTAAAGAAACTAGAACCTAGAGATAAGATAAATTCTACCCATACAAAATCCCACAATTCCCACAATTGCCCACATACAAATTTTAAATTTCCATACAGTTTCCCAAAATTCCACTATCACAGTGGTTCTTCTCCTTTTTTACAAAGGGGCCAAAAATAATACAAGTACCCCAAACAATATGTAATGAAGTACGGTGTTTAAAACTTACAAATATAGTGCGTCAAAGGATTACAATTCTATCAACAAAAACACAAGCTTCGATGTACAAACTAGAAAGAAAATATAGAGCAGTTTTAAGCAATCAAGGCAATGAGACAACAATGGACGGGCTTCAATCTCAAGTGCTTTCTTCACGGAAGGAACACTATGAAAACATCTTACGAACTCCTTGACTCCGACCATCTGAACATCCTCATTTCGACATCACCGTCACCTCGTGGTGACTATCCCTTCATCCTCGACCTCTGTGTCTGCTCTGGTTGAGAGATCGGCTCTTCAAGACTTTGTTTCCTTGCTTCAGCTCTTTGCGGTAGCTCTTGCCAACTAGGACGAGTTGCCTTTTGAGAAGATGCCTTGGTATTGGATGTCTCACGGATGTCATGACAATGTCGGAACATATACGCCTTGAAAAAGTTTATAGTGGAATCGAGCGGGGATCTTTGCGGACTACATCTCTTTCGGCTAGAATATCGGGAAATTGGTCGGTGATAATTCCACCTGGGAGGAGGAAGGCTATGGGTTCTTTGATAGCATAGCTTTGATAGCAGTGCCTTTCGAATATATAGGATCCATAGTCAAATGTAGCACAGTGCCTCTTGCATAAATGAATCTTCCATCCATTAGAGATGGTGGATTTGTGATTGGTTGGGACCGTTAGCAACGATCTTATGCGGGATGGCAAATTTGACACTCGACTTGCTTCTTGAGTTTTCCCTTGAGGCCATTGCCTTACTTGTTTAGCGATGATGGTTTGACATATCTTGTTGTCGGTTTCCTCCATTTCTGGTGAGTATTATCGGATCTACCGAGAATCTGTTGATCACATTTGGAGAAAACGACTTTCCTCCCTACATATCTGATCGGTAGTCGTGAGCTCCCATCTGACCACTTGGCAGTTGACTATGAACTCTTTCACCAAAACTTCATATGCAGTTTGAGAATTCTGTTTTTTCATCGAATCAACCTCTTTAATCAAGTCGACAATTTCCTTGCATTCAAACACGTTTATTAACTCTCTTTCGAGCCACCCTCTTTAAGCAAACATACTTCCATCTTCCATTCTCGGGATGATGGAAAGAAATATTATCAATGCCACCGGGCACCTTGGCGGTTTCCCAGAGTTTGCTTCTTTACGGGATGAATATGTGACATTCTCCTCGACATCAAAATCGAGTCTTGATCGACTCGAGGATTCGAGTTCCTTCCTCTTTTCACAATTGGTGTTCTCTTTGGTCTAGAGTCACCTGTGATTTTACTCTACATCTCTTTGTAGAGGTCCGATATGGAATACTTCTCACCTTCCACATCTTGACACCTTTTTCTTTAGCGGGGCTCTGCAGTGAGACTGTTTTCCTTCCTTTTCATCATCCTCTTTGCAATGCTTGGATTGGCATTGGCAATAAGGTCATTGTCGAGAACACTTCACCTAAGTCAATGGTGGAGGTTAGTTAAATGATCGGATCCTTGGTGGAGACTCTTCTAAGATCTTGTCGGAAATGTAGTCAGGGGGACTTTATTAGAGATACACTTTGTTGGTGATTCCTCAAGAATACTATCGGAAATATAGTCGTGGGGGGCTTTATCGGAGGCACATTTTCTTGGTGATTCCTCAAGAATACTATCAAAAATCACATCTTCCTTATCGTGGGGTTTCATTACACACATCATCAATAGGTACTTGGGATCTTTAAGAGGAATCAACATCATTCTTGGCGGAGGGAAGCATGATCACGGATGTCTCGACATTCTCGGTGACATCGGATCAAGCTGCTAAACTAGGGCTAGCGGACTTATAGTTTCTGAGTTGAAACCCGAGGCAGTTGATCTTCGTTTAGGATCACGGTTACTAATCTAGCAATGGCTATATGCACAGACCTAGACCCTTCTGTTCACTATTTACGGGGCGAAGAGGATGGTCAATCTTACGAGAAGGAGATGCTTGTGACCTTCTTGCATTCCTTGTGCGCAATTTCTTGACTTTTTACGGGTGATGGCTATTGCGCAATGGAGTAACCCTCGATGCTTGACTTGCATGACTTGACATTGCCCTAACTTGACCATGGAGGAGATGAAGAGCACGATTCTTGAGATGATGAAGATGATGAAGACATATTTTGCTAATGACTTTTGAGAGAGGAGGCGAAAATGGCGGGGGTTTCAAGGTTTCTTTTGGATGAAGAAAAGTGATACTACTTTCAAATGAAGAAACTATTATATGTGGAGTCTCTTCCTATTCTTGGACCTTTTAAAAATAATATAAAAATAATTAAATAACCCAACATACATAATTGAAGTAAAGGTCCTTTCATCCCTTGTTGTAGGCAGTAGTTACTCAACTCCTCACTTTGACAAATATCCAATTTGCCCTTAAAAGCTTAAATTGACTTGTCTCAAGAGTTTTAGTAACAATGTCACATTGCAATGTCATGACATCTGTATGACATTGTACTTAGTCGACATCTGCTCCATCGGATCATCGAGAGCAATTTCATGTGGCTATGTATTCGACTTCAACATTGTATAGGAACACAGTTTTGCTTCTTCTTTGAACCAAGGAGTAAGATTGTTTCTCAAGAAGACACATCCATAAAAAGACCTTTTACACGGGCTTTGATCAACACTTTCTCCACTTGTTTTCTTGTACAACATCAACTGTGTGGGAACATGAATCCTTTATGACAACCATTCTTCATTCCAAATTTCTTGACAAAATTCCTTGCATACTTGCTACTGTGGAAGAAGTGTTGAGTCTTCCATCTGTGAGACTTGGTCAAGAAAATGAATCGACTCTCAATGAGGCTCGTCCAGTTGACTTGCATTTGGTTGTCAAAATGTCTCACGATTGTGTCGGTATTCCTCCAAGAACTATGTTATTAACATAAATTTGAAGCACCATGATCTCTTCTCCTTTGATAAAGAGGTTTTATTCAAGATTCCTCTTCTATATCTTTTGTGATGGGTGCTTGGTCACCTTTCATACGGATCTTAGTACCTTGTTTGATTACTTTAGAAGTGGTCGGATGTCTAGACATTGAGTGTGACATTACGATTTGTTGTCGACCTTATACTTACCACAGTTCTCCCTTTATCAATGTGAAATCTTGGTATCCTTGACTCCTCATGGGCCAGTCCTATTCATTCCTACGAGATGTAAATGACCAAGTTCTTGGTGCCAACTTTCGTCCTCTTCATCTTTGTCATAGAACACCACGGGAAGATAGAGTGGTGTTTTGATTCCCATGTAGCGATTGTCCTTTGATCGACTCCTTTCATAATCACTTCTTGATAATCATTGATTACAAGACATTCGGACTTAGTGAAGTTGTTGTGAGTCCCATATCACATAGTGACTTATGCTAATGAGATTGGCGGTCAAACCTTTTAATGACACTCCATTCGGTTTGGAACTCGGACAGGTTTGAGTTACCAACACCTTTGATTTCTCCTTTAGCTCCATCTCCAAAGTAACAAAATTTGGTAGAATGAGGTTTGACATCATTAAGAAGATTCTGTCTCGAGTCATATGCTTAGAACACCTTTGTCAAAGTACCAATCTTTCTTGGCGGACACTCTAATAGAAGTGTGAGCTACGAGCTCGATCTTCTTCCAATGTTGAGTGTATGATACCACAGTTGGTTTAGGCTTCACATAAGAGCCTTGATTAGGATATCCATGTAGCTGTAGCAAAATATTTTATGTGACCAAACCTTCCACAATAATGACATCTCCATCTTTGAAACTTTTTGTTGTTTTCTATGATTTTGATGTTGAACCGATGTTGTGACATCTGTTTTGACATTGGTTTATTAGGTCTGTTCTTCCTTTTATTATTAACACATTTCTTAGCCTCCACGTATCACGAGGCGGACCTATTTCTGTTTTGTGGTGTGACATCTTCTTTGCCATTTGCTTGCAGGTTTGTTCCTCTCACGGTAATTAGTAAATCTCTTTCACATACCACAGGCGGACACATTTCTGTTTTGTTTTGTGACAATTGTTTTGACATTGGTTTCCATGTCTCTTCTTCTTAATGTCACCAGGGGTTTCTTTTCAACCAAATATCCTAGACCATGCTTATTTCACGCATTTTGTCAAGTGAAGAATTTCTTCCAACTTATCGATTGCAGGATGTCAACATTTTGTGATTTAGAACATCTGATCAAGTTTGGAGTTCAACATTATAATATCACTATTTGGGTGATTTATAGTGGGCATGTTTTCCTTTTCTCGACCTCAACTTCACATTCTCGATTTCGACTTCTCGATCGACTTTTACATTTCTCATTTCTTTGACATACTTCACCATTTTTATACGACTTCACGTAGGTTTGATGAGCTCTTGAAATGTCACTTCCTCATCACTAGAATCCATATCGATTGTACACTCCGAGAGGGTAGTGACAAGTTTGGCTCCTTCTTCCTCGATTCACTACAGATCACCATCGGACCAGTGACCATTCCTTTCTTTTGTTTCTTTAGAAAGGTGGGACATTCGACTCTAATATGCCCATATCCTTCCTGACCATGACATTGGATTCCACTGCCTTGACTTCCTTTTTCCTCGACTGGATCTTCTGGAGTCATAAGATCTGCGATGTCGGATGAAACGTCCTTGACATTTGACCTTGACTTTGGATCAATCCTCTTGATGAGCTTGTTGATCTTCCAAGCATTGCTATAGCAGGATATCTTTCTTCATCTTCCACCTTGCATCCTTCTTGATTATTGGATACAAGTGCTATGCTCTTGTTCTTTTTGTCAGCAGGTTCACGATCCCCATCTCAAAGTCATAAGAGATCCATAAGTTCTTGACCTTGGGTCTTGATGTCACGAGCCTCCTCTATTGCGATCGTTCATTTGCAAATCTATTAGGCAAGGATAGAATCTTTCTCACCATCTTTTCTTGACATCTTTTCACCAAGTGCTCACGAGGTGTTGGCAATTTCAAGATATTCATGTGAAACTCATGAATAGTCTCATCTTCTTTCATCTTCAATTCTCAAATTTGGTAGTGAGCATCTGAAGTCTTGACATCTTCACCTTGGATGTCCCTCATGAGTAGTTTGAGAGTGTCCCAACATCCTTGGCGACTCACATTGATGAACTAGTGCGAAGATATTTACATCAATACCATTGAATAGGGCATTCAATGCTTTAGAGTTTCACATGCTAGCTCCTCTTCCTCTTTGCTCCATTCTTCCTCGGGTTTCAAGACAGTAGTCCCATCTTTCTCAAGCTTGATGGATGTTTCCATCCTTTGTCGGCTCTCAAGCTTTAACATCCGATCTTAAAAGGCAATCATCACGGGGTTTCCGGTACTCATAATTAGACCCATCGAATAGGTGGTCTACCTCCAAATCCTCCTTCCTTATCCATTATGCGAAACTATTATCCTATATCTCAGGAATAAAAGCGGTGCACTCTGATGCCAATTGAAATTCTGGCGGATCGTGATGTCACGAGAGAATGTTATGACACCTCCGACACTGTTAACAATTTACCAATAAATTTAAGCAGTAAAGAACACAATAAGTTGTTTACCGGTTCGGTGTCTAACTACACCTACATGCAGGGCTACCAAGCCGGGAGGAAATTCACTATTAGTAGAATTAATTAGGAATAAACCAACCATTTATCTCCTTCATTAAAACCTACAATGCAACTTCATCTAAGTCCTACTTAGACTGAGTTCTACTCACTCCCCTCGATCACGTTGATATCAACCTATTGAATAATTGAATTGTGAAGACACACTTGAATAAACTATCTTGATCTTGCTTCAAAGCTTGATCAAGACAAACACTCGTGCTTCAAAGCTTTGGTGATAAACTACCCTTACGGACAAATCCTAGTCCAGGCACTTATCAATTGATAATTGCTTGGCTCATGAAGAAACTAGAATTACACAAAATACAATGTAACTCTCCTAACGATTACAAAAAGCCTTGACGATATAAGGGTTGAATTCCTTTTATAGAAGCGATCCACGAAACTTGGTTTTGGGCTTCCATAAAGATAGCTAGGGTTCATAATTTAATCCTAAAAACATGGTTTGTTCAACAACCAATTTAGGTTTAACTAAGATTAACCTAGCACCACGTGAGCATGCATTCTAGTGAGAAAAACATAATATAGCAGCTCAACAAACTTCGAAAAATCTCGGAGCAATTCTCTGAGCAGAATGTCTGCCTGATGTCATAACATACATTATGACATGGACTATTCTGCGAATTTCCGGCCTGACTTTAGCTTCGATTACGAGTTGTCCTTTAACATCCTTGCAGGTAGGATTTATCTTCAATCTACGAATGTCATGACATTTATCATGACATTGCTATAACTATTTACCAAAATTAATGCCAACAAAACACTAACAAACTCCCTTTGGCACATTTTTTGGCTAAAACTACTTAAGATATCAGTACCCATGCGTAGAAGACAAACTAGTTCTAAGATTAAAGAAACTAGAACCTAGAGATAAGATAAATTCTACCCATACAAAATCCCACAATTCCCACAATTGCCCACATACAATTTTAAATTTCCATCTGATTTCCCAAAATTCCCGCCACTATCACCGCAGTGGTTCTTCTCCCCTTTTTAGCCACAAAGGCCAAAGGAAATAATACAAGTACCCCGAACAATATGTAATGAAGTACGGTGTTTAAAACTTACAAATATAGTGCGAGTCAAAGGATTACAATTCTATCAACAAAAGCTTACAAGCTTCCGATGTACAAACTAGAAAGAAAATATAGAGAGCGAGTTTTAAGCAATCAAGGCAATAGCAACAATGGACGAGGATCTCAATCTGGTGCTTTCTTCACGGAAGGAACACTATGAAAGGAAGCATCTTACGAACTCCTTGACTCCGACCATCGAACATCCTCATTTCGGCATCACCATCAATCTCATGGCTATCCTCATCTCGACCTCTGTGTCCTGCTCTAGTTGAGATCAGCTCTTCAAGACTTTGTTTCCTTGCTTGAAGCTCTTTGCGGGTAGCTCTTCTGCAAGGGCCAGTTGCCTTTTGAGAAGATGCCTTGGTATTGGATGTCTCACTGGATGTCATGACAATGTACGGAACATATACGCCTTGAAAAAAGTTTATAGTGGAATCCAAGGCGGGGATCTTTGCGGTACATCTCTTTCATTTAGAATATCGAAATTGGTCGGTGATAATTCCACACGCGAGGAGGGAAAGGCTATGGGTTCTTTGATAGCATAGCTTTCGACATGCAGTGCCTCGAATATATAGGATCCATAGTCAAATGTCACGAGTGCCTCTTTGCATAAATGAATCTTCGAGTCCATTAGAGATGGTGGATTTGTGATTGGTTGGGACCCGTTAGAGCACCAATCTTATGCGGGATGGCAAATTTGACACTCGACGAGTTTTCCCGAGAGGCCATTGCCTTACTTGTTTAGCGATGATGGTTTGACATATCTTGTTGTCGGTTCCTCCGGCTCTGGGTGAGTATTATCGGATCTACCAGAGGTCTGGATCACATTTGGAGAAAACGACTTTCCTCCCCTACGTACTCTGATCTGGTAGTCGTGAGCTCTATCCCCACGCCACTTGCGGTTGACTATGAACTCTTTCACCAAAACTTCATGCAGTTTGAAATTCTGTATTTTCATCGAACTCTTTAATCAAGTCGACAATTTCCTTGCATTCAAAACGTTTATTAACTCTCTTTCGAGCCACCCTCTTTAAGCAAACATACTTCATCTTCCGGCATTCTCGGGATGATGGAAGGAAATATCAATAGCCGCCAGGCACCTTGGCGGTTTCCCAGAGTTTGCTTCTTTACGGGATGAATGTTTGTGACATTCTCCTCGACATCAAAATCGAGTCTTGATCGACTACGAGGATTGATTCCTTCTCTTTTCACAATTGGTGTTCTCTTTGGTCTAGAGTCACCTGTGATTTTACTCTACATCTCTTTGTAGAGGTCCGATATGGAATACTTCTCGACCTTCCACATCTTGACACCTTTTTTTAGCAGGACTCTGTGAGACCTGTTTTCCTTCATCATCCTCTTTGCAATGCTTGGATTGGCATTGGCAATGGGGTCATTGTCTGAGAACACTTCATCTAAGTCAATGGGAGGGTTAGTTAAATGATCGGATCCTTGGTGGAGACTCTTCTAAGATCTTGTCAGAAATGTAGTCAGGGGACTTTATTAGAGATACACTTTCTTGGTGATTCCTCAAGAATACTATCGGAAATATAGTCGGCGGGGCTTTATCGAGGCACATTTCTTGGTGATTCCTCAAGAATACTATCAAATCACATCTTCCTTATCGGCGGGGTTTCATTACACATCATCAATAGGTACTTGGGATCTTTGGCGAGAATCAACATCATTCTTGGGGAGTATCATGTCACGGATGTCTCGACATTCTCGGTGACATCTGGATCAAGCGCTAAACTAGGGCTAGCGGACTTATAGTTTCTGAGTTGAAACCCGAGCAGTTGATCTTCGTTTAGGATCACAGTTACTAATCTAGCAATGGCTATATGCACAGACCTAGACCCTTCTCATTTCACTATTTACGGGGGCGAAGAGGATGGTGAAGTCTTAACGAAGGAGATGCTTGTGACCTTCTTGCATTCCGTATGTGCAATTTCTTGACTTTTACAGGTGGGTAGCTATTGCGCAATGGACTAACCCTCGATGCTTGACTTGCATGACTTGACATTTGCCCGACCATGGAGGAGATGAAGAGCGATTCTTGAGATGATGAAGATGATGAAGACATATTTTGCTAATGACTTTTGAGAGAAGGAGGCGAAAATGGCGGGGGTTTCAAGGTTTCTTTGGATGAAGAAAAGTGATACTACTTTCAAATGAAGAAACTATTATATGTGGGAGTCTCTTCCTATTCTTGGACCTTTTAAAAATAATATAAAAATAATTAAATAACCCAACATACATAATTGAAGTAAAGGTCCCTTTCATCCTTATTGTGAGAGCGGAGGTACTCTGACTCCTCACTGACAAATATCAATTTGCCCTTAAAAGCTTAAATTGACTTGTCTCGAGTTTTAGTAACAATGTCACATTGCAATGTCATGACATCATGACATTGTACTTAGTCGACATCTGCTCCATCCGGATCATCGAGAGCAATTTCTAGCATTGTATTCGACTTCAACATTGTATAGGAACACAGGTTTGCTTCTTCGAACCAAGGAGTAAGATTGTTTCTCAAGAAGACACATCCATAAAGACCTTTTACACGGGCTTTGATCAACACTTTCTCCACTTGTTTTCTTGGACAACATCAAGCTGTGTGGGGCGGGGAATCCTTTTATGTGACCATTCTTCATTCCAAATTGCTTGACAAAATTCCTTGCATACTTGCTCTTGTGGAAGAAGTGTTGAGTCTTCCATCTGAGACTTGCGGTCGAAAATGAATCAACTCTCCAATGAGGCTCGTCCAGTTCGACTTGCATTTGGTTGTCAAAATGTCTCCGATTGTGGGTATTCCTCCAAGAACTATGTTATTAACATAAATTTGAAGCACCATGATCTCTTCTCCTTTGATAAAGAGGTTTATTCAAGATTCCTCTTACATATCTTTTGTGATAAGGTGCTTGAGTCACCTTTCATACGGATCTTAGTACCTTGTTTGATTACTTTAGAAGTGGTCGGATGTCTAGACATTGAGTGTGACATTACGATTTGTTGTCGACCTTATACTTACCACAGATTCTCCCTTTATCAATGTGAAATCTTGGTATCCTTGACTCCCTCTATGGGCCAGTCCTATTCATTCCTCGAGATGTAAATGACCAAGTTCTTGGTGCCACAACTTTACTTCCTCTTCATCTTTATCATAGAACACCACGGAAGATAGAGTGGTGTTTTGATTCCACATGGCGATTGTCCTTTGATCGACTCCTTTCATAATCACTTCTTGATAATCATTGATTACAAGACATTCGAGACTTAGTGAAGTTGTTGTGAGTCCCATATCCATAGGCGACTTATGCTAATGAGATTAGCGATCAAACCTTTTACCGACACACTCCATTCGGGTTTGGAACTCCAGACCGGTTTGAGTTACCAACACCTTTGATTTCTCCTTTAGCTCCATCTCCAAAGTAACAAGGCTGGTAGAATGAGGTTTGACATAATTAAGAAGATTCTGTCTCAGTCATATGCTTAGAACACCTTGTCAAAGTACCAATCTTTCTTGGCGGACACTCTCGAGAAGTGTGAGCTACGAGCTCTGATCTTCTTCTTGTTGAGTGTATGATACCTGTTGGTTTTAGGCTTCAAGAGCCTTGATTAGGATATCCATGTGCTTTGTGAAAATATTTTATGTGACCAAACCTTCCACAATAATGACATCTCCATCTTTGAAACTTTTGTTCATGTTTCTATGATTTTGATGTTGAACGATGTTGTGACATCTGTTTTGACATTGGTTTATTGGTCATTCTTCCTTTTGTTATTAACACATTTCTTAGCCTCCACGTATCACAGGCACCTATTTCTATTTTGTGGTGTGACATCTTCTTTGCCATTTGCTTGCCGTTTGTTCTTCTCACGGTAATTAGCAAATCTCTTTGACCACATACCACAGGCAGGACACATTTCTGTTTTGTTTTGTGACAGCTGTTTTGACATTGGTTTCCATGTCTCTTCTTCTTAATGTCACCACGGGTTTCTTTTCAACCAAATATCCTAGACCATGCTTATTTCTGCATTTGTCCAAATGAAGAATTTCTTCCAACTTATCGATTACCGGATGTCAACATTTTGATTTAGACATCGATCGAGTTTGGAGTTCAACATTATAATATCACTATTTGGGTGATTTATAGTGGGTACTGTTTTCCTTTTTCTCGACTCGACTTCACATTCTCGACTTTCAACTTCTCAATCGACTTTTTACATTTCTCATTTTGTGACATACTTCACCATTTTTATACGACTTCACGTAGGTTTGAAAGCTCTTGAAATGTCACCTCATCACTAGAATCCATATCGATTGTACACTCTAGAGGGTAGTGACAAGTTTGGCTCCTTCTTCCTCAGATTCACTTCTTGAATCACCATCGGACCAGTGACAACCATTCCTTTCTTTTGTTTCTTTAGAAGGTGGGACATTGACTCTAATATGCCCATATCCTTCACAACCATGACATTGGATTCCTTGCCTTGACTTCCTTTTCCTCGACTGCGGATCTTCTGTTGGAGTCATAAGATCTGCGATGTCGAGATGAAATGTCCTTGACATTTGACCTTGACTTTGGATCAATCCTCTTGATGAGCTTGTTGAGCTGTCTTCCAAGCATTGCTATAGCTTGGATATCTTTTCTTCATCTTCCAGCATCCTTCTTGATGTTGGATACAAGTGCTATGCTCTTGTTCTTTTTGTCAGCATTCATGATCCCCATCTCAAAGTCATAAGAGATCCAATAAGTTCTTCAACCTTCAGGTCTTGATGTCCTGAGCCTCCTCTATTGCGATCGCCTTCATTGCAAATCTATTAGGCAAGGATCAAAGAATCTTTCTCACCATCTTTTCTTGACATCTTTTCACCAAGTGCTCACGAGGTGTTGGCAATTTCAAGATATTCATGTGAAACTCATGAATAGTCTCATCTTCTTTCATCTTCAAATTCTCAAATTTGGTAGTGAGCATCTGAAGTCTTGACATCTTCACCTTGGATGTCCCTCGTGAGTAGTTTTGAGTGTCCCAAACATCCTTGGCTCATTGATGAACTAGTGCGAAGATATTTCATCGATACCATTGAATAGGGCATTCAATGATTTAGGTTTCCACATGCTAGCTCTTCTTCCTCTTTGCTCCATTCTTCCTCGGGTTTCAAGATAGTAGTCCCATCTTTCTCAAGCTTGATGGGATGTTTCCATCCTTTGTCGTGACTCTCCAGCTTTAACATCCAGCGATCTTAAAAGCAATCATACGAGGTTTCCGGTCTCATAATTAGACCCATCCGAATGGGTGGTCTACCTCAAATCCTCCTTCCTTATCCATTATGCGAAAACTATTATCCTAGATCTCACCCGAAATAACAGCGGTGCACGCTCACGATGCCAATTGAAATTCACGGCGGCGGATCGTGATGTCCTGAAGAATGTTATGACACTATCGACACTCTGTTAACAATTTACACAATAAATTTAAGCGGTAAAAACACAATAAGTTGTTTACCCGGTTCGGTGTCTAACTACACCTACATCAGGGGCTACCAAGCCGGGAGGAAATTCACTATTAGTAGAATTAATTCGGGAATAAACCAACAGTTTATCTCCTTCACCAAAAACCTACCCAATGCAACTTCATCTAAGTCCTACTTAGACACGAGTTCCTACTCACTCCCCTCGATCACGGGTGATATCAACCTATTGAATTATTTAATTGTGAAGACACGATAAACTATCTTGATCTTGCTTCAAAGCTTCATCAAGAGACAAACACTCGTGCTTCAAAGCTTTGGTGATAAACTACCCTAGAGACAAATCCTGGTCAAGGCACTTATCAATTGATAATTGCTTGGCTCAAGAAGAAACTAAATTACACAAAATACAATGTTAACTCTCTAACAGTATAAAGGGTTGAATTCCTTTTATAGAGCGATCCTGAAACTTGGTTTGGGCTTCCATAAAGATAGCTAGGGTTCATAATTTAATCCTAAAAACATGGTTTGTTCAACAACCAATTTAGGTTTAACTAAGATTAACCTAGCAGCCACGTGAGCATGCATTCTAATATGGAAAAACATAATATAGCGGCTCAACAAACTTCACGAAAAATCTCGGGAAAAGCAGTTACGAGCAGATGTCACCTTGAATGTCATAACATACATTATGACATGACTATTTCTGCGAATTTCGGCCGACTTTAGCTTCGATTACGGTCCTTTAACATCCTTAGCAAGTAGGTTTATCTTGATCTCGAATGTCATGACATTTATCATGACATTGCTATAGCTAGTTTTACCAAAATTAATGCCAACTTAAAACACTAACATATACTATTAAAAGGGTGTGTAAGGGATACTCCGTTCGAGATGCAAAACAGAAAGTCCCTACTTTTTAAAACACATTAGAGAAAAGGTATTCCATACAATAAAAGTTACTAAGATCTGCTAATTTACAACAAGAACATAGTCACGTCCACGGACTATGAGTGATCGTCGACATATAATCGGTAAAATTAAATTCTTCTCTTCTAAAAATGACCGCATTCCACATAAATCATTGGCTCCACACTATTCTTTGATCAAATTATGGCTCAATAGTCCTATTCAACTTCAACTTCACCTTACAATGGTAAATAAATCCACAAACTCCCCAACGACAAATCTATATTATTGCTTATCCAAGCATAAACCTTTCTCCCAATTCAATCCGAAAACAAACAAAGCCCAAAGGTTGCAAAATGGTTTAGACCTCCAATTACATAGCACACAATTGAGGTCTCTATTATTTGATAAAATTTTCCTCCTGGACAATTGGTCTTTAGTGGATAACCTATTACGAACTAGTGATGTTCAGATCGCAACTAATTCAAATAAAAATTGAAAATTGATTAAAAAATCAAAAACTGAAAGGAAAAAACAAATATTAATAGATGTTTTTGAATGTCATTTGTGAAAATAGCTCAGATTTTATCAGATTTCAATCGATCAAAACAGAACAGAACTACAAGTATACATTTTAATATTTATTTAGTTTTTATTAATATATTATATTTTGTTAATTTATTATTCGTTGATATTTAATTTTTAATATTATTTATTAGTTTAGTTTATTCTATTTATTTTTATTATATCGTTTGTTTTTATTATTGTGAAATATTAAATGCTCACAAATTCAACACATAACAAAATATAATGCGTGAAACAAAAATAATGGGGTAGATGTTATTGTTAGTACAATAATCAGGGAGGAATGAGAGGAATTCTTACTTTGAGACTTTTAGATTTTGAACAACACACATTTGTGGTAGACACACTACATATTCACCTAAAGCCTTAAGGTGATATGTGATTGAGGTTCTCTCACTTATAAATGCTTAAGTCACCACATTCCTATCAATGTGGAACTAATTATCTTGGTTCTCCCACTTATAAATGATAAAGTCACACATTCCTATCGATTATAGGACTATTTCCCCACCCACACATGACACTCTTTACCTACTTGCGGACGCTTACCCATTACCATGAGGACTATTTCTCCACCCACACAGGACACTCTTTACCTTGCGGGACTCTTACCCTGACCATGTGGGGTACTTTTATACAAGTAAGTCGGTACCATTCTTGAAACCAAAGGCTCTTATACCATTTGTTAGCGCAACAATCGGGGAGGATCGAGTGATGAACATTCTTACTTTGAGACTTTTTATTTTTAGCAACACACCTTTGGGGAGACACATCACATATTCACCCAAAACTTTAATGTGATAGGTGAGTGGATTCTTCTATATAAATATTCAAGTCACCACATTCATATTTAATGTGGAACTATTTCCACACACTCACACTTGATATATTCTCAACATGTATGGTGGAAAACCTTTTCTATAAGAATAATTATTTAATAAAGATCTCACGGTGAATTTTGTTATATTTACCCTCCGATTTAGCGGAAGAAATAGCAATGTTATATATAACCGATTCAAAAAATTTGAAAATTGATTAAAACATCAAACACCAAAATAAAATTAATATATGTGTTTGAATGACATTTGTGAAATGCTTTCAGTTTTATCGGTTCAATCGATCCAAACAAAGCAGAACTACATGTATACATTTTAATATTTACTTAGTTTTTATTAATATGATATATTTTGTTAATTTATTATTCGTTGATATTTGATTTTTATTATTATTTATTAGTTTAGTTTAATCTATTTACTTTTATTATATAGTTTGTTTTAACCATAATATTATCGATCATTTTCATTTTGCAATATTATGTGGTATATTACATGAAACCTATAATTTATAATGTTTTTTTAAAGTATTAATTTTTTTTTTTATAATTTTGATATTCAAAAACATATTCAAATTAAATCACATAAAATTATATCAGACCACATCAAATTTTTTAACCAAACATTCAAAATCGAATAGAACAACTTGTAATTCGTCTTTAGGTCAGATGAATGTTGGCCTCCAAAATCTTCTAAACTTCCCCACAAATACTCCTAACTACAAACGCCTTGATGCTGAAGTTAGTGACATTTGTATGCAAGATGTTTTAGGATTAGAATAATGTATATTTGACATCGAATCTCCTTTTAGCTTTTATAGTTAGTTCTTAGGATTTGAAAACCCCAGAACATTCTTCGAGGGACACATATCTCAAGGGACACTTGTCAATAGATCTTGTGACCTTGTAATCCAATGACCCATGAAATATGGAAGACCTCGATGCAGTGCGATTCTAAGGAAAGCATATCTCTTTGAGTGATATGACCATCGAAATATAGGTAATTGAGATCTTTGTGGGTTATGCGGGACCAAAAAATTTAGTGATGTCTTTATTTGTGGTAATTTCTCATTTCACCCTTGTACAATAGGGTGTACCTATGAAAATCCCAAATGCCCTTAGGTGAATTAGAGACCAATCTTGAACCCACTTAATCCGTTTTTGCCTACATATATGCGGATGCATATTCGACTAAACACGAGGTTAATTCATATACATCTGAAGTCCTGCTAGTCCTTAGTAAATAAAAAGCACCCATTTTCTTAAGGAAAATAGTTAGGAGATGTATATTGAAACTATTTGTGTAGTAAATTGAGAGATACATCTCTAAATTTTTGCTTGTATATCAAAATCGGTTCTTGAGATTGTGGTGTTTTCAATCTAAACTAATTTTAATTCAATTAAAATTTTGTTATTTTTCAATGATTAATAAAAGTGAATATTAAATAACTGAGTAATGTGTTAGAATATCATAAAGATTATAATATTACAACAACTATTCTCAAAGTCGATGAAAATAAACAAAATATAATAAAAAACATATCTACTAAGTATGCATAATCAACACCTCATCTCCTCTTCTACCTACGGCAATCTTTAAGTTCTTTTTTTTTTTTTGTCACTCATGTATGCTTTGATGCATTGAGTTTGACTAATTGTTACTTGATAATTTTATCAAGTTATTGTTATCACTCAGGAGATTTTAAGCAAAGAGTTGAGTATTGTTCTTTGTTAAAGCTTTTAAACAAAACTAAGTATTTTTTATTTGAAGTGTTATCTTCTATTAGGTTCTTAAGTCTAGTAAAAAAGTTTGTGGATGTAGGTATCACTGTGGCGATTGAAAGTCAGATAGGGTCTTATATCTAGTGGTGTCTAGGTAGAAGTTGCACAAGGTAGTGATTAGGCGAGAAGTTGTAATCTAGGGTTGGTTTAGCTTTAAACTAATATAATCATAGTGAATTTACTTCATGGCTTGGTAGCCTCTATAATAGGTGACTGTTGTACCCCAATTTTCCCCCTAAGATTCTTTCATACATTCATACAATTACATTGCACAAAGATCACAAATTGGTTCTCTCTCTCTCTCTCTCTCTCTCTCTCTCTCTCTCTCTCTCTCTCTCTCTCTCTCTCTCTCATCTTTAGGGTTTTCCCTTTGGGAGATCACCAAATACCTTGTGGAAGTGATTATTGCTTATGATTGATGATTTTTATTTGAATAACCATGATGTGTACACTTTGCTCTCTAAATGTTGTAGGTGAGGTGTGCTTAAGTTCCTCAAAGAGTTGATAGGTCCATGAGTGTATCTCCATGTTTTCTCACATCAATTCTCAAGGTTTTGAAAGTATTTTCTATCCTTTAAGACCTCTGCTATCATCAACCATGCTCTCTTATCTTGAATGTATGCTTCATGCTTAAAGAGATCATCAAATTCAAATAATTTTCCATCTCATGGTCATCTATCTTGAAACTAGGGTTTTGGACTTGAGGACCATATCTTGATGTTTGTGTGAAGTTTGTGGAAGAATTCAAAGCCTTTTGATTCTTAATATAACTTCAATGGAATATTCTTGGATCCAAAAGTTTAAGTGATGAGAAGATTGTTTTAGAAGTCTATGATTGCCTTTCTAGATTGATGCTCCATCTACCTTGTGTGACTTCAAAGGATCATATCTTGGTCATCCCTTGTCTCCTTGAGCTCATTTTCTTTCACAATGAACCTAAGTATGTCTAATACAACTTAGTTAAATTGGTGAGAAAAGAAAATGCTTGGAAATTTTCCTATGAGGTTAAAAGATCACAAGTTCTTGATGAAATTCCTCAACTTTTGGTCAATTAACTTCAAATGAACATATCTTGATCATCATTAATCATTTTGAGGCCATTCGTTTTGCACAAAATCTTGAAGATGTGAAATTTGTCTCTATAAAGCCTTGAATATTGAAATTGTTTGAAAGTTGCTTGAAGAAGTCAAAGATTATAGGCCATTTCACAAATTTTCATCAAATTCACAAGATCATAACTTTCTCAATTTTGGAATTCTTGAGTGATTAGTTTTGCAAAATGTTCCTTGAGAGGTCTACTTCATTTCATCTTTGAAAATCAAGAGCAAATTTTGAGTGGAAGGGCAAGTTTGAAGAAGAAACATTATAGTTCATTTTAGAAAGAAGCATGCTTCACCAGGCTGGCGGAAAAATCAAAGTTTTTCAAGAATCCTCTGGGCTCAATCTCTCACTCGAGCATCCATTTGATTTGATGCTTTTTGCATTGTATTCTAATCTTTGAATACTTAATTTGGCTCGAAAAATCAGAAAACACACGAGGGTGAGCACATCAAAGCGCAAAGAATGATTGAGTTTTGATGCACATGAAAATCACACTTTCTTCATGAACACGGGTGAGCACGATTTCCACTCAAATTGCATCATTCACCCTCTCTTTGATCTCATTCACTTCTCCTATAAATAAGCAATTCATTCCACTCATTTCCTCAAGCTTTGAGAGAAAATCGCTTCCAACTCACACTAAACCTCGCATTTAGGAGTTACATTTTCACTCTTAGACCACTTCGGTTTGAAATTAACTATTTATTCTTCTTCCTTGAACCTCACTGAAGCTAACAGAACAAGAATTGTGACTTGAAGCTTCCTGGATCGTGCTATCCAAGTCCAGTTTCAGAGCTCTGAAAGTGAACTTCGTTCAGGTAGGAATCTCCATCAAACCTTGCAAAATAAAACATCATTGCATTCTCCTCATCTCCCCGATCCTTGTGAACTTCACCATTTGCATTTTTATTGAGAATTGACTCTGAATTTCTGAAAACAAGTGCTCGCTATTTTCCTGCTTTTTCTCAAATTGATCATGATACAAGTGAAATAAATTTTTTCCACTGGTACCATTAGAATCGTCTTGAAGAGACGAAGTGAATAGTATCGATGCAGAAATTTATTTCACGGTTTGAAGAACTCAATTACGGGAGGTGGAGGTTGAAGACAACCTACTTATCATCTTCAACCAATGGCGTGTCGTGTCATTTTTTGAGCGGATCCGGTGGCGTTTTATCATGCCGTTTCATGTGAACCCTTGGATCGATTACGTTTGTGAGTGATTCCATCAAGCGTGATATCTTTCCTTGTTTTATTTTTTATTTGATTTTAATTCTTGATCCGGTGTAAAAATCAGGAGGGTCCATATCAAGCACATCGCGTCTGATCCTTTGGATTAGCATACTAACGCGTTTTGATTGTGATCTAATGGCCCATATTTTTTGCTTTTATTTTATTTTACGATTTTATATTTTTAATGTTTTAAACTTCAAAAAATCATATAAAATTCATTTCTAGTCCAAAATTATGAAAAATTCACAAAAATATTTTGAAATATTATCTTTCAAATTTTATTTTTTCATTATTTTATTTTCAGATTTAATATTTTTATGATTTTTCTCTTTTATTTGATGTTTTAAATTGTTTTAAAATACTTTTTGACATTTAAAATTATGGAATGATCAATAGTCATTTGACAAATATTTGTGACCTCATTTTATTTTTTATTTTTATTTTTATTTTACTTTTTTTGCTATTTTTGGTTTATTTCAGCATTTTCTCTTTATTTTAAAAATAGTTTTTGACTTAGAAAAATTCTAAAAAAATTTGTCAACACTTGTTGACCTTTGTTGAACCTTGGGTAATTTTCTTGGAATTTTATTTTGATGAAAAAAATACTATTTATGTATTTAGTCAATAAAATCAATTAAATAACCTAATTTCAAATTTACTTTTAATCCTTTTATTTATTTATTTTATTTTCAATTTATTTCTGACTTTTTGAATTAAAATTGGAATCACAAAGAAAGTTGGTGATTTTGGCGAGTTAGACGAATAAAATTCATCGATGCAAAATAAATTTGAAAATGTTTTTCTTCTCCATCTTATTTTTCTTTTGTCGATTCGGAAAGTGATCAATTGGTGGCATAAACTCAATGTTCTAACATAAGCCCCAAAGATGATTTGAGCCTTGATCTAGGTTCAACACTTGTGGTGCTTGTCGTGTGGTCGCGTTGATTTCTAATTAAGCTTCGAAGTTTCCACTAACATTGACCATTTGAAATTGTCAAGCATCTTTGATCAAGTGATATGATAATTCTAAAACGGTGATATACTTGACAAAAACAATTGAAACTTGTCGTGTGGTCGCGTTGATTCTATCAAGCTTACGGCAAGTCTTCATGCGTAAGTTTGAAGATGGTCACCTTCTGACGACTAACAATTAATAATTTGATGATATACTTGACAAGTTTCAAGATGGTCATCTTGCTAACCTTTATTAATTGTCATTTATTTTATGCCTTTTATTTTCCTCTCTTTACTTTCCACATTTACTTTTATGCTCTTTATTTTATACACTTTACTTTTAGCATTTACATTTCATGTCATTTTTTTCTTTGCTCATTTGAGCATTTTATTTTCTTGTTATTTTGAATTTGCTCACTTGAGCTTTACTTTCCGTTTTAAAAATATCTAATAATTCAACTTGACCATAAAAACTTCTAATTGGACTTGGTTACTATCCTTGTACTTGAAGCTTGATCTTTGGACATAGGATTAGGACCTCTACCTCGACTTGGGATCTACGGGCTCTTAGTGTTATTACTGTCTTTGTGCAGTTATTATCTCTTTATGCGGTGGTTCCGTTATACTCGATTAAGGTGGATTTCCTCAAATCTGATCGTTCTGTTGCTCGTTTTCCTATTGACAAGAATTCATCGAGGCATAGGATTATCGAGCCTTGGTTTTGTCGATTAATTGTTGCTTATGCAGGTTGTCAAAGGATGGGATGTGGTATTGGCTCTTGATGTCAAGTACTAGCCTACTCACGAGTTAGATCTTTCTTTACTCTTACCTTTTACTTTATGCACTTAGGTTAGCCTCTTCATCTCTTCCCCGTTCTTTAATTTTCAAAATCTTCCCTCTTTTTCAAAGGATTCTTGTTTTCTAAACTCGAACCACTTTCATAAAAAACTTGGACTTAGCTCCATGAATTTTCAAACTTCTTTTCTTAATAAACTTCCAATCTATCTTATAATATTTTGACCTTTATTTTCATAAGACAAAAAAACACCTAACCTCATTCAAACCTTTTTGAACTCTTTGTAGCTTTTCTAAACTAACATTTTTCTTAAAATCAACCAACACACAAATTTGGTCCTTTTTAGCCGAACTACTTGGTTTTGATTTCAATATTGCACATTCTATGTATGTAGGCCTGAAACTCATTGGAAGTTCTATCAAACCAAAAAATTATAAAAACTACTTCTTTTCTCCCCATAATCCATTTTGTACAAACTCTTTTTATACATACATACAAATTTTCAAAAGGTTCTGCGAGTAAGTAGATGTTTTGGGTTCTAACACCTTCCTTTGCATAAATCCCGGTCCCGGATCTACGATCTTTTGTTAGGATTTTATTCGCTCTTTTCTAGTCCTTTGGATAAAATAAAAGTGTGGTGGCGACTTTTTGTTAATTTTGAGTTAAGTCAATTTGGTGACTTAGCCATATATTTAATTGCTTGACACGAATGAGAAATCATTCCTCTCTCTTGAAATTAGGTACATTGCTATTTTTCTATGATTTATCATGATGCATAGAAAAGATAAGTTTGAGGTTGCTTCAAGAATAATAAGCGATTTATGCTTAGGGCTGGGGTACTAGAATCTTAGAATTAAAAAAAAAATAGTTGAACAAAAAGTATGAATAGAAGATAGCAATGATAATGATAAAATAAATTAAAGCTTCTTAAAAAAAATAGAGAAAAAGATTTCCAAAATTATAGTACCTATAACTGATAGAAAACAAAATATGTAAGAAAGATGTAAAAAATGAGGCTTCAAATACTTAACTCCTAGCAATTAAACCTACCGGTCTAATACATCTCACATTGTCATGAGCCACGTTACAATCTTAGAAAGACTGCAAGAGCGTGTTTTTGAATAAAAAGTGAAAATTTTAGAAATCTTGCAAATTTATATGTTTGTTGTCAATTGTATGAGAATAAGTGTTTACCATATTATATCAATAAGAGTGAACTGTGAAATTGAGAGAAGGTTGAGTATATAAAAAGTTGAATAAAAAGAAGTGATAACTCGGCATCACACTACAACAAACAATATATTTCATGACAAAGCTTTCACCTTAGCTACAAAAAAAAGATGTATTATGCCTAGGAGTGTCGTGTTTTATTTTTTTATAAAAAAATAATAAAAATAACATATTCCCTCGATTTTAAGAAAACGAGGAAATAAACAAATCGGGACACACTTTGAATCCCAATATTTTGCAATTTATGTTTTATTTGTTTATAAGCGAAATCAATTAACCCTTTAATTTTTATATAACCGAGGATCAAATAATTAGATTTCACTATAAAAGAAAATAGATTTTACTCTAATCCTTACTTATATGAATCCACCTCAAATTCGCGTGCATCATTCTTTGGATAGATTGCAAACCAAAACAAATCTTCAATTTTCTTATAGAACCAAACTTTTTTCTTGCAATCTATCTCACATAATGGTTTGATGTTGTTGTTGTTGTTGTATTTTTCTAATTTGATAGATCACAAGTCAGAAAATCAATCTTGCTTAAAGTTACACATAGAGAGCTTATAAACCTTTAAAAATTTAAGCAGAGAAGGAAGGTTAATTAATTAGAAGATGGACATCAGCAAAGATATTCACTCACAAGAGCAAATATTTCTTGTCAACATTTAATTTTAATATTTTCTATAAACAATGTAATTTTAAAAAAATAGTTTTCACCTCGGTTTTGTAATAACCTAGGTGATAGTTAAAATGAAGATTATGTACCTCGGTTTTTCTTATAAAGGCGAGGGTAAAATAATCGATTTTACTATAAATATAGTTATTAAACCGATTTTACCTAAATAATAACTTATATGTAGTCGCACAAATATAAGAAATATTTACCTTTGCCATTGCCATGAATTTGATCTAGAAGCGGCTTAAGAACAAATCTATGGGATGACTTGCAAGTGTGAAAAATAAAAATTCTAGTGGTGAAAATAAATAACTTACCTAAAATTGGATAAGTTATGGAGTGTTTTGGATATGCAACATAAATATATGCAACAAAATTTGGATTCCACCAAAGATTTGTTGTTAACAATTATTTTTACGGTTGGAACAAATATCTCCTTTAGAAGTTGGATGCATTCAATCCGGATAATATTGTTGTTCTCAATAATTTAGATCTGTCATACTATTGTGTTTTAATATTGTGTAAAAATGAAACTTGAAGATATTTATCATCGTCCTTAACAAATCACTATCATCTATTTCATGACTATCAACGCTCAAGATAATATTATTAGTGATCCGCGTAAAATAAATAACACATTATAAAAACATTATTGAAATTCGACAACAGATACTTAATGTCAAAGTGAATGTTATGACACTGTATCTGACAAACTGTTAACAATTCAAACAATAATTTAAAAGACAGTTAATAACACAATCAATTGTTAACCCAGTTCAATGTGTAACTACACCTACATCTGGGGCTACCAAGCGGGAGAAATTCACTATAAAGGTATTAATTTAGGAATAAACCAAGCGGTTTATCTCCTTCACTTAAGACCTACCCAATGCAACTTCAATCTAAGTCCTACTTTGACCTGAGTTCCTACTCACTCCCCCTCAATCACAACAGGATACTAATCTAATGATTAATAGAATTGTCAAGACATTCTTCAAGAAACATACCGATTTTGCTTCAAGCTTTAATCAAGAGACACAACACTCGTGCTTCAAAGCTTTGGTGATAAACTACCCTTACAACCAAATCCTACTCCAAGACACTTATCAAAAATAATTGCTTGGCTCACAAGAATTACTAATAACACAATTACGATATGCCTTCTTGATCTTCTCCCAAAAGTCTGACATCCAACATAAGGGTTTGTTAGATAATATAGAAGCGATAAAGTCTTCAACTTGGTCTTTCACAAAAATATCTAGGGTTAACCAAAGTTAACCTAAGGACTTAGTCTTTACATCATAACAAATTAGGGTTAAACAAAGTTAACCTATTGTCCACGTGAGCATATGATTCAAACATATTAATCCACATGAGCATTTCAGCGGAATCCACGAAAACTCTCGGGAAATATAAATTTGGACCACAACATATTGATGCAGGATGTCTTAACAATGGTCATGACATCATACATCTTGCTCAACGATATTGCAGTTTTTCGATTCAACGGATCATAGCATGATCATTATGTCATGCAACCATACTGAGTTGTACCTGTAGAACACTTCTTCTGCAGAATTTATCTTCAACCCAGAATGTCATGACATCAGTCAGGACATTGTCATAATCTGGTTTTACCAAAAATTAAAGCCAACATAAAAACACTTACAAACTCCCCCTTTGGCAAATTTTGGCTAAAACAACTAAACTATCGAGAGAACTAATGCAGCAAAATTAAAAACAACTAAGCTAAACTACCAACACCCAATTAAGATAAATTCAACCAATAATTTCTTCTCCCCCTTTTTAGCCATAAAGGGGCCAAAGGTGCCATTACAACTTCCCAGAAATCAAGTTATACAAATAGCAGAAAAACTAACATAAATCCAAGTTATCAAAACAACAGGCCAAAGCAAACAAACATAAACATAAGCTCATCAACAGCGATGACGACAACAACTATCTTCACACATTAGCAACCATAGAACATCGGGCATTGTCCTCTCTAAGGAAGCACTATTTTCACCACATCTTACATTGGTACTTGCGAACCATCATGTTGTTCTTCATCAACATCCTCTTCCAACATTTCATCCTCGACCTCTGTCATCCTTCTCTGTTCCGGCGTTGATTAGCTCTTCAAGTGATTTCTTTCTTGCCTTAAGCTCTCTGCGAGTCTCTCTTAGTACAACAATAACATCGACTTTCTTGGAATTAGCTTTGACATTTGATGTCGTGATTGTCATGACAATTTCGAGGACATATGTTCCCAAAGCGACTTGTAATGAAATCAAGTGCAAGGGCTCTTTTGCATCTGAGTCTTATTCCACGGGATGTCGGGATCTTGATCAATAATTATTCAACATAGGAGGGAGGGAAGGCTATAGGACCTTTAATAGCAAGGCTTTCGGCATGTTTCATTGTTTGTTCAAAGATGTAGCTCCATAGTCAAATTTGGTTACGGTTCCACATAAATAAATCTTCGATCCATAGAGATGGTAGATTTGTGGTTGGTGGGGACCAGTTAGCTGCTCAATCTTGTGCGGCATGGCAAACTTCACACTAAGCTTGTTGGCGGTCAACTTCCCTTTCAAGGCGATTAGCTTGACTTGTTGGGCGTTGATAATTTGACAAACAGTTTGTTAGTAACCTCTAACTCGGTGAGCTTCATCAGGCCTCCCAGTATTTGTTGATCACGGATGGAGAAAGTAACCTTCCTTCCTCTCACATACACGCACCTAAAGTCTTGATTTTCCATCAGCCAATCAGCAGATAAATTCACAATGAACTCTTTGACAAAGTTCATAGCGGCTAGAAAACTTGGCAACAGTTTTCATGAGTCTAGCAAATTTTATGAGGTCCAGGACTTCCTTGCAATCAAGAGCATTGTTGCTCAGCTCTCTTTCTAAAGCTATTCTTTTCAAAAACACATATTTCCACCTGCATGCATTCTCGGGACGGTGAAAAGAAATATTGCCAATGGTAACCGAGGAACCTTAGCCAGTTTGCTTGAAGTGGGCTTCTTCTTGAGAGGAATGTCTGGAACATTGCTCTCAACATCAAAATCAAAATCTGAACTTTCATCAGTTTCAGAGGATGCAGGGGCTTTCCTCTTCTTGGACATAAATTTTCTCAAGGGTTTTGAGAGGCTACCAGCAACTACCTTTGCTTTCACCTTACCCTTGCCTTTGGATGTTCTAGTTGATTGGTCTTTTCAGCCCCTACTAGCTTTGTTCTCGATCCTAACCTTTTGAAACAACTTCAGCAGCCTTCTCTTTGGAGGGGCTTTGAACAACACTTTGTTTCTCTTTTCTAGTCATCAGCCTCCTTGCTATGCTAGGGTTAACATTTTCAATCAAATCATTATCAGAAAATTCCTCATCAACATCTATAACGGTGTCTCATCGACCTTATCGGTAGTGGTCGATGATCATCGATTTCTGAGGAGATTTCTCAATGTTGTTATCATTTGTCTCAACATTACGGTGACATTGGGATTACTTTCTATGTTAGGGATAGCAGTTTCTTGGTTCAGGGGTACCGAAACACCAGGAACAACATGGTTCTCATTAAGAATCCTAGTCACTAATCTAGTGATAGTTTGGTGAACATAAGCAGTACCTTCCCTGTTAGCTATTTCAGGGGGAACAAAAGATGAAGTTTGAGCAAATTTACCGGAAGGAGAAGCATGTGATCTTCTTGCATGTGGAGTTCTCATCTTCTTGACTTTAGTAGGATCATGACCATTGCAGTGGAGTTATTTCAAGAACATCAACATCCTTGGGTTCATGTTTTCCCTAACATCCGTGTAGATGGATGAGGAAGAAGCGATCTTCTGCGATGATGATGACAAAGATTGTTGAGACATATTGATGAGTAGAGTACAAGTGAGGGCAAGGTTTAAATTTTCTTTTGTGAGAATGGAGTGAGATCGTCAAACTTTGAGTGAAGGTATAAATGTGACTATTCCTCTTACGAAGTATTTGTAAAGAAAGGAAACTATTTATTAGCCAATCACAATAAACTTAATTAAAATATCTCTCTATTGTTTTAAGCAAAATTAATTACTACACTCTTCATATTGGCAAATACCGACTTGCCCTTAAGTTTTCAAATGACTAGTATCCATGCCTTGGTAAAAATATCGGCCGGTTGTAGGTCGGTGTAACATGCTCCAACTTAATCACTTTCTCTTCCACAAGATCTACGATGAAGTGATGTCTAATGTCAATATGCTTAGTCTGTTGTGTTGTATAGGATTCTTGGATATATTAATAGCTTTTCGAGGTTGTCACGATATAATGTCATGACATTTTGTGTGACATTGTACTCGATCGACATCTGTTTCATCGGATCATTTGAGCAATTGCTACCGGCTACTATGTATTCGACTTGACATAGATAGGGACACACAATTTTATTTCTTCTGACCAAGAGATAAGGTTGTTTCCCAAAAGAAGCATCCTCGGAAGTACTCTTTGTGTCATCGACTGATGATCGACATCAATAACTAGACAAGATAGGATCACGTCCATGATCTGACATACCATAGTTGTAGGTTCCACTCACATACTTGAATTCTTTTCACTGGTTTATGTGACTCACTTTGGTTCGACTGTATCTTGCACATACTCAACGCAAAAGCTATATCGGTCTGTAAAGTATAAGGACTTCCTATCGTATACATATGAAGCTTTGATCCACTTATCCACTTGTGTCTTTGGACGACTTTAGATGAGTAGGGGCGAGTCCTTTTATAGTGGAATTCTCCATCCCAAACTTCTTGACAATATTCTTGGCATACTTGCTTTGAGAAAGAAAAAATGAGTCTTTCATCTATATGACTTGTAGTCCAAGAAAGTAGGTCGATTCTCCATGAGGCTCATTTCAAATTCAACTTGCATCTGGTCGTAAAATATTTAACCATTTTATCGACATTCCTCCAAACACTATGTCATCAACATAAATTTGAGCTACCATTATTTTTCCTCCTTCATCCTTCACAAAAGAGTTTTGTCCAATCCTCCTTTCCTGTACCCTTTGTCGGTGAGGAACTTTGTCGACCTTTCATACCAAGCTCTAGGAGCTTGTTTGGACCATATAAAGCTTTTCTCAATTTGTATACATGATCGGAGTTTGGATCCACAAACCCTTTAGGCTATTCCACATACACTTCTCCATTTAAGTACCCGTTTAGGAAGGCACTTTTCATCCATCGAAATAGCTTAAACTTCAAAGGCAAGCAACTCCCAGTAGTCGGATTGATTCCATCACGGCTACTGAGCAAATGTTTTATCAAAATCAACCCCAACTTGAGTGTATCCTTGTGCAACAAGCCTTGCCTTATTCTTGGTGACAATTCCTTGACATCGACTTTTTTTGTAGATCCACTTTGTGCCAATGATATTTGTTCCTTGGTCTAGGAACTAACTCCGTACCTCATGTTGTTTGTTTGGTTCAATTCATCTTGCATGGCTCCAATCCAGTATTCATCAGTCAAAGCTTCTTTAACATTCTTTGGTTCAATCTTAGACACAAAACAAGAGTTTGAGATGATTTCTCTAGATCTTGTAGTGACTCCACTGTTAGGATCTCCTATGATGAGTTCCTTGGGATAATCTTTCTGAATTCTGATGGAAGGATATTTGTTATTTTCCTTTGATTCAGACTCTGATGAAGTAGGATTAGACACATCATCCTTTCTAGACACTTGTGTGGGAGTGTCAAATAATGTCTCAACATCATATGGGACATTGGTTTCCTCATGGTGATCATCAACTGTGACATTTATAGATTCCATCATAACTTTTGTCCTGGAATTGAACACCCTATATGCTCTGCTGCTGGTAGAGTATCCCAGGAATATTCCTTCATCACTTTTAGGGTCCATCTTTCTCCTTTGTTCACGATCTGTCAGAATATAACATTTGCTCCCAAAGACATGGAAGTACTTCACAGTAGGCTTTCTTCCTTTCCATATTTCATAAAGGGTGGATGATGTTCCCTTTCTCAATGTGACCCTGTTGTGGACATGACAAGTTGTATTCATAGCTTGAAAAGTGAATAGGAAGCTTCTTGGCATGTATCATTGCTCTAGTGATTCTGTATAGTTCTATTTTCCTTTCCACAACTCCATTTCTTTGAGGATTATAGGTGAAGAGAACTCATGATTGATTCCTTCTGAAGAACAGAACTCATCAAACTTACTATTTTCAAATTCCTTTCCATGATCACTTTTGATCTTGAAAATGCATCCTTCCTTTTCTCTTTGAAGTCTTTTCCACAATTCTTTAAAGACATCAGATACATTAGATTTTTCTCTAATGAAGTTTATCCAGGTGAATCTGGAAAAATCATCCACAACAACATAAGAATATCTCTTTCCACCAAGACTTTCTACCTGCATGGGACCCATCAGATCCATATGTAGAAGTTCTAGCACCTTGGAGGTGGTTGGATGTCTTGTCTTTGGATGTGACATTCTAGTTTGCTTCCCAACCTGACATTCACCACAGACTCTTCCTTCATCAATCTGAAGCTTTGGAATCCCTCTGACAGCTTCCATGGATATGATCTTTTTCATTCCTCTAAGATGTAAATGGCCAAGTTTTTGGTGCCACAGTTTCACTTCCATTTCTTCTTTGGCTATGGAGCACACAGAAGAATAGTTGGTGTCTTTAGATTCCCATAAGTAACATTTGTCTTTTGATCTGACTCCTCTCATTAAAACTTCTTGTTTTTCATTTGTAACAAGGCATTCAGACTTGGTGAAGTTGACTTTGAATCCTAGATCACATAGTTGACTGATACTAATGAGGTTAGCAGTTAACCCATTTACCAGTAACACTTCATTCAAGTTTGGGACTCGGGGGTCCAGTTTTCAACACCTTTTATTTCTCCTCTAGCTCCATCTCCAAAGTGACATATTTGGTTGAATGAGGTTTGATGTCACTCGGTGATTCTTGATCCGATCATATGTTTAGAACATCCTTTGTCAATACCGGTCTTCTTTGGCGGAGACTCTAAGAGAGGTGTGAGCTATCAAGGCTGATATTTTTCATCCATTGTTGATTCTTTGGTGCCTTGTTAGTTTTAGGTTTGACATGTAGATCGGTTAGGATACCCATATAATTTGAAGCAAAATGGCTTTATGTGGCAAACCTTCCACAATAATGACATCTCCATCTTTGACATTTCTTCTTCATGTTTCTCTGTCCTTGATGTTGAGCCCTATGTTGTGACATCTGTTTTGACATTTGTTTATCAGGCCTGGTTTTCTTCATGTCAACAACATATTTCTTTGCACTAAATCCTAGACCGGACATGTTTCACGCATTTTGTCTAGTCGAGTATTTCTTCAACTTATCGGTTCCATTTGTTAACATCTAACGGACTTTGTCATCGATCAAGTTTGGAGTTCAACACTAGAACTTCACCTTTGAGGTGACTTATAGTTGCAATGTCTACATTCTTCTCGACCTCCAACTTTACTATAAGCTTCTTCTATTTCTCATTTTTTGGAAGACTTGGCCTCTCGATACCTGACTTCTTGTAGAATTGACAAGTTCTTCAAATGTCGACTCCTCATCACTTGAATCGTTACGAGTTACAAACACACTTAGTGCGATAACAAGTTTAGTGATTCTTCTTGAGTCACTTTGAGTCACCATCGGACCAGTAACGGACATTCCTTTCTTTTGTTTCTTTAGAAGGTGGGACATTCGACTCTAATGTGTCCATATCCTTCACTGGTGAAATTCACAGCGTGGGATATGTGATGTCACGAGAATGTTATGACACTATCGATACTCATTAACAATTCACACAATAAATGTAAACAACGATAAAGAACACAATAAGTTGTTTGCCGGTTGATGTCTAACTACACCTACATGCAGGGGCTACCAAGCCGGGGAGGAAATTCACTATTAGTAGAATTAATTGAGGAATAAACCAACGGTTTATCTCCTTCATTAAAACCTACCAATGCAACTTCAACTAAGTCCTACTTAGATCGAGTTCCTACTACTCCCCTCCGATCACGGACGGTGATATCAACCTATTGAATAATTGAATTGTGAAGACACACTTCAATAAACTATCTTGATCTCGCTTCAAGCTTTAATCAAGAGACAAACACTCGTGCTTCAAAGCTTTGGTGATAAACCACCCTTACAAACAAATCCTAGTCCAATGCACTTATCAATTGATAATTGCTTGGCTCTAAGAATACTAGAATTACAATACAATTGTTAACTCTCTAATAGTACAAAAGTATGATAGGTTGATTCCTTTTATAGAGGGTTCATTCAACTCAGTTTGGGCTTCCATAAAGATAGCTAGGGTTCATAATTTAATCCTAAAAACATGGTCTTTCAACAACCAATTTAGGTCTAATTAAGATTAACCTAGCACCACGTGACATGCATTCTAGTAACGGAAGAACATAATATAGCATTCAACAAACTTCACGAAAGTCTCGAGCAGTTACATAGCGAATGTCTGCAGAATGTCATAACATTTGTTATGACATCGAGACTATTCTGAGAATTTCAACCTGACTTTAGCTTCGATTCGAGTTGTTCTTTAACATCCTTAGCAAGTAGGATTTATCTTCAATCTACGAATGTCATAATATTTATCAAGACATTGTTATAGCCTAGTTTTATCAAAATTAATGCCAACTAAAAACACTAACAAACTCCCCTTTGGCACATTTTTGGCTAAAACTACTTAACACATCGAGTACCTATCGTGAGAAGACAAACTAGTTCTAAGCAAAGAAACTAGAACTTAGAGATAAGATAAATTCTACCATACAAAGAATCCCACAATTCCCACAATTGCCCACATACAAATTTAAACATGTCATACGGTTTCCCAAATTTCCCGTACTATCACCACGTAGTTCTTCTCCCCTTTTTAGCCATAAAGAGCCAAAGGAAACAATACAATTTCCCAACTTTCAACATATAATTAAGTGCGGCATTTTTAGGGGTACATCTCATCAGGCATTACAATCTGTCAATAGAAAGATTACATAACGAGAATACACAAGCGTGGAAAATACAAGAACAAGAAACAATTGTGGAACAAAAAAGCGAAGCGAGGGCACGGAGTACAACTCAATTGCTTTCTTCTCGGAAGAAAGCATGGAAGAACATCCTCGAACCTTCTTCACGGCGGTTGCTTGATCACCTCGACATCTTCATCCATATGAGCGGCGGGATCATCACGGCGACCTTTCTTCTTGACCTGTGTCTTTCTCCTCTTCAAGTGTAGAGATCGGTTCTTCCAGATTTTGCTTTCTTGCTTCAAGCTCCTTGCAAGTTGCTTTTGCCACGAATGACATTTGCCTTTTGAGAATTTTCTTTGTGAGTTGATGTCTTAGCGATGTCACAACAATATCTGGAACATGTTTGCCTTGGAAGAGTTTGTAATGAAATCCAGAGCGGGGGCCTTTTCATATTGAATCTCTATCACCAAGTATGTCGAGTCTGATCCACTAAAATTCCACAGTGGGTGTCATACCCCAAAATTTGCCCTCCATCTTCTCAAGATATCTCATACATCTATACTCGGATTCCTCGAGTTGATCGGACAAACTCTCTCCTAGACAATCAACCCAAACTAGGGTTTGGTATCTCAGATCAAGATGGACTTCCAATATCTCAATGGTCTTCATGCCTCCTCATATGTTTCAAAGATTCTCCATATCAAGTTTCAAGCCTCACAAGTCAGTTTCCTCGGACAATTGCTCGGATGGTTGAAAATCGGTTGTATTGAACAAAAGTCAGCTGTGGTCAACATACAGTCAAACTTCATAATTTTTTGTCAACATCCTAATTTTGAAGTTACATTCATCATTTGATTAAGGTTGATCATGATTCATCAAGAAAACTCAAGATTTGCTCAAAAGTCGACTTTCTAAATTAGGGTTTAGGTGAAAAGTCAAGCGAACTTTAGTGATCATAACTTTCTCACTTTCTCAAATTTTTCACCACCTCTTGTTTTGAAGGAAATTCAATTCTCTACAACTTCATGTCTCACAAGAATGTCAAAAATGCTTCATTTGAGAGGTATAGCTCGAAACATTCAGTCATTTCAAAGTCAACAAAAAGTCAACTTTTTGTTTGAAGATATATTGAGCATGGTAACTCCAATTGAGATGAGACAAAAAGGTTGGTTAGAAGACTCTTAGAGCTTTCAAAAGTCCAAGAACACTCAAAAATGTGAAAAATTGAGCAAGATGCACCATTCACAAGTTGGGCAATTTTGAAGGAATGCACAAAGAGATACTAAAAATCAAATTTTTGCAAATGGGCTTGCTTTTCTTCATCAAACTTATTCCTCATACAATTAGGAATATCCAGCCCAATGCCACGAATTTTTGATTTATTTTTCTATTTAATTTGGAATTTATTCATTTAAATGCAAATTAAATTTAAAAATAAAGTATAAAATCAAAATTAATTGAAAGATTGATTTTTATTCTTTCCTTGAGACTCAAGTAACTCACAAAGGCCAGCAATTTCGAAAATTGATCAATATGGCAAGATTGGATTGAAATTAATCAAATTTTGAAAATTTGATTTTACAAAAATCAATTTTGATTTACATTGAATGTTGATTGATTCTTTCAAAACCATGCCAAATTCATCCGGTATAAATGTGTGATGCATACCTATCAGAGAGAGCAGAAAAATTGCCCTAAAACCTATTCCAAAGCTCAAAAACCGTGACCTTAAGCTATTGGCAATCACACTTCGTCGATTTCAATCCATTTTGAGGTGTCAACACATTCCTTGACATCTCGAGAATCGAATCGGACCTTTACTTTGCCAAAATCATCAAGAATCGTGGAAAGATTTGGTTTGTTCTTGAATTTTCAAAAATCGATTTTCATTCATGCATTATTAACTTGTTTTGATTGTTTGTTCATGTTTAGAATCAAGTATGCAAGCTATCGGGCGGTTTAATTGTGTTTTGAGTGCTGGATCGAGTTATGCCATTGCTAGGGTTTAGAGATCGATTTAGGGTTTCATAAACAGGAAAAATGGACTATAAGACCTATACTAAGCAGCGTTCGTGATGATCCGAGGAATCGAACCATGCATTTAGAATTCATTTATATTATGTGTCTTTGGATTTTGATTTTGCGAGGGACCTTAGCGTCGAACAATGGCCGGCGCTAGCTTCAAATATTTGAATCGGGGACGATGAAGCTTGTGCAGACGAGGAGACCGGGCGACACTTGTCTTTGTTTTACTTGATCCGGTTTTCAAGCGGTGAACCGTTAGCTCGATTGGTCAAACAGGGAACTCAAAGTTTGATAAGGTCCCGATTCGAATCTGGCAAGACCTATATTTTTTCTTCTTTTACAAAACTCATATTTTCCTATTTTCATATATTTTAATATTTTGCATTATTTTAATTCTTTTCATATTTTATTTATGCATTAAAATTGTCAAAATTATTTTCCTTTCACATTTGTTTCTGAAAATCTTTATTTAATTTAATAAATTAAAAATACAATTTTGCATGCATATTTATTTTTATTCATAATTTTGCATTTAAATCATTTTGAATTCATTTTAATTATTAAATTGCATCAAAAATCCCAAAAATTTATTTTAGCATATTTATATTATTTCCAGCATGTAATATTTCTCATATAAAATTTGCATTTTCTAACATTTTTTCTCTTATTAAGTCTCGCATTTCAGATTTCGTTCTTTTCTGAGTTGATCAGAGTTGAATGATTCTTGTTTTTATCATTTTGTTTTTTCAATAATGTAGCTGTATATGGGATAATAGTTTAAAATTAGGTCTTTATTTTTCTGCATTTTTA
>CM038794.1:131271304-131428898 GCA_021764765.1 Vicia sativa
TCATCCTTTTATAGGCAACAAGTTCTGAAATGTTAGGCAAAGAAGGACAAGCTTTTGGTGATTCAAAGATAACTTAGAGGGCAAGAATGGTATTTGCCAAAAAAGGAAACTTCCTTTTTTCACCATGTGCTATATTTTTACATTTTGATCCAATCCCTTCAATTATCACCTCTCATTGATATTTATCAGTTCATCTATCCACTTGGCAAGGTTAGAAAGCTTCTAGATGAAGAAACACAAAAATGACCTATAATTTTGATGTTTTGACTTTGAAAATCAAGTGTCATGGAGCCTTATGTTTCAATTTCAAAAGTGTATCTAGACTCCATGGATTTGAGAGTTCTTGGACATTTTGGAAAGATTTTTCCATGATCTACAACTTTCATGTTTTGAGTTTTTTCAAATTCCAATTGGAACTTGGTGAAAAAATGGCTTGAAGTTTGGAAAAAGTAAGAAATTTCAACACTTAGAAAAATTTCTAAGTATAAAAACTTTTGACTTTTTGTTGACTTTTCCAAATTCTTTGATTTTTTATGATCATGATGGATCATGTGAAGTATTTTGATGATGGAAAAAGTTTTGTTTTGAAAAATTTGACCAAAAGTCAAAGTTTGACTTTTCTGTGCAGATGAAATTTCATCAGATGTTTCTGAAAACGACTGATGAATTCTGTGAACCTCTGTGATGTTTTGAATCCAGAAATTAGGTCAAGATGTTGTATCTAAGATATAATGACCAATCTCTATCCAAAAAAGTCAATCACTGCTCAAAAAATCAGAGAATGCCTATGCTCGACCAAAACCCTAATTGGTCGATCCTCGATTGATCAGTGAAGAAAATGGATATCTGAGGATTGAAAGCTGATGATTTGATCAAGATAGATCAAATGGAGTGAGAAAATCTCAAACCCTAATTGGTTAGCTCTTGAATTAGATGAAAATATGATGAAACCCTAATTTTGACCTGTGAATGCTATACCCGATTAATGTTGTCTGAACTGTTAGTTATGAAATGATGTAAATGTAAGGTGGTATATTAGGTCAAAAATTGGGGTATGACACCCTCCTCCTCGGGTTCCGGAACATCAACCTCTTCGGATTCCGGAAATTGAACCTGCTCGGGTTCCTCTTTGTAATCTGTAGAAGAGGACGCACGTGAAAGGAGACTCCTCATATCAGAAGTCGTTGATCCCTCCACTTTATCTCGCGGTACCCAAATGCGTCCTCGAAGGATCGTAACCTGCTCAGATCTCTCTCGTCGAGCGAATGGAGTTTGTCTAGGCATACCAAGTCTCAATCTGTTGAAGTTATCTACCATTTATCTGGAAAAAAACAAATAATTTTTAATTAAAGGGAAGTGAACGAACAAGGACATGTTTGAAAATTAAAAAAAAAACTCAAGCCTTTTTTTCGGAGATGCATCTCCGAAAATCCTCAAAGGGGTTTTCGGAGATACATCTTCGAAAAAAACTTGCGACTTCCATACCCAAAGCTTCAACCTAACAACACCATTTTTACACATAAAAACAAGTTTTTTTTACAGGTTATACATAATCTAAACTTAAAATATACATGCTAAGATTAAACGGGATTGAAGGACTTACTCAAATTTAAAGTTTTTAAAGTTGTTGAAATTTGTTGAAATTGAGAGTTGTAGTGAGTTATAACAAGTGCAAATGAGTAAACAAAGTTGAATGAGTTTTGAAAGTAGATATTTTATAGGTTTTGGGGGTGTTTGATAGTTAGAATATGGAAGAAATGGGAATGAGGGGTGATTGTTCGTGTTTGTTACTGTAAACCCTTAATTCAGAGATGTATCTCTAAAATATCCCTGATTTTGAAAAAAGTGTTTCGGTAATACATCTCCAAAAATATTCTAGAAAAAATAAATTGTGATCCTTTCGAAGATACATCTCTGAATTTTGAGAGTAAAAACAAAATTTTGCCAGAGGTGGCTAAGAAGGTGTAAGGGTGGGGAAATAAATTCTCTTTATATATATAACATTCAATGTAATAAAAAGATATGGGGCCCTATTATTTTTAAGGCCCTACGTTGTAGTCATGCTTGCACAGGCACATAGGGTTGGGCCTAATGACACATATAATAGAAAGTAAAGAAGAAGTTAAAGGCATCTGAAGTAAAAATTGTGTACCTTCTCCTCTTATTAGAGAATATAGTTATATAACTTATGCTCCTATATTCAAACGTTTTAATCAAAAATGTTTTGAACTTTAAAAATAAAAATGATAGTTTTTTAACTAAATTTTTCAACCCCCACAATTCACCCACCCTTATGTGTGTGGAATCATATATTCGTCATATGTAACACAAGGTAAAATACTTGTTAGGCTGTTGGCTTGGTAAGTAGGTTCAGAAAGAAGTCTAGAACATGCCACCTACTGACAGCTAAAAGGATCCTAAGGTATATTAGAGGAACATTAGATCATGATATACTTATGCCAAACCCAAAGAACACTAGCAAGAAAGAAATTCCATATGGTTATTCTGATTCATATTGAGTAGGAGATACTATTATATAAAAAGTAATTCATGATAACTTTTTATGATTGGAGAAACTTCAATCTCATGAAACTCAAACAAGCAATGAAAAGTAGTTATACCTTCATGTGAAACAAAATATGTAACCGCTTGTCAAACACTCTGAATAAAAATGTTATTGGAGTAATTGAATATTATTGAAGCATTGAAGACCAAATTATTGGTTAATAGTAAAACTACAATTGGTTTAGCTAACCATGCAATAAGTTATTGTTGGAACAAGCATAATGAGATAAAATATCACTTCTTGAGAGATTAAGTGAGTAAGAACAAGTTGGAGAATGAGTATTGCAAAACATAACTACAACTTGTAGACATAATCACCAAACCTTTGAAGAAATATTTGATTTATTTAGAGAAATGACGGGAATAAAAAAACTAAGAGATATGAATTAAGAGAACTGTATTGTATGTAATTTGAAGTGGTGTAATTGGAAGAGGTCGCGTGGACGTGGCGAAGGCCTCCGATCTGCCTATTGTCCTTTTCAAATTTCCCATTTGTTGGTTCGAGCTCCCCTCTATCAAATAAGGCACCCTTTCTCCAAATATGTCGCCTGGATCCTCCGTGTCCCCGTCCATAACACATGACCGTGTGAGTAATGAGTATTTGGTCAACAAACAACACATAGAGAATTGTGAGAATTAACTGTACTCCTTAAATTTTAGAGAATCAACTATCCGTTCTAACAATAGTTACTATATCCTTCTAAAGCTTATATTAAAACTTAAGGCAACAATAAATACCTCAATATCGCAATAGAAGAAAAGAGACAAGACAAAAAAATATAAATAGATACCGGAAATTTTCACTCCACATGAGCTAGTTAGCTCTCAACCTCCCAACAACTTTAAACCTTTTAATAATCTTTAATCACTAATAATTATCACACATTTGTATTTTTAACAAATACACAATTTATATTTTAGGTTTAAATGCACTTTTGGTCCCCCTATATTAACTTTTTTAACATTTTAGTCCCTCTATAAAAATAACCAACTATTAGGTCCCCCAATATCATATTTAATGTTTTTTTAGTGGTCCCCTATGATAAAATAGTCTAATCTGTATAGGTGATATTGAAATTATGAAGTGACATTTTTTAATTGATGTCACGTCACTATAAATGTTTAAAATTTTTTTTTCAAGTTTTCTTTATAATAATTAAACGTTTTTAATTATTTTAGTTATTTTTGTTTATAAATATTTATTTAGAAATTATATATTATAAATTTTAATTCTAAAATATATATTTTTGGGTCTATTTTTAATAACGTGACAACAATTAAAAAATGTCACCTCATAATTTCAATGTCACATATGTAAATTAGACTATTTTATTATAGGAGACCTCAAAAAAAATATAAAATACGATATTGGAAACCTAATAATTAATTTTTTTTTTATAGAAAGACTAAAATATTTAAAAAATTAATATATGAAGATAAAAAATGCATTTAAGCCTATATTTTATTAAAGTTGACCTGCGTTACAAGTTACTTACTTGAACACAAATTAGTTGAAAACTATTGGGCAATTGCATAAACCTAGGAAATGAGTGTAAACCACTAATATTATAGGACTCACATATGACAGTGTATAATCCATTAAAACTAACTTTAGGACATAATAAAAGACTCATTCTCATCCTTTGAAATGGAGATGCTGTAATAGTTTTATTGACTTTCGAACATGTTTGGACCGTTCTACAAAAGACTACAAAACATTGACATGGAGACAGTGACACGTAACTATTCTAGTTTTTCTTGGCTGAGCTATCAATGAATTTTGACCTTTATCTAGTTTCTAGCTCTTGTCTTGAAAATGGCAGAATCTTGGCCACAACATGATATAAATATCTAATTTATAATAGAATACTGTACCTGCTTAACATTGGCACCTGGATGCCATACATCATACCAGAATTTAATCCATATAAAGAAAATAGAATGCTTAATATGTTATATAAAATAAAAAATATCAACATTTTTATAACCAAATATTTGTTAGTATGTTATATTGACAATATCAACAAAAATTGGTTCAGTTGTTACGAGAATTTAATATGGCTAGCAGATTGAAAATTATATTTATAATTTTGGATTGATATCAAACACTTTAATTTTATAATTACATTCATAAATATTATGAATGTTTATCCTATTATAGACAGTTCAGTTTCTTAAATTTGAAATATTCTAAAAAAATTTTCTCAAATTTAATAATAAGCTGCCCCACCACAACCACTTAAACAACTTTTAAAAGAAAGGCCGGTACAAAGATCAACTAGATAATTAAATATTTAGATTTTTCTTTTTTTCTTAATTTTAAATAAATATTTTAAATACAATAACTAAAAAATATCATAAAAAAGATACATCAACTAATATATTTAATCATTTGTACCAAAAAATATATATTTAATCAAAATAATAATGCAAAGTAAATAATAAAAAAGACAAATTTCAAATATAATAATTTAATATTAATATTATTATTATTATTTAATTTTTTAAATTAATTTTGACAAAGTATGAATCAATACTGCTATGGAATATTATATATATATATATATATATATATATATATATATATATATATATATATATATATATATATATATATATATATATATATCATTCTCATATTCTCATTTATAAATATGTCCTCATATATATGATAACATAATTTATGAGAATGATATATTTATATAAGAATATGAGAACGAATAAGAATCATTGAATTTAAAAATGAATGTTAAGATTAATATATATTTTTAAAATATGATTAATGATTTCTCGTCCTTCTTAATGATACATGATTTAATGAAAATCATAATTTAACTTCAACAATTTCTTTTCAAATTTGATGGTTCTTATTTATTTTCATATTTCATGTAAATATATAATTTATATATATATATATATATATATATATATATATATATGTGTGTGTGTGTGTGTGATATTTACTAAATACATTTGGTTTATATTTTATATTCATATTCTAACTAAATATTAAATATATTTAGATTTATAAAAAATACTATAGAAATATTTTAATAATAATTTAAACATTACAATAAAACTATTTTAGTTAAAAATCTCTTTTTATGGTAGTTTTAAATTTTAAGCATAACAGAAAACATTGAATAAAATATTCTTCATATCAAAATTATTAAATTTAAATATTAATTAAATATAATAATTGACATCCATAATTATTGTTATATATGAATTCTCATCAGGTACGTGTATATGTATTACATAAAGAATGTATTGATATCTTTTAAAAAGTTAATAATTTTTCTTACTAAGTGGTTTACCCCTTCGAATTATAAAATATGTTAAATTTTTATATCAAAATAATAATTATAATAATAATAATAATAATACATATATTTTCTTGTTTGATGATTAAATATCAATGTCATAAATATTATTTTCATCAATTTGTTTAACATTATTATTAAAATATTTAAAAACATTTTTAAATTTTATTTTATTTATTATTTAAAATTTTAAAAATAAGAATTAGAATCTTTAAAATTATATATGATATAATACAATTTAAATAAACACCCCTAAATTAATAAAATCCAATGAAAGCTGTGAAGAAATAAAAGTCAGTAAATATTAAATAACAACCACCACCTTCATAAAGTATTGGTTGAGGAATAAGGAGGCACATGCTTTTGCTTTTATTTTAAAACCACTAATAAAAACAAAACTTTATTGAGTGATAGCAAAACTCTAACCACCACACACAAAATGTAGCTTCTACTTTTTCACAAACATATTAAAAATCACTTTAATTTTAAACTTTAATTATATTGGTGTAAATTTTTTAATACGTAAGCATCTATCAGTGTTATTTAAGAAATAATTAAATTAAAAATAAAATATAATTTATAATCTAATATTATAATTTATTGACGGTATAAAATTTCTTTACACTGTCATATATTTCATTAAATTCCATTAAATTCTTAATTTAAATACTAGATAAATGCAAACAAATGTTTTTTAGGATTAAATATTATTTAATCATTTATATTTTATTCTTAAAGTATAAAAAATCATATAACTAAATTTAAATTCCAAATAGTTTCATTCGGCCCGGTCAAATAAAAATCCCGACTCATTAACTTTTCGATTTTTTTGTAAGAACGATTTTTAAGATGAATTCTTATTTGAGTTAAATGTCAGGGGTCCCTATAAATATGACACCCTTCAATTTTAGTCTATATATTTTTTTTCTTTAAATAATGGTCCTTGCAATATTTTTGTCCATATTTTTGGTCTCTCCTATTAGATTTCACTAACGGAGGCTTACGTGACTCGCTATGTGTGACGCTATGTCAACTAAAGTTAAAACTAAAGAAAAAAAGACAGATTGCGGGGGTTTTGAACCCCTTTAAGTGACATAAAAAACAATAAATTTTTAACTTTGAATTTTATCATGCATAAAGTAATGTATACTTACACGATTGACTCAAGAATCTCTTCCCAATCTAATTCATATCTGAGAGTCCATTTTCTCCCTCAATTACTTTTCAAGTTTAGCTCACTTAAAGTTTGAGTTGTAAGAAAATAATAAAGTCAATTCACGATTTCTCACTCCCATTTTCTTTTCTTAATAGCAAGGTTCTCTCAGTGAGAATTCGTGAAGAGTAGTTCCATTTTTTCAAATAAATACTTAAGTAAATAACTGATTCTTTTGTTGGTAGTATAGAGTGGAGCAAAAAGTTCTACATAAAAAAAAGTGTGTACAATATATGTGAAGTGATGACTATGGAATGGATGGTGCAGGAGGTGCTCAAGTTTCAGTGTTTTCACCCAATCATCTACAATTTCTTGTGGTATAACTTTTTATGTTCATTGTTATGGCACAAAATTTTTTTTGTTGATGTTACATGCACCAAATATTTTCTTCTTTCAAGTCTTATAAAAAATTGAAAACAATCGGTTTGAGCAGAACCTTATGATTTTTCTCCCCTAATAAAGTATCTCTTGCCTCAAAAACTGTGCATAATTTTAAAATGAGATAATTTTGTAATTATACTTTACATAGCACCAAAGAAGAAAAACTAGTAACACAAGTGTAAGTCTAAGTCATTAAGGAAACAAAGTTCTACCCCCATTTATCCCTTTGTAATAAAATTTTGCAGGTTCTACCTTAAAGCTGCTAATGTTGTTATGGAGAAAAGGGTCACTTGCCTAGTATTATCGATTTAAGTCCCGATCAACTGTGTTACTGGCCCTCAACTATTACTTCTTCACTTGTAATCCTTGCACCATCCAAAGGAAAATGGTGTTGAATGTTTAACTCAAGTCTGGAAGATTATAGAAAGATATGGCATTATTCTTCATGGTTAAGAAAAACAACCATTGAACCATTAAAAAATAATATTGAATATGTGTCTTATGTAATTTGCTTAATAGATAAGACTAAACATATACTTATGTGTCTTATGTTTTTTTGAAGCCTATATAAATTAAAATCCAGCCATGATGTAGATATATCAATTTTAGAAATAAATGAGTGAGTTATTATAAATCAATCTCTCTCATTTTCCAATTAATGTGTGTGAGAATTTTGTATTAAAAGGTCTAATTTGATACCAAATGGTTATCATATATTAATGGGAAGGAAATTCAATTCCTTTTTCCATGTAACTAACTATATTGGTTGTTCTATAATATAGAAAAACAAAATATCCAAAGTTTATACAGATACTTTGAAACCGTACAACAGGGTAGAAAACTCAATAGACAACAATTACCTGTAAGTGACCTACAAATCTATTACAGGGTTATATAAAAGTATATCTTGCATTGTTATTCATGATTCCCATTTTCTTTCGTCACATTATTGCAATATTTTTAAAGCATTTGATTTGTGCAAAAAGAACATACTTCAATCACTTATAATTCTCTTGATATCACAAATTTTCTGTAAAACTGAACTATATTATCGATATTGTATTAAAAGTTAAAACCCCTTTAGAATATGATACAATGAGGAATGAGTAAAGATTGAATTCAAAGTTGAAAATTTATTGTTTTTTAAGTTATTTAACGGGGGTTTAAAACCCCCGCAATCTATTTTTCTTAGTTTTGACTTTGATTGACGTCGCATACCACATAAGTCTCCGTTAGTGAAATCTAACGGAAGAGATCAAAATAGAGACGGAAAATATTGCGAGGACTATTGTTTGAAAAAAAAATTTATAGGAACTAAAATTAAAGGGTGTCATATTTATAAGGACTAAAAACATATTTAACCCTTCTTATTTACTCAATCCTAAAATTTAGATAAGATTATCTCAAATATAAAATATTTTAAAATAACAAATAATTATATAATTATAGTATATAATGAATAATTAAATATATTAAAATTAAATAGTATTATTTGATTGGTTAAAAATATACTATATAATTTTTTATGATAAGTAAAAAAATTGTCACTTTTTTGCATTTGAACCAGTAAAATGACCAATGTGATTAATTTTATTTAAACTTTTTTATTATAGAAATTAGACATTCTTTTACGCGTAATTGTAAAAATTAAAAGTGTCTTAAATTTTCGGATGTCTTGAATAAGTTAAATGTGATAAAATTAATCAATATATTTTATTATTGTTTAACTATAATATATTTTATGAAATTTTATTTAGTAATGATTTAATTGTGTTAAATGAGCTCCAATATCAAATTTGAATTTTAAATGAAAACAATGCTTAATTAATGTCTATATTTTTCGGCAGAAATTCTGTATGATTTAGTTGTTTAACTTAAAATTTTTAAAAATTATAATATTAAAAACGTCACATAAAAATATAATTATATATTAATAAAAATTATAACAATAAAAACCTTTCAAAATCTTTTTATAATATAAATTTTGAATCCTCTTAAAGGAGAAAGTTTTTAATTTTTACTTAAAGAAAAAGAACTCCTCCAAAAACCTTAAACAACCAAAATCTTTTCATTTTTTTACCCAATCTTTCTATTTTTGTATAAATTAGATATTCTAAGCATCCAAATCATATTCATTTTATTAATTTACATTTATTGAGAATAGGAATAAATTAAATATTATAATCTTTGAGTTCTATTTATTGATTTGTTTTCTTCAATTTTCCCACATTTTTTTCTTTCTTTCACCGCTAACCACTCAGTACAAAGGAAAGGAAGCTGCAACAAAGTCCAAAAACACCTTAACCTCCATCCATGCTCTCAACCTTTGCAAAAACCATACCAAAAGGGTTTGTTTGTTTCTCACCTTCCTTTTCCGTCTCTTTGTATAAGAATCTTTCTAAGATCTGTGTTTGAAAATTTCTCAGTTGCAATTTTCATGATGGCTATGGCAAATCAAGATGCAGTTAAGCAGTTGCAGTCTTTGTTGGACAATGGTATGCTTCAAAAGATTCTATTTTGGTTTACATTTTATGTTTTCTATATGATCTTTTGTTGATTTATTATCACTGACAGAAGTTTTTGTTTTATTTTGTTTTTGTTGTAGTTGATGAGCAGCAGAAGATCACATTCAAGGTTTGGTTTTTTATTTTGTTATGTTTTTGCTTGATCTTGGTTCCAAAGTTTTTTGATTCATGATCTATAACATGATTTGAAAAAGAAAAAAAAAAGTTTTTTTTTAATCAAGGAAAATTATTGCAAAATTTGATCTGGATTTATGGTACCTTTTAGTTGCTAACAAATTTTCTGGAGATGGGTAATTGTAAAGGGTGAATTTTGATGTTTGGAAAGAAATCTTATAGATGCTAAATTTGGTGATGATGCACTTAAATAACAATATTTTTATGTATTTTCTACTTTTATTATTTAAGGTATGTTTGGTTCTGTGGTGAAGAAAATTGATTTTAAGTGAATTGATTATGTAAAATTGGTCTTGGCTGAAAGTGATTTGAAAGTGAAGTGATTTATGTTTGGATAAGTTTTTTTGAAAGTGGATTGATCGGTCAATTTTAGTGTAAAAATCACGTTTAGACTCAAAAGCTACAAATTATAGTTTCAAGTAGAACAATTTTGAAAAGCATAATCAATTCTTCTTGAGAGCAAGTAAACATGTCAAAAATCAATTTTATATATCGAGAATCAATTTTATTTTGGATGCTCCAAATGTGAAACCAAACATACACTTAATCATGCATTTTTATGTAATTTTGAGGGCTGTTTGGATGGACTTATTTATGTTTGTCTACTACATGAAGTATTTGCAAGAGTGTTTGAGAAATATCAGTAACTTGTTTTCTGCTTATTTTCATAATTTATATGAAAACAACTTATAATTTATAAGAAAACAATTTGACTTTGTTTTTTGTTTGTTATATAGATAACTCATTCATAAGCACTTATATGTTATAAGTGTTTAATTAAGTTGTTTTTCCAAACATGACCTTAGTTTAGCATAGTGAGAGTAATGAATTTGTTGCGTCTTACTAGGTTTTTTGTCCTGAAACCTTTCTCTTTATATTTCAGAATATGCACCAGGGATATCCTTCTGAAACGTTAGGTCGGTTTCTCAAAGCTCGGGATGGAAATGTTGCCAAAGCTCATAAAATGGTTAGTTAAATCTTCTATTTTTGGTAGATTCACTTAGATGAAATTCCAGCCTTGTTGCGCTCTTTTGATCTTTGGATGCACGTAGTTTTCTGACAATTTAAATTGTTGCAGTTAATTGATTGTTTACATTGGAGAGTGGAAAACGAGATTGACAAAGTTTTAGCGGTGAGTTCCCTCATTCAATGCAACTTCTTTTTCTTCTTCAAAATTTATCTGGTTTTCCGGTTATACTTATATTGTCGTGAAACTTGTTTGTTGAATTCTTTCATCGAATGGAGTTACGAATCAGATCATAATTCATAACAATATTAAATTGAATTATCTCCTTTTTGTGTATATCAGAAGCCAATCCCAACGGATTTGTACAAAGCTGTGCGAGATTCTCAACTCATAGGAATGTCTGGCTACACAAAAGAGGTACAACAAAGGACAAACGACATCTTTTTAGATCATCTGAAATTCTTCTATTTATGCACAATTTCTCATCTCTTTCGTTTTTTGGATGAATTATGCCAGGGCCTACCAGTCATCGCTGTTGGCGTTGGGCTCAGTACATATGACAAAGCATCCGTAAGGATCTCATCATACTGTTTCTTTTCATCACATGTTTACCTGAACTCTTCGGTGTTCAATACCGGCTTGTGGTATCTAAACTCCGTAGAATCATCTATGTGAAATTAAATTACGAGTTCCTTTCTTTTTCAGGACAAATACTATATACAGTCACACATCCAAGTGAATGAATATAGGGATCGAGTGATCTTGGTGAGTACCTAATTATTGATCTATATCATACTACAAACTCCAAAGCGGAAAGACCAACACATTAGTGCTCGACTTTCTATTAGTTATTCGTATAAACTTTCTCACGATCTTTTTGCGTATTTGAAAATTTTATTTTAGCCAAATGCTACAAAGAAACATGGAAGATATAGTGGCACCTGTGTGAAAGTCTTGGATATGACTGGTTTGAGATTTTCAGCACTCAACCAATTAAGGGTATGCTATCAATCATCGAAAAATGTTTTTATTTTTTTGCCGCTTCTCTCATTCAATGTTAATGTCACTGCAATTATAGTTTACAGTCTCTTTGATTGCCTTTTGCAGCTATTGACAGCGATATCGACAATAGATGACTTGAACTACCCGGAAAAGACAGACACATACTATATTGTTAATGCACCATATGTATTCTCTGCGTGTTGGAAGGTTTGTTCTTCCCCTTTGATTTCATTATCATAATATCGAAATCGAAAGATTAACAACTGAAATCTTCTTACTTCGATAATAATTGGAAGGTTGTAAAGCCTCTTTTACAAGAAAGAACAAGGAAGAAAATCCAGGTGCTGCAAGGCTGTGGCAAGGACGAATTACTCAAGGTAATGGACTATGGATCTCTCCCACACTTCTGCAAGAAACAGGATTCCAAGTCATCGAGACATAATTCTGTTGCATCAATTACCGAAAACTGTTTCTCGTTCAACCACACATTCCATCAACAGCTCTATAACCACGTAAAGCAGCAAGCTAACTCTGCGGAATCAACACCGCTAATGAGACAAGGTTCTTTCTATGTAGACATACCAGAGCCAGACCCTGAGGATGCCAAAATCGCCAAAACCATTGAAGTTGAGTTTCACAAATTGGAAAATCAGAACAAAGGAAACATTGAAGTTGAGTTTCACAAACTGGAAATTCAGAAGAAAGGCTTCACCAACGCGCGAAACGGTGTTACTGTTAATGGACATTGAGAAAGCTTTTGAAGATTATGAGACACTTTTATTTCTTGATTTGCTTTATGATATATATCTATTTGATATGGAAGGTTATACCTGTTCTTTATTAGTACAAAAGTATACCAAGTTATTATTAGATGTAATGTAATATTGTAATGTTTGCATCAACTCAAATGTGGACTCAAACTTTAATCTAATTTCTATAACTACTTTGGATGATGAGTTTATGATATGATATCATATTTGTTTAACATGGAAAAGATGGCTTTATATTATAATTGCTATGATATAACTATTTTGATGCATTGTTCCTTGTTATCCTTATTTGAACTCAAGATTTTTAATTTTAATTTTTTTTTGTTTTCACCACGGGTATTTGATCCATTGGACTGACTAATTTGATTCGAAATCCTTATGACATCAAGTAGTTTTAGCACCCTCTCTATCTGATTCGAAATCGTTATGACATCAAGTAGTTTTAGCACCCTCTCTATCGCAGCTGCGGGTTGAATCTTATTTAAACTCAAGGTTTTTGTTTTGAGATTTATTTGAACTCAAGATTTACCCAAATGTTAAGACTTCATGAATGAAGCATCATTTTTTTTGATAAAAAATATAGTTGTTTTGTATATGATGTATTTCAAAATTATTAATTATCATAAGACTTTTTTTTTATGACGTATAAGACTTTGAAAGTTATTAAATAGTTTTCATAACAAAAATGTTGAGGCGTGCAATAATTATTGTCAATAATTTTATTTACTTCTTCAAAAGGTTATGGAGTGACATTTATTTACTTCTTCAAACTTATTAATTATCATAAGACTTTTGTTTTGATGACGTATAAGACTTTGAATATTAGTTTTCAAAACAAAATGCCGAGGCGTGCAATAATTATTCAAGAGGGAGTTAAAAAAACAACTACTATCATAGAAGAATAAAGAGAAGAAAACAAAATAAAAGACAATAAATATGCAATGGTATTTATTTCTGTAACTATAGGACATCTTTAGTTTCATTAATTTTTGTCTAATGATATATATATATATATATATATATATATATATATATATATATATATATATATATATATATATATATATATATATAACTCGGTTTCCAATAATATAAATGGTCCGCTTTCAATCCACCTACCAACAATAAATAGTAAGCAATGTAACTTAAGACCCATTTGGAATTTTCACATATCGTGTTACTTTTTATCTTCATATGAGTCATATTCAATATTCTTTACCTTGACGAATATTAAACTCCTATAAAAAATTTATGCATGATGATCACATCTTGGTATCCAGGGAGTTACACCTCTTGCTTAACACTGAAAAACATGTAACAAGTTCAAACATGACTGACTTGGTCAAGATATCTACTGCATTATTTGAAGTATGGACATCTTTAAGTAATATGTGTTAGATGCAATTAACTCTTTGATATTGTGAAACCACACATCATTGTGCTTGGCCCTAGATTGTTACACTTGATTGTTTGTCAAATAAATGACATTTTGACTATCAAAACAATTGAACTCTACCTCACTCAACTCTCAGTTTTCTCATAAACCCTTTAAGTAATAAGGCTTCTTTGCAAGCTTCATCTGAGTCAATGTACTCTACTTCAGTTGTCGATATAACCATTATGTATTTAACAAATAATTTCTAACAAATGAGCCTCATAATAAAGTAAAGACATGTCTTGTCGTAGATCTTCTATCATCCATATCATCATAATAGTCTGAATCAACATATCCTACAACTGAAGGCTCATCATGTTTGTTACTTCTCTATTTTTTATGATTGACATTAATTTTGGTAAAATTAATTTGGAAGCAACATGTTAAATAGGATGTTCTAACTTGCAGAGAAAACATGTTGAACAAGATATCCTATTCAGATCATTCGACATCGTGTCAGTTACAGATGTGCACGTGGATATATTTAGTTATAACAGATTTTGAATATTCTGAGAATATTAGGTTATCTTATGTGGTGTCCAAGACTGAGGAATCCGAGATTCTATTTGTATTTAGAAGATAAATTTGTTTTCCTAAATGTTGAGACATTTGGAAACATATGATTAAAGTTATATTTTTATGCAGAAGATTCTGCAGATATTTAGCAGTTGACCTGCTACATTTTTTAATCCCAAATACAGACAAACATTGCTTATAAAAAAGAATGCTACAAACCTAATAAAATGTGTGGAACGTATTGTATCTTCTAGTGAGATTTTAGGGGTTGCATTCTTGTTAATTATGAGTCTCTCTAATATCATTCTGATACAAGAGTAGGACTGTCTCTATTGAGTTGTAAGTTCTGTCAATCATTCTTAAGCTTCTAAGTATAGAGTGATTATGTGTCTTTGAAGTGTAACTTCTAAAACATTTTAAATTTTAGATTTTTCATCACTGTTGTGATTGAAAGGAATTTGAGAAAGGTCTTATACCTAGGTGAGTCTTAGGTAGAAGTTAAGTACGAGTAGTGATTAGATGAGTAGATTATAAACTAGAGATAGTTTGCTGAAGATCTATAAACCGATACTATTTAGTTGATTTTATCCCTGGTTTGGTAGCCCCTAGACGTAGGTGTTGTTGTACATCGAACTGGGTTAACAATTATATGTGTTCCTTTATTTTCAAGCAATCTTATTGTCATTGTGTTTTAATCAGATATCGGTGTCTCGACATCTCTTAGAACATATGATATCTGCATACCAGAATTTCAATTGGTATCAGAGTAGGCATCCTGCTCTATATCTAGGTGAGGTTCAAGGAAGATACTTTTTGGTATAATGGACAAGGAAGGAGGATTTGTGAACAGACCACCCATTCTTGATGGATCCAACTATGACTATTGGAAAGCTCACATGGTGGCCTTTATCAAATCCATGGACAACAATGCTTAGAATTTTGTAGTCAAATGATGGGACCCTTCAATGATCAAAAACAAGGATGGGAAGATTACTGATGTGCTGAAGGCTGAGAAAGACTGGGATGGTGAAGATGATAAACTAACTCAGGAAAATTCCAAAGCATTGAATGTTATGTTCAATGGAGTGGACAAGAACATCTTCAGACTGATAAGTGGTTGTATTATTGCTAAAGAAGCATTGAGTTGTAGTTCAAAGTTATGTGTCTATCATGACAGAAAATAAAAATGAAATTAAAAAGCAATACCTGTGAAATTATAACATGCAAAGATCTGTAGACTGAGTTGAAATCAATGATCATGATTCACGTATCTCCAAATAAATATAAATAGATTAAACCTTAATCTCACAGTGTAAATCGATCAAGCAAAGATCTTTAGAAGAAGAAATATGTGGATATCGTAAAACCCTAATTTCTTCTTTCGTTGGCTACAGAAAAACCCAAAATATGACATCATACCAAACCACAGATTTACCACTCAAATTTTTCATGGTAATGATGGAAAAACCATTCATTTATTTGGAATACAAATGGTTACATGAATAATGGAAGGAGTTTGAAGACCGGAAGAACAAAAATCAAAAACTGATGATGAAGATGGAATAAAAAATAATAGTGGAATATAATGAATAAAGAAAATAGAAAATGTTGAGATAATAAACAAAAGGAAATTAGGAATGTGAGACCATCCACATGGCTTGTTGTGGAAAGAGCATAGTGACTTTTCTTACTTCCTCTGTTCTGAGTCGTCCCCGATAATTTGGAGGCCATGTGCCAATTTTTAAAATTGGCCCCCAGTAAAAAGAAAGGTAGAGAAATAATATTACATTTTGATTTTTTTTTTTAAAAAAGTAATACATTTAAATAATAAATGTGTAGGAATCTAGGATTGAACCATTGACCTTTAATTAAAAAAAGATTTTTACCACTACACTAACTAACTTATACTACACATTAAGTCGAACAAAAAGTATTTATATATTTATTTCAGATTTATAATTTATAAAAGAAAATAATTGAGGCCCCTATTTTTTGGAGGCCATGGGCCTTGTTGACCGGGCCCAAGGCCGGCTCTACCTCCATTTCAAAATAAGTGTCGTTTTAGAGAGAAACAATTGTTTCAAAATAAATGTCATTCTTATTTTTCAAAGTAGTAGTGATAACTATTTTTCCAATTGTGTCATGTAATTATTACTCAGCACACTACTTCTAATAAATTACTAAAGCTAATTTAGTAAAAGTGCAATGTCTCATAACAACATGATTGTATTCCTTAATCTGTACATAAAAGCCTTAAACGACACTCATTTTAAAACAGACGAAGTATAAGATAGCACACAAAAACATGACTCATTGAGCAATAATCTACTTTAATATAATAAAGTAAACCACTACCAAATTTACCTTAAACACCTAATTAAAACTAATAAACAACCTTTTTTTAGTGCCCTAAAAGTAATTCCAACCCCTATCATTACTTAACCTAACTGATAAACTTATTTAAAAAATAATTAATTCTATGCAGACAAACCATTCAATTGAGACATTGGATGCAGCGTATCCAATACCCATGGAAACAAAAACCTAAATCTAAACCCTACACAATTTGAATTTCCTTGGAAAACCACACAGCCCTTGAAATTCCAAGTTTGAGTACTTCCATTCATTCATAAAAGCACAATGACAGAGTCAGATATTTCCCATTCTCCTACTCCACATTTATAAAAGAGTTCATACCTTATTCTTCTTCCTATATCTTCCATCTAAACATGCTACCACCAAAACCAAAAACCCTTTCTTCTCTCAACTCTCTGTCCAAATGATACAACCACTATCACCAGCGACAACAAAAACCATTTATTCTCTCTATTTTGTTTGAAGTATTCATAAATTGTTTTAGAAATACCTTAGACCCGCATCAGTACATCCGACAATTCCTTTTGTTGTGTCTGTCAATGCTGGCTTAGATTCCTTTGCCGACAGACCCCTTGGCGACCTCCGTGTCTGTCTCATACTCCATCTTTCTAAAATTTCCGACTTCCTCTATCTCGATAAGTACCGACTTGAAGACTACTTGGATTCCTTTGTTGTTCTATTGTGCAGTAGTAGCCATGTGTCGTCTTTGTAAACGTTTCAGATATCATCTTCGTCAATGTTACGGTGTAAGCTCATTCACTGACTCTGTCAATGTCCTTGCACACCGTCTCTGTTACCTGGATGACAAAATTCATGCTATTAGAAGTCATTGTCAAATTTATCTGACCCCTCTATCATATGTGGTGAAGCAATCTGTTGTACCCTAATTATTCAAGATACATTTATCTTAATTCACATTTAATTTGTTTAAATTTTACAGATTTTTAATTGTAGAAAAATTTTTGGTGTACTATTATGTATTATAGTATATAGTTATGCATATGTAAGTGTGAAATATTGATATCAATTGTATTTATCTTTTAATTTCTGTAAGGTTTTGAAGGCATGAATCGATTATAGATGAAGTTGACATTCTTATTCGCTACCACTGTAACTAGAAATAACAGCACCAACACAAGTTTGAAGGATTGAATGTTTTTTGCATTTTTAATAAAAAAGTAATTAAAATGAATTTATTTTATTCATTTGATTTTATCAAAATTGATATTCTCATTTTGCAACAATATTAATAGGGAAATATTGTTTTTGACTAAATATGCTTAATTACTTAATTGTTTTTTACAATACATAACTTATTACTTTAGATATCAATACTCACTTTTCAGTAATTTCAATATGAATTTTTTAATCTATCCCATGATTTTCTTGTTCACTCTAGCAAAATTTTCAAATTGTCTCTAAAAGTCGGAAATATATTACCGGTTAACACCCCATATCATAATTATAAATTTTTTATCTGTCTAAATTAAATCTTAATGTTTGATTTTATTTAGTTAAATCAAATTATTTTATTTTACCGATAGAATAAAGTGTGTATGTGAGACCAAATTTACAATAAATTCTTAATATTACACTAAAAAATTACAGTAAGTGGTGCGAACCAAAAATAAACTTTTGATTTTGTGAATGACATTTTAAAATTTTCATGGAGTCTCTTTCAGCAGGATTGTTAAGCTTGAATTACAAGAGTAATCTGCAACAGTATGGGAGTTCGAGCAATTTCGGGTCATAAGAAGTATCTGGGTTTTCCTGTGTTGTTAGGCAGCTCGAAGAAAAAGATATTTTCAATGGTGGTGGAGAAGGTGTGGAAGAAGATCAAAGGTTGGAAGGAAAGATTTTTGTCCAGAGCTGGAAAGGAGACTCTTATAAAAGCGGTTGCTCAGGCTATTCCAAGTAATGTCATGAGCTGCTACAAGCTGCCGGAGAGTGTGTGCAAGGAGATTGAAAGGATGATAGCGCGGTTCTGGTGGGGGGCTAAAGGAGGAGGGAGGAAAATTCACTGGTTAAGTTGGGGAAATCTTGGAAAAGCAAAAGGTGAAAGAGGATTGGGATTTAGAGGAATCAGCGAGTTTAACATAAGCCTCTTGGGGAAGCAATACTGGAGATTACTTTCTAACGAGAAGTCTCTTGTTGCTAAAACTTTCAAGGGCAGGTACTTTCCGAATGCAAGTTTCGGCGACGCTACCCTGGGTTTCCAACTAAATTTTGCCTGGAGGAGTATAATGAGTGCTAAAGAATTGGTTTTGATGGGAAGCCATTGGAGAGTAGGTAATGGTGAAAGTATCAGAATCTGGAAGGATGGATGGCTTCCAAACAATCCGAGCTTCAAAGTTTTTTCTCATAACAAAATTATATCCAACGAAACAAAAGTCTCGGAGTTGATTGATGTTGAGCTGGGCAAATGGAATGTAAGCAAAGTTATGAATCTCTTCTGCCTGTTTGATGCAAATCAAATCCTGAATATACCTCTTTCTTTACGGCAATCAGTAGATAAACCAATCTGGCATTTTGAAAGAAACGGGGAATATTCGGTTAGAAGTGCTTATCATTCTCTTAAGAAGACTGCTGACACAAAGAAGCCAGGGGCCCTCATCTTCTTCTCTGAAAGATCTTTGGAAAGATATCTGGAAATTTCCGGTTCAGCCTCGAATTCGGAATTTCTTATGAAGGCTAGCGAAGAACATTCTCCCCACGAGAGTGAACCTTCTAAAAAAAGGTCTATTAGTGGATCCATGCTGCCCTTTCTGTCAAACCGAAACTGAAACGGTCCAGCATCTGTTTATGTAGTGTCATTTTGCCAAAGCTACATGGTTTTCCTCTCCTCTTGGTTATCGGACGCTGCTTGATACAGATATAAATGATTGGTTGAAGACCATTGTTAAGAATGCAGGGAGTCTGCACGCACAGGCCCTTTGTGCTGCTATGTGGAGACTGTGGAAAGCCAAGAACGACCTTTGTTTCAATGCCAAACGCTTGGAACCTATTTTGATCGCGAAGGTTGCTTAGAATTATGTCTTGGAATTTCACAAAAACCTCTCTTCCAAGGCTAATTCTGAGGTTCAGAATCATGACAATTTTGTTGCTTGTAGGGACAACGATGTGGCTATAATGTAGGTGGACACGGGTATCGGAAATGGATGTATTTCTTTCGGCTGTGTGGTGAAAAATCATGAAAATGATATCGTAATGGCCGCGTCCAAGAAGGAGACTTGGGACTCTAGCCCGTTGGTGGCTGAAATTCTAGCCATCCGTTGTAGCCTTCAGATTGCAAAACAACTGCAAATTAGTAGGATTCTAGTGCAGACAGATTCTTCTTCTGCAGTTGATTCCATCCATTGTGTTTCTGCTGTAGCAGAAATTGATCACCTTGCTTTAGACTGTTCTGTTCTTTTAGATAGTTTTAGGGATGCATCTGTTATGTTTCTTGGTAGGAGTTGTCGTACGGATGCTCATAAAATGGCTGGCATAGGAAAAATAGTGGGTGTAACACCCCTTCTAAATACCCCGAATAATATTAATTAAATTAATATCTACCTCAGCTTTAATCAGAGTTAACATGGCAAATGAGGGATGTCACAATTAATAGATAAAATAAACTTCATTCAAACAGTAGCCATGCTACACTGAGGATCATTATCCATATAAATTAATCAATTTAAGACCATGTCTTACACAGCGGAAATACCAAATCAAAATTTAATAAATCATCATGGTTCTCAAAGAATCCAAATAAACAATTAAACGATAACAGTTCTCTTAACTAAACGTTCCCCAGTGTTACAATCTAATCAGAGCATGACACTGACACTCGGAATTAAAAGATAAGCTCTAGAGCCATCCTCACCAACTCCTCAGCTGCTAACTTTAATCTGAAATTGTAAAGTAAGGGTGAGATTTCTCATAATTAAAACACATTATAAGCTTCTCATTTAACAATATATTACAAGCATATCATTTCACCCACTTAACACAATTCAGAATTCAACATACAACCATATTCATATAAGTCATGAAATTCCTGGCAGCAGATACTTAATGTCACAGAGAATGTTATGACACAGTATCTGACACTGCTTTGACAATTCACACAGTAAATATAGAAAGCAGTAAATAACACAATAAGTTGTTCACCCAGTTCGGTTCTAACAAACCTACGTCTGGAGGCTACCAAGCCAGGGAGGAAATTCACTATTAGTAGTATCAATTCAGAGTTAAACTCACCCGTTTACAACTCCTCACTTAATCCCTACCCAATGACACTTCAACCTAAGTCCTACTTAGATCTGAGTTCCTACTCACTCCCCCTCAATCACCGCAGTGATATCAACCTATTGACTAATTGAATTGTGAAGACACACTTCAATAAAATATCTTGATCTTGCTTCAAAGCTTTAATCAAGAGACAAACACTCGTGCTTTAAAGCTTTGAGTGATAAACTACCCTTACAACAAATCCTAGTCCAATGCACTTATCAATTGATAGTTGCTTAGCTCACAAGAGAAACTAGAATTACACAATACCAATGTTACTAACCTTAACAAGACACAAACAAAAGCCTTCAATGTCTTCAATGGAATCCAGAGGGCTGTAGAGTAAGGGTTGAATTCTTTATATAGCAGCCCGAATCTTGATTTTGGGCTTCCATAAAGATAGCTAGGGTTTACTTAATTCTCTCCTAAAAACATGGTTTGTTCAACAACCAATTTAGGTTTAATTAAGATTAACCTAGCAGCCACGTGAGCATGCTTTCTAATAATAGAAAAACATAAATAAAATGCTCAACAAACTTCCTGAAAAATCTCAGAAAAAACGATTCTGCAGAACAGAATGTCACACTGAATGTCATAACATCTTATGACATCGATTTTTCTAAATTTCAAAGACTTTAGCTTCCAGCTTAGTGTACTTTTACCATCCTTGTCCAAGAGGATTTATCTTCAATCTCGAATGTCATGACATCTATCAAGACATTTCTAAAGCCTAGTTTTACCAAAATTGATGCCAACTTAAAACACTAACAAACTCCCCCTTTGGCACATTTTTGGCTAAAACTACTTGACCTATCAGAGTACAAATGCAGCAGAAGACTAATCAACCTAGTTCTAAGATTTCCTAAGCTTTCCTAAGCTTCAAGTGACTAGAACTAAGAGAAGATAAATTCTACCCATACAAAAGTCCCACAATTTCCCACAATTGCCCACAAAATTTTAAACAGGCCATACAATTCCCCCATACAGTTTCCCAAAAATCAATACTTCCCACAGTATTTCTTCTCCCCCTTTTTAGCCACAAAGGGCCAAAGGAAACCATACAATTGTCCCCAAACCTTTAATCAAAAGTGTCACCAGCAACAAAAAAAATATACCAGCAAGTAATTAAGTACCAGCAAGTATAGCAGGGATACATCACAGTCAGGACAATGTTTACAGTCATCCAAAAGGAAGAACAAATGGACAAAAGCGAATGAATACAAATAAGAAGGAAATGGACAGACTACAAAACAGATAAAGAAAGCAACACAGCAACTTAATTAGTTGCTCTCCTCTGCTGAAGAGGCATCTTCTTTGTCAAGACGCATCATCCGCCTTATCGAAGCTTGTTCGAGCTTTGGTTCTTTTCTTGGCCATTGGTGTCCTTTTGCATTTTGAACAACCAACAAATTTAGCTCTATACTTCTTTGAGGAAGTTCCAGTTCTGGTTATTTGCTCAACTTGAGAACCAGGAATACCTCCCTTTGCTTTGACAGGGAAATCAGAAGAATCAGGGTTCACATGAGTTGCCTGGACGTGATCATCAGATGTCATGACATTCTTTGTGACATCTGGATCATCTCGCTAAACTAGGGCTAGCGGTCTTTGATTAAGGGAACCGAAATTCCGGAGCGGAGTGATGTTCGTCTAGGATTCCGTGACTATCCTAGCAATGGCTTCCTCTACATACTTGGTACCTTCTATTTCTTATCTCAAGGGGAAGAAGAGGCGTAGTCTTACCAAGAGCGATGAACCTTGATCCTTCTGCATGCCGATTCGGGAGTCTGCCATTGAAGCGAGGGAGACCTTCACAGTTCAATATCCATGGCTTCAAAAATGCCCTAATCTCACCATGGTGGGAGATGAGCAATGAATCGATGAGGAAGACATATTTCTCGGAAAGGTTGAGAATCAGAGACCAAGAGTGACGAAGCGGTTGAGAGTATCTGTTGGATGGAGAAGGTATGATACTTTCAAATGAAAAGGTTATTATATGGAGGAGTCTTTTCACATTCTTGAACCCTATAAAAATAAGAGGCAAATAATCAACTGACCCACTTATAATTAATAAATGGTCTCTTCCCTTTCTTGGAGGCAATCTTAATTGCTACAATTCCTCATCTTGACAAATGCCCGTTTGCTCCTTAAGTTTTCAAATTGACTAGCATCAAGAGCCTTGGTAAAATGTCACCAGTTGAAGTTCGTGACTACATGATCCAATTTAATCACTTTCTCCACAAGTTCTCTCGATGAAGTGATGTCGATGTCTATGTGCTTAGTCCACTTGTGTTGTATAGGATTCTTTGATATATTAATAGCACTCAGTTGTCACAAGTACAATGTCATGACATCCTGTGACATTGTACTACGATATGCTTCATCCGACCATTTGAGAACCATCGCTACCACTATGTATTCAACTTCAGCAGTGGATAGGACACATTTGCTTCTTGCTAAACCAAGAAACAAGATTGTTTCCCAAGAAGAAGCATCCTCCGAGGTACTTTTCTGTCATCAAGACTCCCATAAGATCACAAGATCCGATGTAATTGGTTCACATCCATGGGAATATAGGATACCATAATTGCAAGTTCCACACACATATTTCAGATTCTTTTCACGGTTAATGTGACTTACTTTAGGCTCACTTGATATCTTGCACATACCCTAATGCATAAGCAATGTCGGTCATAGTACAACAAGCTCCCTATCATGCTTCTATATAAACTTTGATCAACCTTTTCTCCACTTGCATCCTTGGTCAACTTCAAATGTGTAGGAGCAGAGTCCTTTTATGGTGGCATTCTCCATTCCAAACTTCTTGACAATATTCCTTGCATACTTGCTTTGTGAAAGAAATGTTGAATCTTCCATCTGTGTGACTTGCAATCCAAGGAAGTAAGTTAACTCTCCCATGAGACTCATTTCAAACTCTGCTTGCATTTGATTGGCAAATTGTTTCACCATTGTCTCTGACATTCCTCCAAATACTATGTCATCAACATAGATTTGAGCCACCATAACCTTTCCACCTTCATTCTTGACAAAGAGAGTTTTATCCAATCCTCCTTTCCTGTATCCTTTGTCTGTAAGAAACTTGGTCAGCCTTTCATACCAGGCCCTAGGGGCTTGTTTTAGACCATATAGGGCTTTCCTTAATCTGTAGACATGTTCAGGAAAACTTGGGTCCACAAATCCCTTAGGCTGTTCTACATATACTTCCTCATTTAAGTAGCCATTTAGGAAGGCACTTTTCACATCCATCTGAAATAATTTGAATTTCAGAATGCAAGAAACTCCTAGTAGAAGCCTGATTGATTCCAGTCTAGCCACTGGTGCAAAGGTCTCATCAAAGTCAATTCCCTCCACTTGAGTGTAACCCTGAGCAACAAGTCTTGCTTTATTCCTGGTGACAGTCCCTTCTGCATCAGACTTGTTCTTGTAGATCCACTTAGTGCCAATGATGTTGGTTCCTTCTGGTCTAGGAACTAATTCCCATACTTCATGTTGCTTGAACTGGTTCAATTCCTCTTGCATTGCTCCAATCCAAAATTCATCACATAGAGCTTCTTTGACATTCTTTGGCTCTATTTTTGACACGAAGCAAGAGTTTGAGACAGTTTCTGGATCTTGTAACAACACCTTTGGTTGGGTCTCCAATGATGAGATCCTTTGGATGATCTTTCTGAATCCTGATTGAGGGATCTTTGTTTGCTTCCTCAGGTTCAGATTTAGGTGAAGTAGGAGTAGGAACATTTTCCTTGTCAGGTACTTGAGGTGATGTCTCAAACCATGTCTCAACATCATATGGGACATTGTGCTCCTGATAATGATCATCAACAATGACATTAATAGACTCCATCATAACCTGGGTTCTGGAGTTGAATACCCTATATGCTCTGCTGTTTGTGGAGTATCCCAGAAAAATGCCTTCATCACTCTTAGAATCCATTTTTCTCCTTTGATCACGATCTGCCAGAATATAGCATTTGCTCCCAAACACATGAAAGTATTTCACAGTTGGTTTTCTTCCTTTCCATAGTTCATATGGTGGAGACCCCTTTCTTAAGGTAACCCTGTTGTGAACATAGCAAGCTGTATTCATAGCTTCAGCCCAAAAATGAATAGGAAGTTTCTTAGCATGAATCATTGCTCTGGCAGATTCCTGTATAGTCCTATTCTTTCTTTCCACAACCCCATTTTGTTGTGGTGTTATAGGAGAAGAGAACTCATGGTTGATCCTTCTGAGGAACAGAATTCATCAAACTTGCTATTCTCAAATTCTTTTCCATGGTCACTTCTTATTCGACAACAGCCTTCCTTCTCTCTCTCTCAAGTCTTTTGCACAACTCCTTAAAGACATCAAACACTTCAGATTTTTCTTTGGTGAAATTTATCCAGGTAAATCTGGAGAAGTCATCCACAACAACATAGGCATATCTTTTTCCACCAAGGCTTTCAACCTGCATAGGCCCCATCAAGTCCATGTGCAGCTCCAAGACTTTAGATGTGGTCGATGTCTAGACATTGGGTGTGACATTCTGGTTTGCTTTCCAACCTGGCACTCACCACACACCCTTCCTTCATCAATGTGAAGTCTTGGTATCCCTCTGATAGCCTCCATTGAGATGATCTTTTTCATTCCTCTAAGATGATGTCCTAGTTTTGGTGCCACAACTTGACCTCCTTTTCATCTTTGTCTGTGGAACATATGAGAGGTTGGTGTTCTCGATCTCACATGTAAGTTGTCTTTTGATCTGATTCCTCTCATAACTACTTCTTGTTGATCATTGATTACAAGACATTCAGATCTAGTGAAGTTAACTTTGAATCCCATATCACATAGCTGACTTATGCTTATGAGGTTAGCAGTCAAGCCTTTACCAAGAAGACTCCACTTAGATTTGGAACTCCAAAGCAGTCTAAGTTTCCAACACCTTTGATTTCTCCTTTAGCTCCATCTCCAAAGGTAACAAAGCTGGTGGAATGAGGTTTGACATTATTCGGTAGGTTTTTTATTCCAGTCATATGCTTAGAACACCCACCGTCAAAGTATCAATCTTCCTTGGCGACACTCTAAGAGAAGTGTGAGCAATCATTGCTTCATCCTCTTCTTCCACTTTTGAGTGTATGGTACTTTGATGTTTTAGGCTTAACATAGGAGTCCGATTAGGTATCCATGTAGCCTATAATGTAAGGGTTTTATGTGTCCAAACCTTCCACAATGATGACATCTCCATCTTTGAAACTTCTTCTTCATGTTTCTCGATCCGATGTTGATCCCAATGTTGTGACATCTGCCTTGACTTTGGTTTCCTAGGCCTCTTCTTTTCTTGTCACTAACAGGTTCCTTTGCACCACATATCCTAGACCATGCTTGTTTCCAGATTTTGCCCAAGTCAAGAATTTCTTCCAATTTTTTCTGTCCGAGGTCGATTTTGACAGATTTAGTCATCCGATCAAGCTTGGAATTTAACACTGTAATTTCACCGTTGAGATGTCTTATAGTGTTTGTATTCTCCTTCTTTCACTTCCACTTCACATTTTTCGCCTCCAACTTCTCAATCGCCTTTTTTCGCTTTTCATTCACCGACATACTTCACCACTCGATACACGCTTGTAAGTATCAAGAAGTTCTTCAAAGGTCACTTCCTCATCACTAGAGTTATATATCCAATTACAACTTCTAGAAAATGCAAGTGACAAGATTAGTCGCTTCTTCCTCGATTCACTTCGAATCGCACCATGATGACCATTCCTTTCTTTTGTTTCTTAAGAAAGGTGGGACATTCAGCTTTAATGCGTCCATATCCTTCACATTCATGACATTGGACTCCTCTGCTTTGACTTCCTTTTTCTTCTGACCTGGATCTTCTGCTGGAGTCATAAGATCTGTTGATGTCAGATGGAATGTCCTTGACATTTGACCTTGACTTTGGATCAATCCTCTTGATGAGTTTGTTGAACTGTCTTCCAAGCATAGCTATAGCTTCAGATATCCTCTCCTCATCTTCCACCTTGCATCCTTCTTCAGTATTGGATACAAGTCCTATGCTTTTGTTCTTCCTGTCAACAGTTTCACTGAGTCCCATCTCAAAAGTCATAAGGGATCCAATAAGTTCTTCAACTTTCAGGGTGCTGATGTCCTGGGCCTCCTCTATTGCAGTTACTTTCATTGCAAATCTTTTAGGCAGGGATCTGAGAATCTTCCTCACCAATTTCTCCTCTGACATCTTTTCACCAAGTGCTCCTGAGGCATTGGCAATTTCCAGAATATTCATGTGAAATTCATGAATGGTCTCATCTTCCTTCATCTTCAAATTCTCAAATTTGGTAGTGAGCATCTGCAGTCTTGACATTTTCACCTTGGATGTCCCCTCATGAGTGGTTTTGAGGGTGTCCTAAACATCCTTGGCCAGTTCACATTGATGAACCAATCTGAAGATATTTCTGTCAATACCATTAAATAAAGCATTCAGTGCTTTAGAATTCCCCAGGGCAAGCTCCTCTTCCTCTTTGCTCCATTCATCCTCAGGTTTCAAGACAGTAGTCCCATCTTTCTCAACCTTGGTTGGATGTTTCCATCCTTTATCAGCAGCTCTCCAAGCCTTGATATCCACCGATCTTAAGAAGGCAACCATACGAGGCTTCCAAGACTCATAATTAGACCCATCCGAATATGTGGTCTACCTCCAAACTCGCTTCCTTATCCATCAAGCCGTAAACTATAATCCTTAGATCTCACCTGAAATAACAAGCGTGGTGCCCGCCTCGATGCCAATTGAAATTCCGGCAGCAGATACTTAATGTCACGAGAATGTTATGACACAAGATTCGACACGCTTTGACAATTCACACAAAATATAGAAAGCAATAACACAATAAGTTGTTCACCGGGCCGGTTCTAACAAACCTACGTGCGGAGGCTACCAAGCCGGGAGGAAATTCACTATTAGTAGTATCAATTCGTAGTTAAACTCACCCGTTTACAACTCCTCACTTAATCCCTACCCAATGACACTTCAACCTAAGTCCTACTTAGATCCGAGTTCCTACTACTCCCCTCAATCACCGCATTGATATCAACCTATTGACCAATTGAATTGTGAAGACACACTTCAATAAAATATCTTGATCTTGCTTCAAAGCTTTAATCAAGAGACAAACACTCGTGCTTTAAAGCTTTGAGTGATAAACTACCCTTACAACAAATCCTAGTCCAATGCACTTATCAATTGATAGTTGCTTGGCTCACAAGAGAAACTAGAATTACACAATACCAACTATTACTAACCTTAACAGTACACAAACAAAAGCCTTCAATGTCTTCAATGGAATCCAGAGGCGTACAGAGTAAGGGTTGAATTCTTTATATAGAAGATCCTGAATCTTCGGGCTTCCATAAAGATAGCTAGGGTTTACTTAATTCTCTCCTAAAACATGGTTTGTTCAACAACCAATTTAGGTTTAATTAAGATTAACCTAGCAGCCACGTGAGCATGCTTTCTAATAATAGAAAAACATAAATAAAATGCTCAACAAACTTCCTGAAAAATCTCAGGAAAAACTGATTCTGCAGAACAGAATGTCACACTGAATGTCATAACATCTATTATGACATCAGACTGTTTTCTGCAGAATTTCCAGCACAACTTTAGCTTCCCAGTTCTGAGCTATACTTTTACCATCCTTGTCCAGTAGGATTTATCTTCAATCTCTGAATGTCATGACATCTATCAAGACATTTCTAAAGCCTAGTTTTACCAAAATTGATGCCAACTTAAAACACTAACAAGTCATCATGCATAATCAATAGACAACAAAAGAATTGCAACACTGGAAGACATCCTAACATGTTACAATTCCATACAAACACAAATGCAGACTCGAATGCATGCGGTACCGACATGTGACCAAGTCACCCAACACTGATCCATCGTCAACCGGATACAGTACCATCGATTCGTCCATAACCACCCGGACACGAATCCAGCCTAACCACCCATCCTCACTCGGGTATCGGTTATCGGCAATCCAAGTCAAATTCCGCACAATGGGAATTAACTTCACCAAACAATGCATATGCACGCACATCACTAGCATGCAACATCAATCAGTCTATGTAATACATTAATTTAACATAACTGAATCAACCAATCAACATGATATTTCAACCAATCAACATGATATTTCAACCAATCATGCATACAAATAAACAGTCGCATAAACATGCTTTACATCCACACACTACCAGTATATCCATAACACGGGATCTCTGCCACATACACATCCATATTCATCAGTCAAAAGTCACCTATCCCGGAATTTGGCTCGTTTTCAAAATAATTTCAAGTTTTGGAAAATCTTTTCATTTCATAAAATAGAGCTTTAAATTTAGGAAATAACGTCCAAAACGGCGCTCAAAACGGACTTACGGTTTGAAAGTTATGAATTTCCAAAGTTTGACATTTTCCAAAAAAAAATAAAGCAGAACCCGGTTCCTACATATACAGGAACCGGTTCCCGCCGGTTCAAAACACGCTCGAAAATGTATGGGAACCCGGTTCCTACCCATACAGGAACCGGTTCCTGAGTGCATTTTTCCAGGTTTTCACAGTTTTTCAATGTGGAACCCGGTTCCTCCCCACTGGGAACCGGTTCCCACGTGTTAAAAAGCCATTTCCTGCACTTTTGACAGCATTCCTTCATTCTCAATCAAACGCAAACTTACCCATACGAATCCCAACATGGAAAACACCAAAACATATCCAATTTGCATCATTATCACATCAAACAACATATTTTCATCATTTCTTTTCATCTACTGACACCCTAATTGTTTTCAATCCATAATCTGACACAATCTGACATCATCTGACACAATTAGGTATACATCCATGGAACCCTAGAAATTCCCAAACTAAGGTTTCCTAACATGCTATGATCTATAGTATCACAATCAAAACCTATAATACGAAATAATCAATCGAAATCACCCCTTACCTTGTGGGTTCTTCGACTTCTGACACTTCTAGGTCTCCTTCCTCCTTTCTTCTCTTCTCAACTTCACGTATTCTTGTTTCTCCAAAAATAACTCTTTTTCTTTCTTTCCTTATTTTATTCCTTTAACATAAATAAAATATATTAAATAATATGAGTAGAGTCATTTACTCCTCACACCCCACTTTACTCTGCACACCTCTCACAATTCAATTCCTTTATTCCATAATTAAACCCAATAAATTCAATATATTAATAAATTACATTCTCAATTAAATTAATAATTAAAAATCGTAATTATTTAATTACCGACTTATTTGGGGTGTCACAGTGGGCAGTAAATATTGGATTGGGAAGGTTTCTATAGACGATTTGTATCATAATATTGTATCTTCTTCTAATGAAAATTGCATTTTAAGTCAAAAAAAAAAAAGTTTTCATGGGTATACTCCACTCTTATAGGGTAAACTTCATATCAATGACAAAAATAACTATATGTCATTAATATCAACATTAAATGTGACAATAATAATGATACATTATTAATATCAATATTGTGTGTAAAAATTAATCAATGTTAATAATATACATTTATTACTATTCTTTTTTATTATTTAATAATAATAATAATAATAATAATAATAATAATAATAAATTAAAATTATTAATATTTACTTTTGCAATTTTTAAAATAAAAAATTGAATATTTATGATACATAATAATATTTTTTAAAGAGTAATAAATAAAATAAAACTATTAAATATTATTAATTATTTTTTAAAATATGTGAAAAATATTACGGATGATTGTTATAAAATAAAAGAGTACATATTTTATCCTTTATTAAATGTATCTATATAACATGATATTAGTAGAAATTATATTTTATTATCACATATTGAATCATATATCTTTTATAAATATTTTATTATTATTATTATTATTATTATTATTATTATTATTATTATTATTATTATTATTATTATTATTATTATTATTATTATTATTATTATTATTATGTTATATTTATTTACTATCTTTTAACGAAATTATGTGATCCGTGCAAATCGTACGGATAGATGACAATTTGATTATTTCTTTTATTTTTTTTTATTGAAATATACATTTATTTGACATTCTATCTATTAAAATGTATGTTTGATTTCACTTCTTCCCGACTCAGAATCAATTTTAAAGATGTAAAATTGATTTTTAGTGATTTTGAAGTGTTTGGTTTGTTAAAAGTAGAATTGATTTTATTTTTAGAATTGATTTTACTTGAAGTTAAAATTTGTAGTTTTCATCTCCAGATTTAATTTGGATGCATTTTACACTGAAATTTATTCTTTAACTTTTACATAAATGTATTCAAATATAAATCAATTCTACTAAACTCATTATCTTAATATCGATTACACTAAACTTAATTCTATTAGAATTAATTCTTTCCGGCGTCAATCCAAAGATACACTAAAATTATTATGAAAAGGCTATAAATTCAATAAGAAGAAAAAAAAGTCACCAAAGGGTAAATTAGTAATTCACTCCTTATACAGGTCCCCTGAAAGTGTTCAATCCATCAAACATGCTTAATATGAACATACTTGTTTGAAATGATAAAATTTCTTCGATCTTATCAAGAGGTTTTGAATTCAAATCCAACCTAAACACATAACCGTGTTAAATAAATTTCTTGAAAGAGAATTTTATCGCCTATTATAGTCGTCCTCCCCGTACACGTAGGGAATACACTGTTTATCAAAAATAAAAAGCTTAATCAGAATAGAAAAATAATACAGATATTTTACCAAAAAAGATTTTAATTTTTCCACATGTTCCCTTTACATAGCATGTCCCATAATATATCACCAAACTATTAACACCATACAATACTTTCCTTCAAACACACTTCAGTAACAAAAAATCTAATCAAATTCCTCAACTACACACAAATCTTCAACATGTTTTTTTCTCTCACATTCCCAAGAGCTTCACAACAAACTATACAGGACTCTCACCAGGCAAATAAGATGCAGATCCACCCTCAACTAAATGGCTTTTCTTCCTCTGAAAGATACCACTAATATTAGGCAACACAGCTTTCTTCGAAAACGAAACCTTCTCTTTTTCCAACTTCCTCACTTCCACTGTCGTACGAGGAGGAGGAAGATTTGGCTTCTGAATCCTATAATGCTGAGGAGATGATTCTGATGACAATGACATCTGTGTTTCGGCCAATATCCGAGCTGCGGCTTCGGCTGCTTTTTTCTGATCCCGTTCGCGCCACCTTCGAAGCTCGCCCTCGACTGCTCTCTTTGCTGCTTCAGCCATCTCAGCCCTTTTTAAAGCCTCCTGTGTTGCGGTTTTCATGTCATCAATCTCCTTCTGAGTTGCCTCCAGTTTTTTCAAAATCTCGTTTTCGCTGGCTTTCACGGCTTCTACCTGTGCTTTGGCAGCATCCACTTTCATGTCTGCTAATTTATCAGATTCCTCGACTTTGCGGTTTAGTGACTCGAACTCCTCGGTCGAGATTGCAATCACAGATCCGGATTCTGACGACGTTGATGCACGCGCAGCACTAGTTCTTTCGGTTAGCACTGTTATCTGCTCGATAGCACTAGCTTCAGCCGCTTTTGCTGCTTCTGCTTCTTCCATTGCTTCTTTAAGCTTTTTCTCTGCTTCTTCTAACGCAAGCTTGGTAGCTTCAGCTTCTTTCTTTAACTCGGCTGTCTTGTTCTTCATATCTTCGGCTTCCCGACGTGCTTCCTCAGTTTCGGATGTCAGCTGACTCAGCGTCAAGATCATTTCCTCGGATGCACCTCTAACCTTAGATTCTTCGGATGAGACTGCTCCAAGCTCAGACTTACTTTTGCGGAGTTTGACATGTAGATTCCCGACGGTGGATTCGGTTTCAGACTCTTTTTCCTTCAATTCAGAATGTTCTTTCTTCACATTCTCTAGTTCCACCTTCAGAGTCTCTACCAAAGTTCTAAGAGAGTTTTCCTCGTCTACTACCTTCTGCAGTGATTCTTTAGCACCATCAAGCTCTGAAGTAACTGTTTTCACCGAGTCCAAATCGGAAGACCTTTTGCTTTCCATTTCCTTTTGCAGAGCTGCAATTTCACTCATTGTCTCAGCCAACTGCGCTTCAAGATTTTTCGAGATCTCGGGATTGAATTCCTTTTTCAAAGCAAGTAATTTCTTTTCGGATTGTTCAAGAGTAGCTTTGTATGATTGTCTAAGAGCATCTTTTTCAGATAATATCAATGCCTGCTGTTGCCGCGCTTCTGCGGATGCAAGCTTTGCTTCCTCAATTGACTCCTTTACAGCTGAAATTTCTTTCGCAACCTCAGATAATCTTTCGGTGTTTTCCTTCTTTGCATTCTCCGCCTCTTCCATTTGCTTTAGAGCCGACACTTTTGCATCAGAGGAAGAATCATATTCCTGGCGAGTTTTCCTCAGATCTTGCTTAGCCGCGTTGAGTTCTGTCATGATAGACGCATAACTTTTAACTGCAGTTTCTAACTCTTCTTTCCAGGCACCGTTGATTCCATCCGAGTCGCCGTTCTTTTGTTTCACCTGAGTTTTTGCAGCTTCTGTTGCCTTGATTGCTAGCTCCCTAGATTCAGTGATAAGTTTCAGCTTTTGTGTCAAATCGTTGACTGTTCTTTGAGCCCTTTCAAGCTCCACAAGAGCTTGAGCCTTAGTAGTTTCGGCATTCTTTACTTGTTCCTTTAACTTGTTCAGCTCTTTATGCGATACGTGAAGTTGTGTCTCCTTCGCCAAAACTCTCTAGTAAAACAACAAACTTGAAAAATTACAAAACGTAAAAGACAACACATACTAAGCTTAAAATAATGAAATACAACTTTGCAATTAGGTAACAATATAACATAGTTCAGAGGTAAAAAGTTAGAAGAGTATGCGTAATCTGAAATCTGAAAAAATAGGATCTGCACACAATTTTGAACATATGATTCATATCCTCCAAAAAGTCCAAACCATTAACAGATTCAGAAAATCAAACTCAGTAGTCATTACTATGTTGTTTAAATAAAAGCTAAAATAAGCTGAAAGTACTATTATAAGGGTCGGTGTAATTAAAACCATAAAGTTAGTGCCAACAAAATAAGATTTACAGTAAGATGTATAACGACACGTGCATATTGAATATCATACAGAAGAATAAGTTCATTATGTGCAAAGAAAAACAACTTCTGTTACTTCTGCTAAAAAAAGTGATTAAAAGAAGAAATTCAACAGCATGTATCATCATGGAAATAAACTATTGACCACACAGATACAAAGAAGACAAGGTGGTGAATATTAAGAATCTTCATGCTACCGGACTGAAACATAACTGAATACTAATATGGCAGTGAATAGAAGGAAGAAAGAGTGAGTTAGGTGAGTAAGGGCTTTTCGGCTTTTGAACAAAGAGGTTTGCGGAGCTTTGAAGTCTGCGCTTATCATGTTTAATTCTACCACCGTTTGTTGTTTTTCTGTAGAAAGTGAAAACATGGGAGTTCTCTGCATTTCCACGTCAAAATTATAAAATAGTACTCTCAGCATTTTCATAATGCGACTCGCAATGGATTGGCTTATTAGAGTTAATCTACTGACATATACACTTAGAATCTAATTTGCATAAGCTATCTAGGATGGCAAATGAAAACAGCTTATAGCTAATATAAAAACGGTATGACTTTATTTTATCTTTTGTCACATAAATAGCTTATACATAAGCATTTATATGAAAAACGTTTATCCAAACAGATCCTAAAATTTACAGGATGCACTAAGCAACTTTCGTCAAAATGAATTTGTAGCCGAGAAAACATACAAATACACAACTGAAAATTACCTCAGAAGAATAACCTTTTGGCTTCTTAAAGACAAGTTTTTCCCCTGAGAAAGCACCTTCACCAAATAGAGACACCGCATCTTTAACAGACTGAAAAGGTGGACTAGTATCAATCTCTCCAACCACCGGCTTTGGCGTAGGCGAGGGAGTGTCGGAAGCAGCAGCATTACGGATTTTCGCAACCATTGTATTATAAATCTAAATACTAAAAACTTCAAAACCAACCTGTTATAAACATAGAAGAAAGACATTAATAAATTAATCAAATAAGCTATAAAAATGATTGCTATACCCTAAACAAACACCACCGATGATAACGTTTTGAATAGGAATTTAGCATAAAAATGATTGCTGTAACTGTAAGATAGAAATGATTGGAAGGCCCTATAATCAGTAACCCTCTTGGCCCTTTGGTTCATTGAAAAGTTCAAAACAGTAAGATTCTCTCTCAAAGTACTTATTTTGGATTATTTCCCACTCAATCCATGATTCCAGAATCTCCCACTAGCTAAAATTCATCAAAAACAACCCAACATAACACTACACATAATGCATAAACCCAACACAGAATCAACAATACTTCTTATTAAACATAAAAACAGTCCATTCACAATCACAATCACAATTGCAAAACCTAATATATAAAACAAATAAACAATTTCAGTACCTTTCAAAACCCAAAAATCATCACATACACACAAGTCAAGGGTCAAAATCATAAGCCAAAATGAAAACACACCAAAATGAAACTCCATGTGCCAAAACTCAAAACGACATAACAACACCAAACATCGCAAATAGTACAACCATCAAAACAAAAAATTGCAAAGAGTAACCAAAAAAAGAAACTAACAACAAATAGTTCAGAAAATCTCCATAAAAAAAACCCATCAAAAAAACACAAAATAGAGCACAACCCAGAATCTCTAAACCAAAAAAGCTTCCATCTTTAGCTAAATCAGCAAGAAAATCCATTAAAAAAATTGAAGAAAAAAAAAACCTTGAAAAGCCGATTCTTCAGCTATGAAAATTGAAAATCAATGATTTTGAATCTGTAGTGAGAGAAAGATAGAGAGAGAGTTGTTAGAGAGAGAAAATGATGTTTGAAAATGGAAAGCTGTTGAAGACAAAATTTTCGCATCAGCAGTATAGTAAAAAACAAGACGAAGAGACGAGAGGGAAATATCAGGTGCATCCGTTACTATTTTAAAATCTGTGGTCCTGTTTTTTTGTATTGGACTTTGTAAACTTTGGTGACTATTTTCAATGAAAAGACTTTTATGTCCTTGAGATGCATACTTGTAGGAGCGTGAGAAAAGGGTAGGGGCATGTGAGTGTTTGCCACGTCATGATCAAAAGGAAAGACCATAGATAGGAAAACGAAAGAAAGAGATGTTGTGAGAGGAAAAAGGTGAGTCCTTTTTTATTTGCCTTATTTTCTTCATGTTTGTCGACAATTATTGTGAAAATGGATGGGAAAGTGAGAGAAAATTTAAGTGAATAAAGAGAGAAACTCTCACACGGTCTTTGCTTTTATAAATTTACATATCAATGATGGTTGTTGATTTTGATGGGAAAATATTAGTTGTGTGTAGAGATTGGAATAATGGAAAGTTTCATAGTTTGGGGATGTTAGGGTAGTTATGATATATTTATAGAAAATTAAATTTTAAAATAGAATGGGATTAAGAGTTTTTATTTAATTCAAAACTAATTTTTTAATAATTTTCAAAATTATAAAAATAATTTTTTTTAATAAAAAATAAATATTAATTAACGGGGTCTCATGCTCCTTTTGGATTTGAATTTGAATACAGTTCAGATTATTTTAATCTACAAAATGTTATAAGAAAATTTGACATTTTTTTCAAGCGTGTGAGTAACTACATTGATTTCTCTACGTCTAACTAAAAGAAATATTAATTGATTTGAACCTTATCATACTTCTTCTAACAGAATTGACAACCAGTTTCAGGATTTATTTTCATTGATTGTAATTTTCAAAATCTGATAGATCGTTTCGTAGTTCACCTTCATGAACAAACAATTCAATGCTAAAGTTCGTCATGTTATCGTTTCCGTTCATGAATTAAGAGTAAGCTACAATAGTTTATCCCTGCCATTTTTGTATATTGTGGTCTACCCTGATTCTCTTTTTGTATTCATACAAGCATCAATGTTGCACTTAATCCATCAAGGATTGGTGATTTCTAATTGTAGGTTTGGGGATTTTTGAGGTTCTTCTTGTGATTGTTTACAAAAATATGTGTAGCACTTGTTTACAAAGTTTGTGGTGAAAAGTATTGGTTAGAATAAGTATTGCTCTTTCTTTGTAATTGTTTTAGAAGGTCGTAAAGAGGTCTTAGTGTGAAACTTGTACAAGAAAAGAATATAAACATAGTGGAAAATCTATTAAGGAAATGAGGACACTAGACTAGCGTTCGTTTAGAGAAAGTGAAGTAGGATATATCACTTGTGTCATTTGCTTTATGTGATTTAAATTTTTAGCACTTTCTTCTTTAAACATTCATAATGAGTTAAGACATTATAACAACACTTCCGAAAAAATAACAAGTTAGCACTTTAGCGAGAAAAATTTAGCATACCTAATTCACCTCCTTCTTAGGTTGCATCTAAAACGTACATTTTTCTTTGTTTATCTTCTGTTAGGTATGTTGCAATCTTGATGTTGTTGGGATTGTTCTCCTTTTCCATTTATAATATTGTTTTTCTAATATATTGACTGTTGTTGTTTGGTTTGTTAGCTTTGATGAAATTGCTCATACCTTGATTAGCTTTGTTGATAATGTTTTCCACCGCTATGTTATTATTCTCAAACTCCAATGTGTTCCTTGCATACCAAATATTGTCAAGGATGTTGATTATTAAGTAAGTTTTATATTTTCCTATTATGAGGATAGCTTAGATAGCAAGCTTCATGCCTAGCATTAATTGTTAGCATGTACATGAATGTATGTGATTGTGAGTAAACCATCATGCATGGATAAGTGTAACTAAATATCAATCATGAATCACTTTTACATATATAGGTGGTTATGGTTGTTTATAACTTGGGGAAGATTAATTAGAAAATTTGAAAATCATATTATATCACTATTTATCTCAAGGATGGTTTTTTTGGATCCAGATAGTGAAAGATTGTTTGTTTTCTTTCTTGAAATGGATAGATAATTGGAATTCAAACCAAAATTGAGTTTCCCTCGTGCAATTTATAAAATAATGGTCGATGGACTCTATTTCATAGTTACATCTTGAATAAATAGGATATCATTTTATACCTCTATTGGTTAGGTTTTACTTGAATCTCTGAGTAGAATCCTTCGTGCTATGAGTATGCATGTTGTTTTATTTTTTTTGTTATTTGAATTTATGGTCTCCTTAGTGCGGGTAATTTGATTGTCTTTGTGTTTTCTTGAGACTTTTGGATTTACCTTCATTTATGATGTTGTTCATGCTGAAATTTTTATTTATCTCTTCTAAATTTTTGTGCAAGGTGATTTGATGATTATGGTTCTCAAACTCGTAGGCCTTCTCGGCATGGTATTCTTTATCAACTTCACTGTTTCTTTTCCATGTCCTGGTTTGGGTTTGATTTTGATTACTGATGTGTGTATTATGGTTGTTGGTAGGATTAATGTGATTCATTTCCATTTGGTGATTTGAATCATTGTGTGGATTATGGGTGATGTTGTTGTTTAGGTAAATATACTTGTGATACAAGTATTTTTTATGGTTATGCTTATTATTTTCTTCTTATCCTTCCTTTTATTGAGATTGACATATGGATCAATGATGTTTTTATTATTTTGAGTGTTCTTCTCCTTTGATCTGTTCATCATTTTCTTTGTTGGGTGAGAAATCTTGGTCTTCGGCAGGTAGTCTTTGTTGTTGTTGTAGTTGCATGTGTAACTGTTATGTTTTGTGTTATAGGATTTCTTCTAAAGACTATTTTATGCAAAGTTTGAGATTTCAATGTTAACAATGAGAGTGCTTGCTGGGTGGACTTCATCATTATGTATCTATCATGCACATTCATATGTTAGTAATATTCTCATCTACTTATCATATAATACTGCCACATGTTACCCTTAATCATATCTTCTTTGGGTCTCCATGTCATGAGATCAATGCATTACCCAATAAAATGATATATGTTATTATTAACCATCAAAGAGTATTAAGTTCCAACAATCGTAGAGTAGCAAGACTCTACACTAATCATGCCACCCTATGTATGGATATTTAGCTTATACCTATGTATAGTCTTAGTACTCAATACGTGACTATCTTGGATCTATTAATGACAAGCACCTTTTGATGTTCGGTCATATCATGAAAATGGGTTTAAGGTTGCAAAGCTAAAACAAGCATTAAGATTAAAGAGTGACCAATATTATATCATGAGTATATATATATATATATATATATATATATATATATATATATATATATATATATATATATATATATATATATATATATATATATATAACACAATTAATTATTTCGCACATGAATATAATGACTACATCTAACCCCAACAATAAAAAATTTAGCTACTCTTACTCATAGTTAGCATAACAACATGTCTTTCTAAATACTTTGACTTCAAAAATGAGATATGCTTTGTCACCTGAGCAATGATTATGCCTTCAAACTTCCTTTCATATCCTCCTATTATAGACCAAACTGAACCTACTTCAATTTTGTACTCCTCTGATCCACCGAAATTCCTTTTACACTGAACTAAAAACTTCTCTTTATAGGCAAAATTATGAGCCTTTTGCTAGGCGTACCATTTTCTCGAACAACGCGCCTACCATGTCCAGCCAACTTTTCTTATTCAATCAGAAATGCTTGTATGTATTTTGTGTGTCCTTGGTCGCCTTTGCTCTCCCAACGCACCACCTCTTTGACTAGTATGTTAATCCTTACTTCACAATGAAGTACTTGCACATGGTGTTGCCATCTTGCCATATATTATTCCTAGCGCACCTGTAAATGGGGCCCATAGAGCCTTGCTTCTTCAAGGTTTTACTTTTTCCCATTTTTCGTGCTGATTTGTGGTTTTCTAGTTTTTCACATGTTTTTAATAAATGCATAAAAGAAAAATACAAACAGCCGTTTCATCGCATCATAATTGCATTATGCAAAATATCACTAATAATTCATCATCATCAAAATCATGCATTCACAAATCGGAAGCATTTATTAACAACATCAATATAATCATCACATCATCATGTACAAAGACATATATCATCGCATCGCATATCATTAAGTATTCATTAAGTAATATGTCATCGCAACATTATGTTTAATCACACCACATCATTATCGATTCATTCACTAAATTCCGAATACGGAAAAATAGTCAAACCCCTATAATCGTCACGAAAGTCATTCCTAATAACCGGCATTAATCATAATCGTCAACATCGCAATCGGATTGTCCATATGTGTCCTAAATCCACTAAAACGAAATTCGATTCAATTAAACCGTAATTAAGCCTATTTCGGGTCATCTTGTAAAAACTCGTAATTTCTAAAAACTACCCTCACCACTACGTTCTACACGCCGAACTTAGCTAGCACGTCAATTTTTGTTGAATTCGGAGCAACTTGCTCCGTCGTCAAATTTGCCGAAATCGGGAAATCGGAACACAATTGGATTCCAAAAGAAGTGCGAAAAAATCAAAATTTTGGAGGCTACAGATGCATCAACACGGGCCCCCATGTTAACCAACACGGCCCATGTTGAAAAGCCACTAAAACGTGCAAAAATGCCAAAGTCAGTGCATCAACACGGGCACCCGTGTGGATCAACACGGCCCGTGTTGATTGGCCTGCAGAAATTCTTCCTTGTTTAAGGGATCAACACGGGCACCCGTGTGAATCAACACGGCCCGTGTTGATTGGCCTGCGTGAAAACTTTATTTTTCCCATTCCCAACTTCACTTTTACCATTCCCATTGATTCTAATCATCATCAACCTCATAATCCCTACTCCTATTCCAACTCTTCTAATCTATTTCACTTAAACAATCAACCAAAACCCTATAACCCCATTATCAATTTTTCCCCAAATTCAAAATACAACTATCAAAACCTAATCATATGAGATAGAGAAATCAAACCCCTTACCTCTAGCTTGGTTGATTGCAAGATGCTCCATCAAAGCCCCAACCTCATGCTTGTTCTTGCTCTCCTTCTTCTTCTTCCCAAAACCCTGTCTTTTTCTCTCCAAGCTTCTAAGTTCAAGTTTTGGCTTTGGTTGTAGAATGGAAAGAAAATGAGGAGAAAGGTTTTATAATGGTATTTTCCTTACTAGCTTCCTCTCTTGCTCTCTATGTTTGCTTGGTGTAGGAAAATGGAAGGAAAAGGGAAAGAAAATGGTTTTATAACTTATGTTTTCTTACTAGCTAGGGGTGTACACCCAATCCTCACTAATTTCTCCCCACACCCCTAACTTAATTATTAATTAACACCTAATAATATCCAATAATATTATTTACTCAATTAATTAAAATAATTCCGGGGAATTAAATATCGGATCCGAATAATATTTTTTCGAACCGAATGGAATAAAAACCCGACCGAATGAAACGTCGCCAAATATATTATCATATATATCGATTAATATATTTATTCTCGTCGCAAAATAAATATCGATCGGTAACTCGAAAATATCAATATAATATAATGTTAATTAAAACAGGGCGTTACACTAACCAACCGTTGTGATATATACATTTAAGTAATCTGTTCGAAATCCATACTGTAATTCATTTGGAAACTAAATAATATTTCATCACGGTTACATTAGATAACTGTTGTGGAAAGTATCCATAGTTTATTATATAATATGTATATTGCTTATTTTTTTCATACACCTCACTGAAGAAATATAACTATTCAAATTGATGAAGTATATAATCTGAAAATTTAACTATTCTTGAAAATAACTTAAACAAACCATTGTTTTCTTAATTGCATGCGTCTTACCATTCATTTCTCGCTTTTTAACATATAAAATGTGGCTTAATGGTCTAAGTCCTTCATGGCATCAATTCCTTTGATTCTAGTTTCATTTGAATAACATTAATTTATTCAAATTAAACTATAAGAGAAGATACCAATATAATGAATAAACTAGATCGTTCAACCATATTCTATATGTTAAAGAGCATGAAATCAATGATGAGACATGAAATTATGGTATCAGATATGAGATGTCGAAGGTGATGTCACAACACTAATATCTGTTTGATGAAAAGTAACAATAGAAACCTAAATGCAGAAAACTTAAATAACACAAGTGAATTGTTTACCCAGTTCGGTGCTACACACCTATGTCTGGAGGCTACCAAGCCAGGGATGAAGTCCACTATTAGCAGTATTGATTTAGAGTTAAACTTCTCTGTTTACACCCCTTACTTAATCACTACCCAATGACCCTTATGTGACACCCCGATTTAATTCAAATATTAAATAAATGGAAATTTAATTATTTATTTAATTAAAGTCTTAAGTATTTATATTATTGGATTAATTGGATAGATTTAATGAAGAAAGGATTGGAGGTGTGCAGAGTAAACAGTGGGTGTGAGAGTAAATCACTCTACTAATTACTAAGTATTGATTATTTATTTTATTTGGAATATTAAAAGGATATATAAAAAGAAAAGAAGGGAAACAGAAGCCTTTTGGAGAAAAGTCATAATACGTAGAATTGGAGAAGAGAAGGGAAAAGAGGAAAGCCGACGCCGAGAGAAATCGAAGAATCATCGCGAGGTAAGAGGTGATTTCTTTCGATTAATATGTCTTATGGATTTTGGGAATCAACTGGTAATTGGGTATGTTAGGAAATTGAATTGTAGGTTTATAGGAGGAAACCCTATTTTGTGTCGGTGTATGGAAATTTGATCATTAGTGTGTCAGATAACTAATAGGAATGAGTAAACTACGTTGTTTGATGTTATAATGGTGTGAAATGGTTTTAGATTGGTGTTCCTAATGTCACATTTCGTGTTGGAAAGTTTGGAAATGATTAAGGATGCATAAAGCTGTCAAAAATAGCAGATTTTACTGTTACAGGTCGTGGGAACCGGTTCCCTGTGAGGAGGAACCGGGTTCCAGGTGTTAAATTTCAAAATCTGGCATTTTTGTACATGGGAATCGGTTCCCTGTGGGGAGGAACCGGGTCTCCATACAAAAATCCAGGGAGACTCATTTTCAAAACGTGGGAACCGGTTCCCTGTGGGGAGGAACCGGGTTCCCCATACAAATTTCCAGGAGCGTGTATTTTTCAAATTGTGGGAACCGGGTTCTCCCAGTGAGGAACCGGTTACCACTGTATTTTTCCAAAACTTAAAACTTCAAAATTCATATTTTCTAAACCGTAACTCGATTCGAGTGCTGCCGTTATTTCTTAAATTTCAAATACTATCTCTTGGAAAGGAAAAATATTATTTTCTCAAAATTATTTTTAAAAGAGTCGAGCTCCCGATTTTGAAAAGTATGGATTAATTAAGGATGATGGATAATTAATACGAATGGTCTGAGTTACCGGATGAGAGCTAATGCATACCATGCTATATTTGATATTCATTATGATTTGAATGTAATATATTGGTGAATTGGCATTATGTGGATTGTATTGATATTATGATCGTGAAGTGATGTTGCATGCTTTTATGATGCATGCATGAACATTGTTAAATTGGTTCATTCCCATTGTGCGGAAGTGAGCTTGCAGAGCCAATAGACTTACCTGGTTGGAGGTGGTGAGGCTAGATTCTTGACCCAACAATGGTGGGCGAATCATGGATTACATCGCTTTCCACTTGTAAACGGAGCAAGGTGAACTCGGTTCACGCTTGGTACCACATGCATAGAGTCTGCATTGCATATGGGGTTGTAACATGTTAGGATGAATTCCAGTGTTGCAATTTCCATTGTTTGATAAATACATGATCATTGTGTGAACTGTTTTGTGAATTGATTCTGACTTTGTGTTTGGTTAATGGATTAATGTAACCGATTATTCTGTTGTATTTAAAACGATAATACATGTTATATTGAATTGAAATCTCACCCTTACTTTAACGATTTCGATCCAAGTGATTAGTGCTTGAGTTGGTGAGGATAGCTCTAGAGTCGAGTCGCTTAATTAGTCCGTGTCGTTGTCGTGCTCGTAGATGTAACACTGGGGAAACGGTTGTTTGAAATCCTTTAATGGATATTTTAATAGTTTTGAATTGTGTCTTGATTATATATCCTGGAATAACTATTGAATGATGTATTCGGGATTTTGGTTATGTTTCATTTCCGCTGTTAAACATAACTTTGAGTATGATTTATTTAATGATTATTCTTCAGTGAAAGCATGACAACTGTTTGGTCAATTTTTATGATTTTAAATTGTGACGCCTCTTAATTGTGGATAAAACTCTGATATTAATTCTATAAAACGCGGGTAATTAGAAGGGGTGTTACAATAGTGGTATCAGAGCATAGTCGGTCTTGTCTTAGTGTCGTTATCCCTTTTAGTATGCGACTAGTGTAAGTAACACTGTCGATACTTCTGTGTTGATGTAGATTGTTTTGGTAATGTTACAGAACAATGGATGGAAGAGGTAACGGAAGGAATGATGATGCTATTGCTGAGGCTTTGGGAATGTTAGCTGGAGTGCTCGGAGGGAACCAGCAGGGGGCTGCGATTGGTGCTGACAAACAATTGGGGAATTTTCAGAGGAATAATCCTCCGTTGTTCAAGGGTGCACATGATCCCGAGGGTGCTCAGAAGTGGTTGAAGGAGATCGAGAGGATCTTCAGAGTGATTGATTGTGTCAAGGTCAAGGTGAGGTATGGTACTCACATGTTGGTAGAGGAAGCTGATGACTGGTGGGTTGCTACCAGGACTGAATTGGAAGAGGATGAAATTGCATTGACTTGGGTTGTGTTCAGGAGAGCTTTTCTGAGAAGGTACTTCCCTGAAGACATTTGGGGTAAGAAAGAGATTGAATTTCTGGAGCTCAAGCAAGGCAACAAGTCTGTGAGTGAGTATGCAACGAAGTTCACTGAGTTAGCAAAGTATTATGCTAATTACCCTAACGATGCAGATGGAGAATTTTCCAAATGTATCAAGTTTGAGAATGGACTGCGTGATGAGATCAAGGTATCGTATCGCCAGATTAGGAGGTTCCCGATTTGGTTGACTGTAGTAGGATTCTAGAAGAAGATCTTGCTAGTACTAAGGCGAATGCTCAGAATTATGTTGACCGTAAGGGTAAGAGACAGATGAATCGTGGTAAGCCTTATGATAGGAATAATCATAACCGAGGTTGGAAGAAGCCTAGTGGGGAGATTCGTTCTTCGTTCTTCCGTAAGGTGCTAGATATGGTGAATTGGGTCACCGATCTCTTGAATGCAAGACCGATGCGAGGAAGTGCAACAATTGTGGAAGATTTGGTCATTTAGCCGAGTGTAGATCCCAAGGATAACTTGTTACAACCGTGGAAGAAGGACACACTCGTCCATGTACTAAGCCAAAGAAAGAGCAAGCTGGTGGGAAAGTGTTCGCTTTGTCGATCGAGGTTGCCGATGATCGGTTGATTAAAGGTACATGTTTTATTAATGGCATACCTTTAATTGCAATTATTGATCCGGAGCGACACATTCTTTTATTGCTTTGGATTGTGCTAAGAGATTGAATCGAAATTTCTAATTTGGATGGAAGTATGGTTATTGACACTCCTCGCCGGTTCAGTTGACTACTTCGTATGTGTGTAGGAATTGTCCTATCGTTATTTTTATAGAGGTTTCGTATGGATTTAGTGTGCCTACCTTTAGAACAACTTGATATTATCCTTGAATGAACGGTTGGTCTTCAACCGTGTTCATATCAATTGTTTTGAGAAGACGGTTATATTTCCTGAGGTAGCTAAAGTCGAAGATGTGACCATGTCAGTTAAGCAGATGAATTCAGCTGTCAGAGATGGTGCGGTAGTGTTTATGCTATATTCTTCAACGGAAGTGAAAGGGAAGGCTAAGAGTGGTGAGTTACCTGTTGTGAATGAATTTCCAGAGGTGTTTTCGGAAGATGTTAGTGAGCTACCACCTGAGAGAGAAGTGGAGTTTACTATCGATTTAATTCTCGAACTAGTCCGTGTCGATGGCGCCTTATCGCATGCTCGACGCTTGTCTGAATCAAGAAACAATTAGAAGAGTTGTTGGAGAAGAAGTTCATTCGGCCTAGTGTTTCGCCATGGGGAGCGCCGATATTGTTGGTTAAGAAGAAGGAAGGTACGATGAGACTGTGTGTTGACTACAGACAGTTAAATAAAGTGACAATCAAGAATCGGTATCCACTGCCGAGGATTGATGACTTGATGGATCAGTTGGTTGGAGCTTGTGTATTTAGTAAAATTGATCTGAGGTCTGGATATCATCAGATTCGTGTTAAGGCAGAAGATATTCAGAAGACCGCGTTTAGAATAAGGTATGGGCATTATGAATATTCTGTTATGCCATTTGGAGTTACTATTGCACCTGGTGTGTTTATGGAGTATATGAACAGGATATTTCATCCGTATCTTGACAAGTTTGTGGTGGTGTTTATTGACGACATTCTGATCTATTCAAAGAATGATGAGGAGCATGCAAAGCATCTTAGGATTGTATTGGAATTGTTGAAGGAAAAGAAACTTTGTTGTCCAAGTGCGAGTTTTGTTGAAGTGAGTTTTCTTGGTCATGTGATTTCCAAGAATGGTATTGTAGACCCTACAAAAGTAGAAGCGGTATCTCGAAGCGCCAAGAATGCTTCGTAGATTCGTAGTTTTCTTGGTCCGCAGTTACTACAGAAATTCATCGAGGGTTTTCGGTTAGCGCTACTGCTGACTAAGCTAACAAGAAAAGGTCAAGCGCTTATTTGGGATGTAGATTGTGAGAAAGGATTCCAAGAATTGAAGAGGAGGTTGACTAGTGCTCGATTTTAATTTTGCCGAATCCGAAGAATCTTCGTGGTGTATTGTGACGTCCTTGATGGGTTTAGGGGGTGTTTTGATGTAAGATAGGCAAGTTGTGGCTTATGCTTCAAGACAGTTGAAGACTCATGAAAGGAATTACCCGACTCATGATTTAGAGTTGGCGGCTGTTGTGTTTGTGTTGAAATTATGGAGGCATTATCTGTATGGTTCACGGTTTGAAGTGTTCAGAGATCATAAGAGCCTGAAGTATCTCTTCGATCAGAAAGAGTTAAATATGAGGCAGAGGAGATGGTTAGAATTTCTCAAGGATTACGATTTTGGTTTGAATTACCATCCTGGTAAGGCAAACGTCGTGGCAGACGCGTTGAGCAGGAAGTCCTTGCATATGTCGATGTTAATGGTTCGTGAATTGGATTTAGTGGAACAATTCAAAGACTTGAGTTTGGTATGTGAGACTACTCCGAATAGTGTGAAGTTGGGCATGTTGAAGCTGACTAGTGGTATTTTGGAAGAGATTCGAAATGGGAAGAAGTCTGATGTTGGTTTGGTAGATAAGCTGACATTGATTAACCAAGGTCAAGGAGGTGAGTTCCGAATTGATGAGAATGGCGTTATGAGATTTGGTGATAGGGTGTGTGTTCCGGATGTTGCTGAGATTAGGAAGAATATTTTGGAAGAAGGACACCGTAGTGGATTAAGTATTCATCTTGGTGCTACTAAGATGTACCATGACTTGAAGAAGTTATTTTGGTGGCCTGGAATGAAAAAGGAAATTGCCGAATTTGTGTATGCGTGTTTGGTTTGTCAGAAATCAAAGATTGAGCATCAGAAGCCGTCAGGACTGATGGAAACGTTGTTCGTTCCGGAATGGAAATGGGATGGCATTTCTATGGATTTTGTGTCTGGTTTGCCTAGAACAGCAAAGAACTGTGATTCTATTTGGGTGATTGTCGACCAATTGACGAAGTCTGCTCACTTTATTCCGATGAGAATGGATTATCCGATGGAGAGGTTGGCAGAATTGTATGTTGAGAAGATTGTAAGTTTGCATGGTATTCCGTCTAGCATTGTGTCGGATAGAGATCTGAGGTTTACTTCTAAGTTCTGGACAGGGTTGCAAGAAGCTTTGGGTACTAAGTTACGATTGAGTTCTGCGTATCATCCGCAGACGGATGGTCAGACGGAGAGGACGATTCAGTCGTTAGAAGATTTGTTGAGGGCTTGTGTGTTAGAGAAAGGTGGAGCTTGGGATAACTACTTGTCGTTGATAGAGTTTACCTACAACAATAGTTTTCATTCGAGCATTGGTATGGCTCCGTTTGAGGCATTGTATGGTAGGAGATGTCGGAAACTGTTGTGTTGGTACGAATCTCTCTGGAGAAAGTGTTGTGATTGGGCCAGAGATCGTTCAACAAACTTCAGAAAAGATTAAGATGATTCAGGAGAAGATGAGAACTTCTCAGAGTCGTCAGAAAAGTTATCATGACAAGAGGAGGAAAGATCTTGAGTTTAGTGAAGGAGACCACGTGTTCATGCGAGTTACTCCGATGACTGGTATTGGTCGAGCCCTGAAGTTAAAGAAGTTGACTCCACGTTTTATTGGTCCGTTTCAGATTACCAAGAGAGTTGGGAAAGTTGCTTATCAGATTGCTTTACCGCCGTCACTTGCGAATTTGCATGATGTTTTCCATGTGTCTCAGTTGAGGAGGTACATTGCGGATCCGTCTCGTGAGATTCAAGTAGATGATGTTCAGGTGCGGGATAATTTGACTGTTGAAGCAGTACCTGCGCGAATTGAGGATCGAAAAGTGAAGCAATTGAGAGGTAAAGAGATAGCACTGATACGAGTAGCTTGGGGAGGACCAGCTGAAGGAAATGTCACTTGGGAACTGGAGAGTTAGATGAAGGACTCGTATCCCGAACTTTTCGTCTAAGGTATGTTTTCGAGGACGAAAACTCTTTTAGTGGGGGAGAGTTGTGACACCCCGATTTAATGCAAATATTAAATAAATGGGAATTTAATTATTTATTTAATTAAAGTCTTAAGTATTTATATTATTGGATTAATTGGATAGATTTAATGAAGAAAGGATTTGAGGTGTGCAGAGTAAACAGTGGGTGTGAGAGTAAATCACTCTACTAATTACTAAGTATTGATTATTTATTTTATTTGGAATATTAAAAGGATATATAAAAAGAAAAGAAGGGAAACAGAAGCCTTTTGGAGAAAAGTCATAATACGTAGAATTGGAGAAGAGAAGGGAAAAGAGGAAAGCCGACGCCGAGAGAAATCGAAGAATCATCGCGAGGTAAGAGGTGATTTCTTTCGATTAATATGTCTTATGGATTTTGGGAATCAACTGGGTAATTGGGTATGTTAGGAAATTGAATTGTAGGTTTATAGGAGGAAACCCTATTTTGTGTCGGTGTATGGAAATTTGATCATTAGTGTGTCAGATAACTAATAGGAAAGAGTAAACTATGTTGTTTGATGTTATAATGGTGTGAAATGGTTTTAGATTGGTGTTCCTAATGTCACATTTCGTGTTGAAAAGTTTGGAAATGATTAAGGATGCATAAAGCTGTCAAAAATAGCAGATTTTACTATTACAGGTCGTGGGAACCGGTTCCCTGTGGGGAGGAACCGTTCTGTGTTAAATTAAAATCGGCATTTTTGTACATGGGAACCGGTTCCTGTGGGGAGGAACTGGTCCCCATACAAAAATCCAGGGAGACTCATTTTCAAAACGTGGGAACCGGTTCCCTGTGGGGAGGAACCGGGTTCCCCATACAAATTTCCAGGAGCGTGTATTTTTCAAATTGTGGGAACCGGGTTCTCCCAGTGAGGAACCGGTTACCACTGTGTATTTTTCCAAAACTTCTAAAACTTCAAAAATTCATATTTTCTAAACCGTAACTCCGATTCGAGTGCCGTTTTCGGCGTTATTTCTTAAATTTCAAATACTATCTCTTGGAAAGGAAAAATATTATTTTCTCAAAATTATTTTTAAAAGAGTCGAGCTCCCGATTTTGAAAAGTATGGATTAATTAAGGATGATGGATAATTAATACGAATGGTCTGAGTTACCGGATGAGAGCTAATGCATACCATGCTATATTTGATATTCATTATGATTTGAATGTAATATATTGGTGAATTGGCATTATGTGGATTGTATTGATATTATGATCTGTGAAGTGATGTTGCATGCTTTTATGATGCATGCATGAACATTGTTAAATTGGTTCATTCCCATTGTGCGGAAGTGAGCTTGCAGAGCCAATAGACTTACCTGGTTGGAGGTGGTGAGGCTAGATTCTTGACCCAACGGTGGTGGGTGAATCATGGATTACACTGTCTTTCCACTTGTAAACGGAGCAGTGGGTGAACTCGGTTCACGTTTGGTACCACATGCATAGAGTCTGCATTGCATATGGGGTTGTAACATGTTAGGATGAATTCCAGTGTTGCAATTTCCATTGTTTGATAAATACATGATCATTGTGTGAACTGTTTTGTGAATTGATTCTGACTTTGTGTTTGGTTAATGGATTAATGTAACCGATTATTCTGTTGTATTTAAAAACGTATAATACATGTTATATTGAATTGAAATCTCACCCTTACTTTAACGATTTTAGATCCGAAGTGATTAGCTGCTTGGAGTTGGTGAGGATAGATCTAGAGTCGAGTCAGTTAATTAGTTCGCGTGTCAGTGTCGTGCTCTGGTAGATGTAACACTGGGGAAACGGTTGTTTGAAATCCTTTAATGGATATTTTAATAGTTTTGAATTGTGTTTTGATTATATATCCTGGAATAACTATTGAAGGATGTATTCGGGATTTTGGTTATGTTTCATTTCCGCTGTTAAACATAACTTTGAGTATGATTTATTTAATGATTATTCTTCAGTGAAAGCATGACAACTGTTTGGTCAATTTTTATGATTTTAAATTGTGACGCCTCTTAATTGTGGATAAAACTCTGATATTAATTCTATAAAACGCGGGTAATTAGAAGGGGTGTTACACCTTATACCTAAGAACCTCTTAGATATGAGAAACCTCTCTCACTCCCTCTCAATCACACACGGTGATAATAACAATAACAAAGACTTGAAGACACACTTCAAACACACATAACCATCATTGTTTAAAGCTTGTAGATGATTAAAAAGTTACAACTCAACTAACGTCCACCTCGAGTATTAAACAATACTAGAGTGGCTCACAATTAACAGCCTACAAAGACTTAAAACCTAAAACTTAAACACAATATGTTCAATATTCTCTGGTGTGGCTAACTCTACAAGTAGGGATAACATGTCCTTTTATACGATCACAACAGCTAGGGTTGGCCCATGAGCGCTTCACATTAAGTCTTTACTGTGTCCTTTACTTTCTCCATGAAAGTAGGACAAAATCTCTCCAAGAATATTATAGTAGAGCGTTACATATCTTAGCTTACTTTGAGCATACAATTAAAACAAACTAACTCCTAATGTTTCTGAAACTGAAAAACCAGTTCAGTTCTGTAACACGTGTCAGGACCATCTACTTTGACATCTTCATAAAACCTGTTGATATATTTTTCTTCACAAGTTAAGTTATTCTTAATGGCATTTCTTGAGCAGAATGTTTTACCAAAGTTGCTATCAATCTATAGAACTAACAAACTCTCCTTTGGTAAATTTTGGCTAAAACATTATTTGAGTATATAAGCCATATAATTAACATCAGTAACACAATTAGCATCCAAGCAAAATCAGCAAAAACAACATAGATGTCAGCTTCACACACATACATATTTGAGCAGCATATCAGAGCAGCATCATAATCACAATCACAGTTTATCAGAGGTACACCGGAAAAATTAAATGTCCATACATCAATTAGAACATCACACAATATCACAATCACACATTTAGATCATGCACACAATCAACACACAATTAGTCGTCACTCAACATCACCAGTTTTGCAGGAATAGTCCATCCCAATCATCAGGTACATCAAGGCATTTACTCCCCCTTTTTAGTCACAATATGCCAAAGTTAGAAAACATAAGAGTGAATAGGTTCATGAAAATTAACAGTAGTTCATAAGAGTTATATAAATAAGTAGCATTTCCATAGCAGTCAACTTTGAGCATTACTTCTGTAGTCACTGGTTGCAGGGTCTCCTCTATCACCACAGGAATCACAATCGTTAATTGCTACGATTATTCATGAATGCAGATGCTGAGTTTGCCTCTTAAGGTTTCGAATTGATTTGCATGTAGGGCCTTAGTGAAAATGTCTGCCAACTATCTTTCAGTAGTTACATGTTCTAATGTAACTATCTTGTTCTCAACAAGTTCTCTTATAAAGTGATGACGGATGTCGATGTGCTTGGTTCTGCTATGTTAGATAAGATTCTTGGATATATTAATAGCACTTAGATTGTCACAAGATAATGTCATGACATCTTCTTTGACATTGTATTCTATCAACATTTGTTTAATCCAAACAAGCTGAGAGCAACTACTTCCTACAACTATGTATTCAACTTCAGCAGTAGATAGAGATACACAATTTTTTTTCTTGCTAAACCATGAAATAAGATTATTTCCCAAAAATAAGCATCCTCCTGATGTGCTTTTTCTATCATTAGCACTTCCTGCCCAGTTAGCGTCACAATATCCACTTAGAACATAGTTGGATCCATGAGAGTATAACATGCCATAATCAAATGCTCCATTCACATATTTTAGTACTCTCTTTAATTGATTGATATGGCTCACTTTTGGTTTAGCTTGATATCTAGCACATACTCCAACAACAAAGGCAATGTCAGGCCTGCTAGCTGTGAGATAAAGTAGACTACCTATCATACTCCGATAGAGACTTTGATCTACACTTACACCTTTTCATCTTTAGTAGATAACTTCAAATGTATAGGAGAAGGTGTTATTTTGTGATTTTCATTCTCCATCCCTAATTTCTTGACGATATTCTTAGCATATTTACTCTGAGATAAGAATATGGAGTCTTCCATTTGTTTAACTTGAAGGCCAAGAAAGTAAGTTAATTCCACAACAAGACTCATTTCAAATTCTGACTGCATTTGTTTGACAAAATGTTGGACCATTTCATTCGACATTCCACCAAAAACTATATCATCAACATAGTTTTGAGCAATCATGAGATTTCCTCCTTCGTCTTTAACAAATAAAGTTTTATCTATGCCACCTTTCCTGTATCCATTTTCCACAAGAAATTCAGTGAGTCTTTCATACCAAGCTCTTGGAGCTTGTTTCAACCCATATAGTGTTTTCCTCAACTTGTACACATGGTTAGGCAATGTTGGATCAACAAATCCTTGTGGTTGTTCCACATATACTTCCTCATTTAAGTAGCCATTTAGAAATGCACTTTTCATATCCATTTGAAATAGTTTAAACTTTAGGATGCAGACAACTCCCAGCAGTAGTTTGATTGATTTAAGGCGATCCACATGAGCAAAAGTTTCATCAAAATCGACTCCTTCGATTTGAGTGTATCCTTGAGTAACTAGTCTTGTTTTATTGATGGTGATGACACCTTCTTCATTAGACTTGTTCTTGTATACCCATTTTGTACCAATTACATTGCTTCCTTCTGGTCTTGGAACTAGATCCCAAAATTCATTTCTTTTGAATTGTTCTAGTTCTTCTTGCATAACATTAATCCAAAATTCATCTTTTAATGCTTTGTTGACATTCTTAGGCTCAATTTTTGAGACAAAACAAGAGTTTGTAATGACTTCTCTTGACCTGGTGGTGACTCCTTTGTTTGGATATCCTATGATTAGTTCACTAGGATGATCTTTCTGAATTCTAATAGAGGGTCCTTTGTTGACTTGACCATCTACAGGTTCTTCGTTATTTGGAGTCGAGTCCCCGTGTTCATCGGTGGTATCTGTTGGAGTATCTTCTAGGGATGTTTCAACATTTCCTAAGACATCAACTTCCTCATTCCATCCTATATCATCAACAACGACATTTATGGATTCCATCATTACTTTAGTTCTAGAGTTGAAGACTCTATAGGCTCTGCTGTTTGTAGAGTATCCCAGAAATATTCCTTCGTCACTCTTGGGGTCCATCTTCCTCCTTTGTTCATGATCAACTAAGATATAACATTTACTTCCAAAAATATGAAAGTATTCGACATTAGCTTTTCTTTCTTTCCACATTTCATATATAGTAGTTGAGGTGCCTTTTCTCAGAGTTACTCTGTTGTGGATATAGCATGCAATATTCATAGCTTCAACCCAAAAGAGGTAGGGTAACTTCTTAGCATGAATCATTGCTCTAGCATATTCTTGGAGGGTTCTATTCTTCCGTTCCACAATCCCATTTTTTGAGGAGTAATGTGAGATAAGAATTCACGGTTGATCCCTTCAGAAGAGAAGAACTCAACAATTTTTTTGTTTTCAAACTCCTTTCCAAGATCACTTTTGATTTTGATCACATAGCTATATTTTTCTTTTTGGAGCCTTTGGTAAAGGTCTTTGAAGACATCAAATAATTCAATTTTATCCCTTATAAAGCTCACCCATGTATATCAAGAATAGTCATCCACAACCACATAAGCATATTTCTTTCCACCTAGACTTTCTACCTGCATTGGTCCCATTAAGTCCATGTGAAGAAGTTCTAGGACTTTTGGTGTAGTGAGATGTTGGACCTTCTGATGTGACATCTTAGTTTGCTTTCCAATTTATCATTCTCCACATACTCTTACTTCTTTAATTTTAAGCTTTGGAATTCCTCTCATTACTTCCATAGAGATGATTCTTTTCATTCCCTCCAAATGCAAGTGTCCCAACTTTTGATGCCACAGTTTAACTACATCTTCCTTGGCTAGAGAGCATGTTGAAGAGAAGATTAAGTCTTCAGGTATCCATAAGTAATTATCTTTTGATCTGACCCTTTCATTACAACTTCACCATTCTCATTAGTAACCACACATTCAGATTTTGTGAAATTCACTTTGAACCCTTGATCATATAATTGACTGATGCTAATTAGATTTGCTGTTAACCCTTTAACAAGCAAAACATTTTCAAGATTTAGTATTCCTGGGCAATCCAACTTTATAACTCATTTGATTTCTCCTTTGGCTCCATCTCCAAAGGTCACAAAACTGGTAGAGTGAGATCTGATGTCCACCAGTAAGTTTTTGACTCCAGTCATATATCTCGAGCATCCATTGTCAAAGTACCAGTCCTCACAAGCTAAAGTCTACCCACATAACTAAGGAGTTTGGAACTCCAATGGTGGATACGACTCACCAACTTGTCCACATGAATAAGACATTGAATAACAATTAGCTTTTTACTCGTAAGAGGTAAACCAAGGTAACGAAACGGAAGAGTACCCTCACAAAATGAGGTGATATTCTGAATCTATTCTCCATCACACATGGGCACATTACCATAATAAATTTTACACTTCATCGGGTTATCTCCCAATCCAGTTGAGTCAGCAAACTTCTTAAACTCTTGCATCAGTAGGGTAATGGAAACGGGGTCACCTCTAGAGAAGAGCAAAAGGTCATCCGCGAAGCACAAATTGATAATGTTAAGTTTTTCACATTTCGCATGGAAATTGAAATTTTGATTCTCCTTCAACCTTTGCAAAATTATGTGCAGGTAATCCATAACCAGAACAAAAATCAAGGGAGATATAGGGTCTCCTTATCTGAGGCCTCTCTTGGAAACCAAAATCTTCGTATAGTCAACATTAACATTGTAACGATAAGAAACATTATTAATGGACATCATTATCCATCTAATGAACTGAAGGGGAAAATTCATCTCACGCATAATGATTTCTACAGCTCCCTAATCGACAGAGTCGTACACTTTCTACAGGTCCATTTGAATCAAACATCTAGGAGGGTAGCTATTACGGCTGTAGCCTCTAATCAGCTCATAACCTAACAACACATGATCTTCCATACGCTTCCCCAAGATGAACGCAGTTTGGCTCATATTCACCACTTGAGCAATCACTTTACCAAGTCTATTCGCCATCACCTTCGAGATAATCCTGTAGATTATAGTGCAGCAAGATATAGGAAGAAAATCCTTGATCCTACTAGCCTCCTGAGTCTTGGGGATAAGTGTGACAATCGAGTTTTTAATCGCTTTATACATAATCTATTTCTCAAAAAACTCCCTGACTGCTTTAATCAGATAATTTTTTATGATCCCCCATGATGCTTTGTAGAACTTAGCGCTATACCCGTCGTAACCAGGGGAAGTACTATCCTTGATACTCTTAATACTCTTGATAATTTCTTCTTTTGAAACGTGACCAACAAAAAAATTTCTCTGCTCCTCATTCAATTGAGGACCTTTCCTCTTTGTTACAATGTCAATACCATGAAGATTACAATTAGGATTACCAACCAGATTTTCATAAAACTGAAATACTTCACCCTTGATATCTTCCTGAGACTGTAAAAAAGTACCATCCTCTTTTGTCAGCATCTGAATATGAGTTTGGTTATACTTGGCCTTCAAGGTAGCATGAAAAAAGGCATTATTGCCATTACCCAATCTAATCCAGCCAAGCTTAGTCCTTTGATGCAACATTTGTTCCTCCATATTGTTCAGGTTAATAATACTCTTAGTACAAGATTTCACTCTGTCAATCAGCATTGCATCCATACGGTCAAGAAGTAAAGCTTGCTGGGCTGCATAAAGCTCCTCCTCCCTAGCCTTGTCAATTTGATCCTTAAGACCTTTTAAGGGATTTCTAAGAGTCTTTATCTCTGGTTGAAGTCTTTGGAGCTTTTTCCACATGTTGAACATGTTTCTTCCCTCTATGGGTATATCCTAGTTAGCTTTCACAACATCCAGAAAGCCATTTGTTTGAGTAGTGATATTAGGGAACTTGAAGTGTCTTCTCCGAGGATCACTAATCTCAGACTTTTTCAAATACAAAAGAGCATGATCAGATATTCCAGGCTCTAAAATATGGAGAGTAATGTCACTGTTTTGTATGTGCCAGGTAAGGTTGCCAATGACTCTATCAATTTTAGAATAGATGGTGCCTCTAGCTTGTTTATTGGACCATGTGAAATAATCACCAAAACTATCCTTTTCATGAAGCCCCATGATCTCCATCATGTTCTCTAAATCAACAAACTTTGTTTCCACAACCTGATTCCCTCCAATCCTGTCACCAACCCTCAAGACATTATTAAAATCGCCAAGGAGGCACCAAGGTTTATTAGGGTCAGGTTGTATATCAATAATGTACTTCCAAAGTTTCCTTCTCTCTACAAGGGCATTCATAACATATATACTAGTGCACAAATATAAGAACTTGCCATCCACCCCATAGACCTCCATATGAACCATTTGAGGGGTACTACTAATATACTTCACCTTAATCTTATTTTCATCAAACAAGATCCAGATTCTACCATTGGGGTGGTTCTTGTAATTATCCAAATAAGACCAACCAGGCCAAAACTTATTTTTGATATGAGCAGATTTATTGGTTTTAACACGCGTTTCTAACAAAATGACTAAATCAGGGTGCATATTTAAGAGGCGTGAATTAACCTCTCTATACTTGCTAGCTTTATTAATTCCTCGGATATTGCAAGCTAAAATCATATTGGAGGATCAAGATTCACTTCAGAAGCATTCCAACTCCCAAGTGAGGCAAATCCATTTCCACAAAGCACATCTTCTCCTTTTTTAGTCCCGGCTCCTTTACCATTTCCCCCCTTCTTATTTGTGCTATTCACCTTAATCCATGGTTCTGAAGACTCCCCAACCTCTTGGTTCTTCTTATCCATGTCTGATATGATAGGTTCTGGGGTAGCATCATGGCTAGGAGTAGTTTGTACTATCTTAGGCTTCCACACTTTTCCATTTATTGTATCAGAGCATTGGTGACCAAACTTTGTGCACATGTCATAATATTTAGGTCTCCATTCCTATTCAAGCAGCTTGGTGATCATCTGGCCTTCATCATTCCTTAGAATTATGTTATCCTTCATCTTAGCTGTAATGTCCACCTCAACAAGTATACGAGGATATGAGACACAAAGTTTTTGAGATGTACATTCATCTGTGCAGATAGGATTACTAATGGAACTCCCTATCTTTCCAAGGATTTTTGGGTTCCACAAATATAAAGGCAAATTTGGGAGTTTCACCCACACTGACAGGGTCCTCAACATATCCCTCTTGAAATCAAAATACTTATTCCACTCCTTTAGAACCATAGACAATCCATGAATAGTGTAAGGTCCATTTCTGAACACTTGGTCTTTATCCCTGAAAGAGTGAAATTTGAACAGGAAATATACCTCATCATGGTAAAACATGTCAGCTACTTTGATGAAGTTCTAAAACTTGATCATATACTGTTTCACAACATTCATACTTAAATCTTTCCTTAGGGCATACATAATCAGAGAGGACTAACAAAATTTCACTTCGGGATCCACATCCTCAACTTCAATTTCCACGATGTATTCACCATCTTCAATCTTAGGTGCACTGAACTCCAAAGAAACTCCATTAGATGGAAGACGGTTTCCACTAATAACATATACCCATAGTTTCTGTTTTCCCCATGAGCCTTCAATAACATCAACTTTAGGGTTTTTCCCTTTTGTAATGTGTATATTCTCCTCCGAGTTATCCTCAGATTCCCCTTCTCCCAAAATCACTGTTGTAACATTAGAAGCTTTGTTCATCTCCGTGTGTTTCCCTAATTTCGAGGTGGTGGCTGAAGAAGAAACCACCAATTTCTTTGGCCTTCCTCTTCCCCTAGTCATCGCCGAAAGTTAAAAATCCCTTGACCGTTGCTTAGCTTTCCCCAGTCGGTCCCTAAACCCGAAAGCTAGGACTTTAAACATGACTGGCGTAGGCACTGCAGACGGAGGAGAAAGAAATTAGAATCCTAAGATGCTCGCCGGAAATCGCCTGACTCGCCGGATATCACTCCTCTCTCAAACTTGTATATGAATTTTATTAGAGAATATTGTTTTTATTCTTTTTTTTATAAATAAAACTAGAAAATAAATAATTATCAAATACTACATTTAATAAAAAGTAAATACTAAACAATACTTTTTGATTAAGTTTAATTTTTTTTCTTCTATTTTAATAATTTTTTATTAATTATTACTCCCTCCGTTCCCTTTTACGTGTCGTTTTAGAAGAATATTTTTGTTTCTATTTAAGTGTCGTTTTATAATTTAATGTCATAACTTATCAATTATACCCTTACTTTCTCAATAAATGAGAGAGAGAGTGTAGGAGTGAATTTATTAGGAAAGAGAAAAGAGAAAATAAATGAGAGTATAATAGAAAAATTAACTATAACATACCACTATCTTGGTTGAAGAGCTTTATGCTAAAATGACACTTAAAAAGGAACGGAGAGAGTATATATTAAAATGATAATTTTAAAATGTTAAAATCCTTTAAAGAAATTAAAAACAAAAAAAAAATTAAAATGGCGAAACCCTCTTTGGGTATTCTTCTTCTTCTTCTTATAAATGCTTGTATATAAAAATACAACGGATGCTAATCCAATACAAAAAGAAAGACAACTAAGGAAAGTCCCAAAACCAACAAAAGCATTAAAAACTACCCACCAACATATATTAAAGATTGTCGAACCAAACGTCACGGTCAAAATCACCACTAACCCAAAGTAAATAACCAATCTCAACCGAGCTTCACAGTGAAAAGAAAAGAAGCGACATCATTCCAAATCCTGGTATGAAAAATTATTTTATTTCTACCATCTACGCACCAACAAACCAAAGAGTGTGTTTGTCTCAAGTTATAAACTAGGATTACTTAGAATCTTATATTGGAAATACAATAGTTCTATGTTTGTTTCAATTTAAAAAAAAATTATTCTTTGATAATTTTTATTCTTGAAAATGTTGCTTACACATGATTTTTCTCATATTTATTCTTATGTTAATCGGTGAAAATTCAACATTCTCATAAAATAAAGTTTAACTAAGTTAACTTTCCACTAATAATCACATTTACTTAAATTTTTATTTTCATAACTTTTAATTTGAACTAAATTTGTAAACATACCAAAGAAATTCAATTTTTCATAAAACACGGGCATGAAAATATTATTCCTAAGAATAATAATCCTGGAAATATAATTTCAAAGTACAATATTTAACTTGAAGTAAACACACAAAAACAATATAATTTCTTACATATGCGGGTATAAAGCAAAGACTCTCCTCCCTTCATTATTTTCTTCTCTCTATTTAATATTTTAAAAGAATAATGATATTCACACTCAAAACAAACACTACCTCGTATTACTATTCATAAATATGGTAAATAATATTTTATTAAAATAATATCATTATTTTTTTGAAAAAAAATATAAAAATATAAATTTTTTAACGTTTTATAAAAGAGAATCGGTATAAAAATACTATTATTAATCAACTTCGTCATTTTATTAACAATATTTTATATTATATTATCCAATTTTATTTTATTACTAAAAATTATTTTAAAATCTTTTACTGAGGTTAAAGCGAATCTCACTAATATTACATGGGGTGTTGTATATTTAACCCTTAATTAATCAATTTAATCATTTCATTAATCAATATTTAACATTTAATTAACCAATTATTTTTTATTTTAACTAATTTTTTATATTCAGTTAACAAATTTTGTATTATTCCTGTCCATATTATTATTCCTAACACTGTTCAGTTCGTTATTCATATTAGACTATGTACAACGGGAACGTTGAATAAGTTATTTAATAGTTGAATGTTTGCAATAGAGTGTTGAATGAAGTGTTGAAAATGATATGATTAATTGTTTTTGAAAAGATTCAATATGTTGAATGAAAGAGAGTAAGGGTCACATACAATACTTTGCAAAATCTTATTGATTGTTGTGATTATTTAGATTTTAGTGTATTATGAATGGTGGTGGAATAAAGTGTTAAATTTTATTAAACAAAACTATTATAGTGAGTAGAAATTGAATGAATATTGAATTATTAGATGAAAGAAAGAAAAGATGATATGGAAAATAAAAAAATAAAAAAAAGATGTTAAATAATAAAATCATTGTCCATGGTCTTATTGTTCGTATATATATATATATATATATATAATTTCTTTCACTTCTGAATCAAATTATATAATTTGATCCTCCTATATATATATATATATATATATATATATATATATATATATATATATATATATATATATATATATATATATATATATATATATATATATATATATATATATTACCTCATAAAAAGTTGATTATTGAAAGAACAAAAAATGTTTCTAATTCTCTCTCTATATAGACCACAATCAAAAGGCATAAGAAACACATTCTAATTCTCTCTCTCTATATATAGACCACAATCAAAAGGCATAAGAAACACACAAGTTACATAATTTTGGCAGTCATGGACAAAGGCGAGTACTCTCCCTTATTTGAAACAAAAGAGGGCCGAGGAAGACTTCTCTACAGGCTATTTGCAGCTTCAATATTTGTAGCCATATCCTTCATCTGGCTCTACAGATTCACCTACATCATAACTCAACAAGAAGAAGATGAAAGAAAATGGGTTTGGCTTGGTTTGTTTGCTTCTGAACTATGGTTCGGATTTTATTGGATTCTCACTCAAGCTCTCAGATGGAACCTTGTCTTCAGACATCCTTTCAAGGACAGACTCTCCCAAAGGTACTTTTTTTTCTTCTTCCATATATCCATTATATCCGGCGGCGTGTATTAGTCTAACATAACTATTTTTAATTACATTAATTTATTCAATTTTTTTGAAATTATTATTAGTGTCAATGTTATAGTACCTTTTCTGATTTACTTACTTTATTTTTTATCATTTTTTTTTAACAGATATGAACATATGTTACCAGCAGTAGACATATTTGTATGCACTGCAGATCCAGAGATAGAGCCACCATTGATGGTAATAAACACAGTATTATCAGTTATGGCTTATAATTATCCAACAGAAAAGCTTAGTGTGTATCTATCAGATGATGGTGGATCAGAAGTAACATTCTATGCTATGTTAGAGGCTTCTGAGTTTGCAAAACATTGGGTTCCTTTTTGCAAGAAATTCAAAGTTGAACCTAGGTCACCTGCTGCATATTTTAATACAATCATTGACTCATCCTCTCATTTTCAAAGTTACACTGATTTTGAAAATGAGTTGGTGGCTATCAAGGTATGTGTAACTAATCCATTATTTTAATCTATGATTTATTTGTTATTAATTTGATTAGGTTATTAAATCTGCAAGTTGACTAATATGTAAAAACAAAGGTTAAATAAGTTTATTTGTTTTCATTTTTAGTCTCTCTATCTTTTAGGTAACGGTTTTTACAAAAATATCGTTGTCAAAATCAACTAAAATCGTTGTCAAAATTTAAGAGGGACTAAAAATAAAACTATAATATTTATAGAAACTAAAAACTTATTTAACCGTTCAAACAAATACTGAGATTGTAGCGATAGGGCTGAAATGTAACAAAATTAATAATTAGAATATACTAAACAACAAAAGATAAATTATTTTATATTTGAATTGTCGGTTTCTTAATTTTGATTAATATGTGAAGATTGAAAGTTTTGGATGATGACAAGGAAAGTTTACAGAGAGATGTTTTATAACGGAATTGTATTGTCAAATCCAAGCTATACCTACACTCATTTGATCCACATCATGTCAATAGTTAAAATTTTAAATAATAATATTTTATAATCTTAATAAATATTATTTATAAAAAAATCGTTTAAAATATACTAAATGAGCTTTAAAAAGATATTGATTAACATTGAGAAATTATTTTAAAAGGTTAAAATTTTAAAAGAAGGATTAATAAGAATGAAAACTATTATTTTTTTTTAAAAAGAACTGACAATATTGAACTCTTTTATCTAAAATATGTTTTTTTATCTTATGTACCAACTCAATTATTATATTTTAATTATAATAATGCAGTGCATTGTTTTTCTATTTGTTTTTATCTAACACGGACAAAACTGAAGAATCTTCCCAGTTAAAAAAAAAAATCACACTTCAAAAGTGAGATATTATTCAAAAAAATAGATAAATCACGGATTTGAATTTTAAACTAAAATGAAAACTAGTTAAGTAAATAAAATAAAATATTAACACTAAATCTTAATAAAAAAGTCGACCTCCCTCTAAAGAGTTGTCTGCTAAAACCAAAAATATAAAATTTAAATATATTATTATGAACAAAAAGTCATACATTTTCTAGAAAAAGCACTTATTGAAAAATAACCTGCCATGGCAGCCACCGGTGGAATAGTACATCAAGAGTTCTTTTTTCTTTTTTTAAATTTTAAAAAATTATGATAATACTACCTCCAATAAGAGAAAATTTATTTTTTAATTTATTTATTAATCAATATATTTAGATTATATGTAGTCTTGATATATTAATTTTTAATTAATTTAAAAAAATAAAAAAATAAAATTAAAAACCAGCAGAAATAATATATAAAACTAAAATAGAACAACAACAAAAAGGATCAAATCAAAACCCTCTTAACGATAAACAAATTTATAAAAAGAAAAATCAAAATATGTTCTTAACAAAACCAAGAGGTTGGAACCTCACCTACTCAAATGTCCATCTAAAAAGAATATAAATATGATTTCATCTACCTCCGTCCTTCCCATGCCCCGCCTCCATTCAAAATCGAGCTACCAACAACACCTTGACACATAATCCATCTCTCTCAACTAGCAACAACCGACACCACTAACAACATTTATATTAATCTCATTAAGTCTCCTGACCCTTAACCCCAAGCCTTCCAAACTCCTTGTTTTTACAAATAGTTGCTCAGTTAACCAAAATAATTTTCCTAGGATTTTCAAAACTACTCCAAAAAAACTCATAAAAATAGAATCTAAAAAAATGATGATACCTTTGAGAACTTTGAAAAAAGAAAGAGAGAAATGGAATGGAAGTTGTCCGTTGGATATTATAATTAATGACCACCAGAATTATACATCATTAATTAGGATTAGAAACATTAATCAAGCACAAAACAATTTAATTAATTTAGTTAGTTACTTAGTGTATATTGAGTAATTTAACTAATTTAACTATCAAATTACTTATAACACAAGTAATATATTATCGAACTTTTAACAATTCAATGTTTAAATACATTGATGGATGAAGAGTAACTCAAGTCATATACATTATTGAAAAGATGTTGCAAATCTATTTGCACTATTTATACCACATCTTAAAATCTAAAAATCACATACATTTTACTTAGTCAATCTATCTCCATTCTTGAAGTTGAGAACTGAAAACTTCCCAATTAAATTATTTATTTCTAAGATTCTCCAAAAATGATCACACCACCATGATCATTGATACACCACTAATTTGGCTTACAAACTCCAACCAAACTCAACAAATTTAACCAATTAAGCTAGTTAGTTATTTATATCAGACCTAATTTAACCACCTCATTATACATAATACAAATAAACAATTAAAATCTTTTAGATTTAAATTATATTTCCACATATTATATTACATGTCTAAAAATATGTCTGCAACAAATTATGAGATGGATCTATGTTTTAAATTTTTATGTTGGACATTTGATTTTTCAAATCCTAATTTGATCTAGTTTATTAAGTGTTTCAACCAATAATTTTTTTATCAAATCAATTTTATTTCATGCTTTTCTACATGTTTCCTTTAAATATAATTTTTGTTATGCCATAGAGAATAACTGTTATTTTTTTTTAACATTATGTAGAAATTGTACACTGAAATGGAAAGTCGAATTGAAAATGCAACAAAGTTGAAAAGAGTACCCAACGAAATACGTTTAAAGCATAGAGGGTTTTCTCAATGGGATTCATATTCATCTCGACGTGATCATGATACCATTCTTCAAGTAAATTGCTTAACTCAATTAGTCTTTTCATTAATGTTTGTGACTTATGATTCTTTATACAATATTTTGCTTTTATTTACTAGATACTACTTCATAAAAAGGATCCTAATAATGCAAAAGATGTAGATGGTTTCATTTTACCAACTTTGGTGTATTTAGCTCGTGAGAAGAGGCCTCAATATCATCACAACTTCAAAGCTGGAGCTATGAATTCATTGGTATATATATTATTCATTGGTTTTCATTTAATGTATAAATGATATTAATTCTTTAGATGAAAAGGGCCGATGATATTTAATTTGTTCTATATGAAATGCAGTTAAGGGTGTCTTCGATTATTAGCAACGGAAAAGTTATTCTGAATGTAGATTGTGACATGTATTCAAACAATTCAGAATCTATAAGAGACGTTCTTTGTTTTTTCATGGATCAAAAGAAAGGCCATGAAATTGCTTTTGTGCAATCTCCACAGAATTTTGAGAATGTCACAAAGAATGATTTATATGGTAATGCTCTTCTAGTGATTGGTGAGGTGAGTTGTTTCTTGTATCACAAGAAACCTAAAATATAGATTTTAATTACACATAATGGACTAATAGCTTAACTGTGTGTGTATGTTTGCGTGTGAAGTTGGAGTTCCATGGTGCAGATGGTTTTGGTGGCCCTTTGTATATAGGAACTGGCTGCTTTCATAAGAGAGAATCCTTGTGTGGAATGAAGTTTAATGATGAATATAGGCATAACTGGAAGAGTGAAGATGACTTATTCAAAGATGCAAATTTGCAAGAAATAGAAGAAAAATCAAAGGGGCTTGCTAGCTGCTCATACGAGGAAAATACACAATGGGGAAAAGAGGTTCTTTATACACGTTCTTTCTTTCTCTCACACCAAATAATTACATATATGAAGCGGCGTCAGTGTCCTATTATTATTATATTTTTTTTTTTACATTTCACAATGTTGAGTTGTGTTCGTGTTATATTCGTGTGAGATTCTGTGTTTCCCACGTTGTGATCGAATTGAATAATGTTTACATGAATTACAGATGGGTTTGAAATACGGGAGTCCGGTAGAGGATGTGATAACAGGTTTGTCCATACAAAGCAATGGATGGAAATCAGTGTACTACAATCCACCTAGGAAGGCTTTCTTAGGTGTAGCTTCAACTTCCTTGCTTGAAGTTCTTATTCAACATAAGAGATGGTCTGAAGGGGACTTTCAAATTTTGTTTACTAAGTATAGTCCTGCATGGTATGCTTTTGGGAAGATCAGTTTTGGCCTACAAATGGGATATTGTTCTTATTGCTTATGGCCAGCTAATTGTTTACCTACTTTGTATTACTCCATCATCCCTTCACTCTATCTCCTTAAAGGCATTCCCTTGTTTCCAAAGGTAACAAAATATATCCCTTGCTAAAGTATTTAATTTCGAGGTGTTTAATAGTATCAAGCACGGACACATACATTTAAACTGACACATTAACAATAATTTGAGAAAAATGAATAAATTACATGAAATTTTAATTGTCGGTGTTGGTGTTTGATGCTAACACGAATACAGAAGCACTTTTTTTTTTCTCTGAGTGCTACAAAGATTTAATATGTGTTATTGGTTGAATTTTCAGGTGTCAAGTCCTTGGTTCATACCTTTTGCATATGTAATAATTGGAGAAACTATTTATAGTTTGTTGGAGTTTCTTTTTTGTGGAGGGACATTTAAAGGTTGGTGGAATGAACTAAGGATATGGTTGTACAAGAGAATGACCTCTTATCTATATGCATTTAGTGACACCATCTTGAAGCTTTTTGGTTTTTCAGATTCAGTCTTTATAATCACATCTAAGGTTTCAAAAGAAGAAGTTTATAAGCGGCATGAGAAAGAAATTATGGAGTTTGGAACATCTTCACCAATGTTTACTATATTATCAACACTAGCATTGTTCAATTTATTTTGTTTTCTTAATATGTTGAAAAATGCAGTCCTAAGAGGTGATGGCTTTGGAGCATATGAGAAAATGGGATTACAAGTTATTTTGTGTGGCTTTTTGGTACTCATTAATGTGCCTTTATACCAAGGAATTTTCTTAAGGAAGGATAGTGGCAAATTGCCAAATTCTCTTGCCATGAAATCAACAATATTGGCTCTAGGCTTAGTTCTTTCCTTCAGTTATGTATGACAAAAATAAATACTTGTACTTAATTTTTTTCTCCAATTGGAAGTGTATTATTAGTATTGAACATGTCATTTCATTGTTTTGTTTTATCTTCTAATAAGTTAAGATTTAAGTGCTTTTATTTTATATAGACAAACTCAAGTGTTGAAATTTTACATGGGCCTATTTCTGGATTAAATGACAAGTGTGTTATTTTTTCTAAAGTAATACTAATATTTATGATCTTATTGGATTATATTTGTATATTATTTTTTCCTTTCTTTATTCTTTGTATATAGATAAGGATAGATATTGTAAATTAGCTAGCTTAGGTGGCAAGTTCAGATTGGCTCTTGCTTATTGTATATAGTGCAGTCTTACTGCATTTTTCTCTTCAATGAAGATAACAAATTTTTACCCTTTTTCTTCCTCGATTTCTCTCTGTTATGTTCTCCATTATGCTTTCTCCTTCTGCAGTTTATCTTTGTTTCATGAGTTCTTCCATTGTCAACATGGTATCAGAGCTTACTAAGCTCTGGTAGCCATTGTTCTGCTATTCGCGATTGTTCTCTCGTTCTTCTTTCGTTTCCAATCGCGATTGTTCTTTCGTTTCCGTTCTTGATTTTTCCAATGGCGAACCAGAGCTATGCCGATTTTTCAACCAACTCTGCAAACCCTTACTACCTCCATCCGAACGAGAATCCAGCACTCGTTCTTGTTACTCCACCGCTCAATGACAAGAATTACCATGTTTGGGCGCGATCGATGCAAATTGCGCTCATATCCAAGAATAAGGAGAAGTTCATCGATGGAACCCTCATCAAGCCTCCAGTTTCGGATCCTTTGTATGCGCCATGGATTCGCTGTAATACCATGATTCTCGCGTGGATTCAACGTTCTATTTCGGAGTCTATTGCTAAATCGGTTCTATGGATTGATAATGCGGCCGGAGTATGGAGAAATTTGCAGATTCGGTTTTCGCACGGCGATATCTTCCGCATCTCTGACATTCAAGAAGATCTCTACAAATTTCGTCAAGGTACTCTCGACGTCTCCAACTATTTTACTCAATTGAAGGTTATGTGGGATGAGTTAGAGAACTATCGACCGATTCCGTTTTGTTCTTGCGCTATTTCATGTTCTTGCGGTGCCATTGCATCGGTTAAGAAATACAGAGAGCAAGATTATGTCATATTTTGAAGGATTAAATGAAAATTTTGCGCATTCAAAGTCACAAATTATGATGATGAGTCCCCTACCTGATATTGAGCATGCATTTTGACTTGTTATTCAACAAGAAAGAGAGATGACCAGCTGTTTCTATTGAGATTCCTCCGCCAAGACCCATGAAGAAGTGGTCGCTCAATGATTCAAACTCATGAAGGGAATCACAATGTTAAGCATGGTAATAACAATCTCAGAACCAAGAATCAGGGGTACAACAATTCAAGAGGTCACAACAGGGTCTGCACACACTGTGGAAGGACAAACCACACAGTTGAAACCTGTTTTCTTAAGCATGGATTCCCACCAGGTTATAAAGGCAAAGGCAAGGTTCAAGGGACTGCAGCTGCAGCAACTAACAATGCATCTGAGAATTCTCCTCGGTGTTCAACTACTCCTGCATTTGGCTTTACTCAAGAGCAATACAACAACATCCTAACTTTGCTTCAACAGTCTAAACCTACTTCCACAGTCAATTCTGTTTCCACTTCACCCTTTGTCATGCATTCTCATGCTTCCAATGTGAATGGTAAGAATCCTAATCTGTGGATCTTGGACACGAGTGCTACTGATCATTTTTCCTTTAATTTTTCATCATTCCTTGAATATAAAAACATAGTTCCTATTCCTGTTAGCCTACCTGATGGTTCACAAGTTGTTGCCTCTATTTTTGGAACTGTTGCTATATCCCCTTCATTGACTTTACATAATGTACTTTACATACCTAGTTTTCATGTCAACCTTATTTCCATTGCTAAATTAGTAGATAGCAATGATTGTTTTGTTCAATTTAATGCTAATACATGCCATATCCTGCAGAATCATTCCAAGGAAATGATTCGTATAGCTAACTTGCAACGAGGGCTCTATGTTCTTGATTCTACAGCCCACCATTCAAACAATTCTTCTGTTGCATATAATTCTTGTACTCTGTGGCATTTAAGATTAGGCCATATATCAAACATAGGTTTACAAAATATTTCCAAAGTTTTTCCTTTCATTTCTTGTACTAAAGATGATGTACCTTGTGACTCTTGTCATTTTGCTAAACAAAGAAAACTCCCATTTCCTAATAGTATCTCTCATTCTTCTGCCCCTTTTAATATTCTGCATGCTGATTTATGGGGGCCTTTCTCCACTATTTCTACTTTAGGACATAAATATTTTCTAACTCTTGTGGATGACTATACTAGACATACTTGGGTTATTTTTCTTAAAACTAAAGATCAAACCAAGACTAGTCTTATTCATTTTGTTGCCTACATAGAGAACCAGTTCCATACCACACTTAAATGCCTACGATCTGATAATGGAACAGAGTTTGTTGCTTTATCAGAATATCTCTTATCCAAAGGTATCATCCACCAAAAGACCTGTGTCGAAACACCCCAACAAAATGGGGTGGTGGAAAGAAAACACCAGCATATCCTTAATGTTGCTAGGTCTTTATTCTTTCATTCCAACATTCCCTTGAATATGTGGAATTTCTGCATACAACATGCTGTTCACATTATCAATAGGTTGCCCACACCCTTACTTCAATCAAAATGTCCCTATGAACTGTTGTTTAATGAACCCCCATCCCTTGTTCATTTGAAAGTCTTTGGTTGTCTATGCTTTGCTACATCCTTACAAGCCCACAGGACAAAATTTGACTCAAGAGCCAGGAAAGCTATATTTCTTGGATATAGGGATGACACCAAAGGCTATATCCTTTATGATATCCACAATCATAATATCTTTATCTCAAGGAATGTTGTTTTCTATGAGAACACATTTCCCTTTAAACACAAAACCTTATCCTCTGATATACCTTCACCTCAAACCCAAAATTTGGATGACCCCCACCCTGTGATGCATAGTCCACAACCTAGCACTACTGACCTGTCCTTTTCTTCTGATATGTCTGCATCCATCAATGACAATACCACTGTCAGCTCTCCTATTACTCTCAACTATCCTAGTCTTGGCCCAGTTCCTCTCAGCCCAGCTGAATTGACTCAACATAATGACTTTAATACAGCTAGCCCTAGTTCCCCTAGTTCTCCTATCCCTACTGATGCTGACCTTTCCAATACGGATACCATATCTTTAAATTACGAACCTGGTACAACCTCTGCACCTTTTTCTGAACCTGGTACAACCTCTGCACCTTTTTCTGAACCTGGTACAGCTTCGGCTCCTATCACAGACCACAGCCTTCCTTTACACAATGAATCTTTGGAATCCACTATAGTACCTCAACCTTCTGCTGAGAATAACTCTTTACCCTCAAGGCATTCATCTAGATCTACTCATCCCCCTCAGTACTTAAAAGATTATCATTGTTACTCCTCTACCTCTAACAACTTATCTAAAGTTCCTTATCCTTTATCATCTGTTCTTACATATGATCATTGCTCACCCTCATATAAGCATTTCTGTTTTTCTGTTTCATCTAATGTTGAACCAAAAACTTTTAATCAAGCCATTAAATATGACTGTTGGAAACATGCTATGGATGTTGAGTTACAAGCTCTTGCAGAAAACCAAACATGGGATGTAGTTGAGCTTCCACCAGGAAAAGTTCCCATTGGATGTAGGTGGGTTTACAAAATAAAATACAAGGCCGATGGCTCCATTGAGAGGTATAAAGCTAGGCTGGTAGCTAAGGGTTACACTCAAATGGAAGGTATTGATTACTTTGACACCTTTTCACCTGTAGCGAAAATAACAACAGTAAGAGTGATATTGTCTATTGCTGCAATAAAAGGATGGCATTTAGAACAATTGGATGTGAATAATGCTTTTCTTCATGGTGATTTACATGAAGAAGTATATATGACACTTCCTCCTGGACTCTCCACATCCAACTCATCTCAAGTGTGCAAGCTTCAAAAATCTCTTTATGGTCTAAAACAGGCTAGTAGGCAGTGGTATTCTAAACTTTCCTCTTTTTTAATTTCTCTGGGTTACTCTCAATCTCAAGCTGACCACTCATTATATGTGAAGTGTCACAGGGATAAATTTACTGCCATCCTTGTTTATGTTGATGACATTGTTCTGGCTGGTAATTCCATTCATGAGATTCAATTTGTTAAAGGTGTTCTTGATCAGAAATTCAAGATTAAAGATCTTGGTCAATTAAGATTTTTTTTAGGTTTTGAGATTGCAAGATCTACTAAAGGCATTTTCATGAATCAGAGAAAATACACTCTTGAATTGTTGGAAGACATGTGTTTTCTTTGCTAAACCCTCTTCATTCCTTTTGATCCAACTCTCAGTTGTCCCCACCGATGGTGAACCTTTAGCGATCCTACATCCTACAGACGCTTAATTGGTAGGTTAATATATTTAACCAACACCAGGCCTGATATTTCTTTTGCAGTGCAGCATTTGAGCCAGTATGTCTCTAAGCCCCTTGTTCCACATTATCAAGCTGCTACTAAAGTCTTAAGATTCCTGAAATCTTCACCTGCTAAAGGTGTTCTTTTTTCAGCCTCTAGCACCTTGAAACTCTATGCTTTTGCCGATTCTGATTGGGCAAGATGCCCCACTACAAGGAAGTCAATTACCGGTTTTTGTGTCATTCTTGGTACATCTCTTTTATGCTGGAAATCCAAGAAGCAAAACACAGTTTCTAGGTCTTCCACTGAAGCTGAATATAGAGCCTTGGCTTCCCTTACATGTGAATTACAATGGCTACAATATCTCTTTGATGACCTCATGAAAAGTTTTCTGAACCAGCCTCTGTGTATTGTGATAGCAAATCTGCTATATATCTTGCTCACAACCCTGCCTTTCATGAAAGGAGCAAACACATAGAGTTAGATTGTCATGTGGTTCGAGAGAAGATCCTCTCTAAACTCATTCATCTACTTCCTGTTTCCACCAATGCTCAGCTAGCTGATGTGTTCACAAAACCTTTACATTCTCCAGCTTTCTCTTCCATTTTGACCAAGTTAGGACTCGCAGCTCCACTCCAACTTGAGGGGCATATTGGATTATATTTGTATATTATTTTTTCCTTTCTTTATTCTTTGTATATAGATAAGGATAGATATTGTAAATTAGCTAGCTTAGGTGGCAAGTTCAGATTGGCTCTTGCTTATTGTATATAGTGCAGTCTTACTGCATTTTTCTCTTCAATGAAGATAACAAATTTTTACCCTTTTTCTTCCTCGATTTCTCTCTGTTATGTTCTCCATTATGCTTTCTCCTTCTGCAGTTTATCTTTGTTTCATGAGTTCTTCCATTGTCAACAGATCTCCATACCCGCAAAATATGGTTCTAATTCATAACAAAACACTAATTAAACTATCAAGGTTGTGAAATTGGAGGGAATATTGAGCATATATATTTTGGAAAAGGAGGTTTAAAATGAGTAATGCTATCTCTACATCAAATTTCTACACCAATACTTATATCAAATACTATTCACTGTATTTATACGGTGAATAGTATTTTTTAATTAAAATAATATGTTTTTGAACAGTGAATTATTATTATAATAATATATTTATATTTTTTATTTATTTAGATTAAGAGGTATAGATATAAAATTGTGTCATTAATCAACTTCGTAATTTTACTAACCAATATTTTACATTTCAATAACCAACTTTAATTTAATACTATTAATTTTAAAATCTGAGCGTTTATTAACCAACTTTATAATTTTATTAACCAATATTTTATACTTCATTAACCAACTTTGTTTTATTACAAAATTATCTTTAATATTTGAGCGCTTATTAACCAACTTCATAATTTCATTCACCAATAGTTTACACTTCATTAACCAATTTTATTTTATTACTTAAAATTATTTTTGATGTTTGGAGGTTTATTAACCAACTTCATCATTTTATTAATTAATTTTTTATATTTCATTAACCATCTTTATTTTATTATTAAAAAAATAATTTTCTTTAAAATTATTTAATAATATTTCACTGTTCATAAATATATTATTTTATTTAAAAATACTATTTACCGTATAAATACGGTGAATAGTATTTAGTGTAAGTATTAGTGTAAAAATGAATATAGAAATAACATGTCTCTTAAAATATTTGTGAAAATACTCATAGATTAAAGATGTTCAAATCTTTTTGAACATATCATTCGCAACTTGCTAATTGTGTCTAATTAATATAATTGTTTTTTCTAATATCCTAATAAATAAAAAAATTAGTTAAGACCAATATCATAGCTCATAACCTTTTCCTTTTAGTAACATCCTTATATTTCAGGTGAATTCGTAATTACGGAAGATTTTTATAGAATATTAATTCCTAAGAAAAATTTTACGTAAACGCAAATATAATATTTAATTTTACAAATAATCAATCATATTTTTTTATTAATTAAAAAATAAAAATAAAATGTTTTATACCCTTTATAATCACAACCATATGATACCAATTTAAGATTTTTTTAATAACCAAACATTGAAAAAAAATACACAAATAATCATGTTTTGAAAAAGTTTATGCAAATAACCATGTTTCAGATACTAATTAAGTGGAAGCGCCACCTGAGATGACTCCTGCACTCACCATTTACACTTAGGCGCCATCCTACATGACTCCTACTCTACCGACAAGCCATGTGAGATGGCGCCTACACTTACTTTTTAGGAGGGGCGCCATCTAAGATGACTCCTACATGTATTTGTGTTTTCTATAAATACAACAAACATGTCTCCTTCTTTCTCCACACCTTCTCCTTCATTCTCTTCTCTTCTCATTTCCTCTCCTTTTTTTTTGCGTCATGACATCACCGTTTGTTATTACGAGAGATGAATATGTTATGTTCTCGACCACCAAACCTCCGATGAAAATGAAGTTTTGGCACATTTTTACCTTGGCCAAACTGAAGAAAGAGTTGATGCGATGGTTAGAGGGAGACATAGAAGTTGGATAAGAAATTAGAAGGATCCAACAAAGAAGAACAACCATGAACTTTACAATTGGACAACCACCAAGTTGGTTGGAGGAAGTCACAACACACTTAGACGTTAACGCGATGACGCATTGGTCAGATGAAATTGTGTTGACAATTGTAGTTTCTTAGATATTTTATTATGTTGTTGATGTTATATTTACATGTTGTTATGTTGTTGTGTGATGGCTTTTATTTGTTGTTTGCACATTGGTGGTTGTAAGAAATGCTATTAATGAAAAAAGTTTTGTTAAGATATTAAAAAGTGCAGATAATTTGCATATAGTTTTTACGTTGTCGAGCCTGTAGCACGTGTGGGACAATTTTTTCGATTGTGTCCGACCTAGTGGCATAAATTACACTTTCTTTCTAGTTTGTCAAGATCGTCCATTTCAGTTGTGATACACTTTCTTTTAAGACGACCCTTTTTATTCTTCCGCATTTGATGGTTGTGCCAAACTATCTCCCCTTCGTATCCAGGCCAATAATTTGGTCTTGCTACCACTGAAAATCCATTGTTGTATACATTGAGCAATGTCTTTGACTTGTAATTGGGAGATAAGAGTCATAACACATCCTGATGAGTATGCGCACACGCCACAATGACATGAGAGCAAGGCATACAATAGGTTTGGAACTTTTCACAATCATACCAACGAGTTGGTAACATAACCCTATACTCTTGTCTTGCCACCCCCTCGTTGTGGGAGATTGTCTCTTTAACAACAAAATTGTGGCTATGTCAGTCGAACCGTGGAACAAGATGGATGTTGGCTTTGGCACTTTCTTCCTTAACATATTTCATGCATATATCACTCCATAGTTACCCCGATTGTAACACTGTGTTCCACATTTCACCTCTTTGTGCAAACAATGAAACCATCATAAAATAGGTGGATTTCACCAAAGCGGTTACTGGGAGGTTTCATATGCCCTTGAATACACCATTCATTGATTCAATAAGATTTGTTGTCATGTGACCCCATCTCTGTCCATTGTTAAATATACGTTGATGATATTATATTTGGTTCTGTTAATCCTTCTGCTTATCAAGAATTTTCTGAGCTAATGCAGGCTGAATTTGAGATGAGTCTTATGCCAGAGTTAAATTATTTTCTGGGAATACCAATCAATCAAACACCAGAAGGTACTTACATTCATCAAGGCAAATATACCATAGAAATTCTGAAGATATTATAGATGTCAAAAAGTAAACAGCAAAAACTCTAATGCATCCTACACGCATTCTGGAGAAAGATGAGGAAAGTAAAAAGGTTTGTCAAAAGTTATATTGTGGTATGATTGTCTCTCTTCTCTATATGACTTCCTCTTGTCCAGATATTATGTATAGTGTATGTTTATGTGCTAGATTTTAATTAGATCCTAGGAAAACTGCTTATGCGCAAAACAATCTTTAGCCTTCTATCAAAGGTTACTTGCATGATCGACTACAATAATCCCAAAATCTTATGTAGTTTTTGAGTGTTTGTACGGTTTTGGTTAAAAAGGGAAAAAGTAAAGGTAAAATTGCAAGAAAAAGCATAAAAGCAATAGAAAATAAACGGGATAAAAGACAAAGGTAATAAGTTAAAATAAAAAATGGAAATTGCTTTAAATTAAAAGGTGGAAGCATTCTTACATTGTCAAGCTTTGAAATCGTTTCTCACTTAATATGTGGATACTTTGAGTGTATTTCTTTTAATGTGAAGAAATACTACCCTTACACAAATACATAAATTTTCTTTAAATAGAAATCCAAAGAATGTAACTGTCATCGGTTGGAGTACCCCCTATCGGATTTTACCTCGGCTAGCTTTACAATTTCCCCTATTCCCGCGCCAGCGAACAAATTCAAAATTCAAAACATATTTTTAGAGCTTCTTTGGATTGTTTGTCGATCGACGCTTCACTGTCCTCGACTCACGCTTCTTGTCAACTTGGTCGTCGAGCTTATTAGTCTTGTTGGTTGATGTCTTCTATAAGAGAATTTAATTGTGATCTTTCAGTAAAGTCACCATTAGCTATCATTTATGCCCTTCTTCCTAGGGGATGCTTCATCACTTCAAGGCTTTTTTCTCTTGTCGAAAATATCATGTCAAAAAATTCCCCCCCAAAAGGCCAAGTTCGACGAATACTCTTTGTCAGTTGGAGAATTTTTGGCGTTTTCACTTCCATATTTTCGACTACACGCCTTCCCTGATGACGTCACACATCAATATGAATTTTCTACATGACAGTTTCCCACGTCAATCCATCATTTCAAATGATAATCCCTAGTTTATAGAGTGTGGTTTTCTAACTGAACCCCACTAACTTTTCAGTTCCTCCGATTCGTCATCGTTGGATTATTGCTACATGTCAGAAATCACAAGGCTTACCTTATATATATATATATATATATATATATATATATAGTTTCTCAGCCTCTACGATACTCTTTCATATTTTCATCTTTCACTTCCTGGTTTGCAAAATCTTCCATTTTCCTACAAACAACACTTTTTATTTTCTGGACAATATTTCTTAGTTTCTGAAATTCTGGTATCAGATATGTGATGTCGAAGGAGATGTCACGACACAAATATCTGAGGACTGAACAAGGTATAACAGAATAATAAAAGAAGAAAAGTAAAATTGATACACGTAAAATATTCACCCAGTTTGGTGCAAACACACCTACGTATGGAGGCTACCAAGCCAGGGATGAAGCCCACTATCAGCAGTATAAATTCATAGTTAAACTCCCCCGTTTACAACTCCTCACTTAATTACTACCCAGTAATCCTTCTACGTAAGAACTCTTAGATATGAGACACCTCTTACTCCCCCTCAATCACTCACAGTGATAAATAATAACAATGATTTTAAGACACACTTCAAAGACACATAATCATTCTTTGCTTCAAAGCTTATGAATGATTAACAAGTTACAACTCAACTAAAAACTTACAACTCTAGTATTAAAGAATACAAGAGTGGATCACAAGAAATAATTAACAAAAGACTAAAACCTAATATTCAAAAATAGCATGTTTAGCTTCCTTCAGCGTAACTAAATTCTGCAAGTAGGCTTAACTGTCTTCTTATAGAAACTACATCTAGGGCTTGTCCCAAAATGAATTCACATAAAGTATTTCCTATAATTTATCCATGAAAGTAGGATAAAAGATCTCCAAAAATATTGTAACAAAACTTTAAACAAACTTGCTAACTTTAAGCAATACTGAGATCAATCAACTAAACACAATAGTGCCTAGAATTTCTAAACAGAAAAACCAGTTCAGTTCCATAACACATGTCAAGACATCTGCTATGACATCATTTAACTCTGCTGACATATTTTTGTTCACATGTCAAAGCATATTGCACAACATTTTCTGGGCAGAATGTTTTACCAAAATTGTTGCCAACACAGAACTAACAAACTTCCCCTTTGGCAAATTTTGGCTAAAACATTATTTGAACATATAAGCAAAATCAGAGAGCAGCATCACAAAATCAACATACTATCAGAGAATACTATCTGAGAAACAGTAGCAAAAAAATTTATAGTAGAAGAAAATGAATGTTTAAACATATGCTAAAACATCACACATGCACAATTAGGCTACAAAAGCATAGTTAAGCTCAGATCACAACACAAATTATTACTCCCCCTCAAACTCATCAGTCCATCAGAAGCACAAACACAATTAATAGTCCATCAGTTCAAACTCATTAGTCACCTCACATATTACTCCCCCTTTTTAGCCATAATATGGAAAATTTAGAAATCATCAGAGTAAACAAGTCAGGCAAACTCACATATAACAATAGTGGATAGTAGTGCTTACTAACATTCAGTTAGAGTTACAAATTATATGGAGTACATACCAGAATATCCATTGTCAATCACACAGGTGCCAAAATTAAAAGTAACAACCAAAACAACATCTTCAGGAACATAACATTCAATTCTCTGCAGAATCATCAGTTTCAGCACTTCTTTCCTCACTATCAGAATAATTTCCTTCTTCATCTTCAGACCTACCTCATTCATCATCCAAACTACCTTCTTTAATTGCTACAATCCTTTATATATGCATATCCCTAGTTTTCCTCTTAGAGTCTCGAATTGATTAACATCTATGGCCTTTGTGAAAATGTCAACTAACTGCATCTCAGAAGATACATGTTCGACTGCAACGATCTTGTTCTTAACAAGTTCTCTTATAAAGTGATGACGAATATCAATGTGCTTGGTCATGTTGTGTTGAATAGGATTTTTGAATATATTTATAGCACTTAGATTGTCACAGTATAATGTCATGACATCCTGTTTGATATTGTATTTAGTCAAATTTTGTTTCATCCAAACAAGGTGAGAGAAACTGCTGCCTGCAACTATGTATTCAACCTCAACAGTGTATAGAGAAACACATTTTTTCTTCTTGCTAAACTTGGATATAAGATTATTCCCCAAAAATAAGCATCCTCTTGATGTACTTTTTCTATCATCAGCACTGCCTATCCAATCAACATCACAATATCCACTCAGTATGTAGCTATATCCATGAGAGTATAGCATACCATAGTCAGATGTTTCATTCACATAATTTAGTATTCCTCGTCACTTGGTTGATGTGGCTCACTTTGGGTTTAACTTGATATCTAGAACATACTCCCATAACAAAGGCAATGTCAGGTCTACTAACTGTGAGATATAATAGGCTACCTATCATACTTCTATAAAGACTTTAATCCACACTCACACCTTTTTCATCTTTAGATAACTTCAGATGTGTAGGAGCAAGTGTCCTCTTGTGACTTTCATTTTCCATCCCAAATTTCTTTACTATATTCTTAGCATTCTTACTCTAATATAATAATATGGAATCCTCCATTTGTTTGACTTGTAGGCCAAGAAATTAAGTTAATTCACCAACAAGACTCATCTCAAATTCGGATTGCATTTGCTTGACAAAATGTTGAACCATCTCATTAGACATTCCACCAAATACAATATCATCAACATAGATTTGGGAAATCATGAGTTGTCCTCCTTCGTCTTTTACAAATAGAATTTTGTTTATGCCACCTTTCCTGTATCCATTTTCAACAAGAAATTTTGTCCGTCTCTCATACCTTTTGGAGCTTGTTTTAGCCCATAAAGAGCTTTTCTCAACTTGTACACATGATTAGGAAATGTTGGATTAACAAATTCCTTTGGTTGTTTCATATAGACTTCCTCATTTAAGTAACCATTTAGGAAGACACTTTTTACATCCATCTAAAATACTTTAAACCTCAGAATACAGGCGACTCCCAAGAGCACTCTGATTGATTCAAGACGGGCTTTAGGAGAAAAAGTTTCACCAAAATCAATCCCTTCAATTTGAGTATATCCTTGAGCAACTAGTCTTGCTTTATTTCTGGTGATCACACCTTTGTCATCAGATTTTTTCTTGTACACCCATTTAGTTTCAGTCACATTTTTTCCTCCAGGACTTAGAACCAGATCCCAAACTTCATTTCTCTTGAATTGTCCTAACTCTTATTGCATAGCATTTATCCAGAATTCATCAGTTAAGGCTTCTTTGACATTCTTAGGCACAATTTTTTATACAAAGCAAGAATTTGGTATAACATTTGTTGGTGGTGACTCCTTTGTTTATATCTCCTATGATAAGTTCTTTTGGATGATCTTTCAGAACTCTGATAGAGGGTCCTTTGTTGACTTGACTAATTTCAAATTTTTCATTTGTAGGAATATGATCATTGCTTTCATTTGTAGTTTCTGCTGGGATATCATTCAAAAATGTTCCAACATCCTCTAAGACATCAGCTTCCTCATTCCACCCTCTATCATCAACAACAAAATTTATGGACTCCATCTTACTTTAGTTTTGGAGTTGAAGACTCTATAGGCTTTGTTGTAGATTAGCCTAGAAATATTCTCTCATCGCTCTTAGGATCCATTTTTCTTCTTTGTTCATAATCAGCTAAGATATAGCATTTACTTCCAAAAACATGAAAGTATTTGAAAATAGGTTTTCTTCCCTTCCATGTTTCATATATAGTAGCTGATATGCCTTTTCTTAAAGTTACCCTGTTATGAATATAGCATGCAGTATTCATGGCTTCAGCCCAAAAGTGGTAAGGTGACTCCTTTCCATGGATCATAGCTCTCGTAGATTCCCGGAGAGTTCTGTTTTTCCGTTTCATAATTCCATTATGTTGAGGCGTAATGGGAGAGGAAAATTCATGATTAATCCCTTCAGATGAGCAAAATTCAGCAAATTTATTGTTTTCAAACTCCTTCCCATGGCCACTTTTGATTCTAATGACATAACTTTCCTTATCCTTTTGTAGTATTTGACAGAGATCTTTAAAAACATCAAATACTTCAGTTTTCTCTCTGATAAAGCTCACCCAAGTATATCTGTAGTAGTCATCCACAACCACATATGTATATTTCTTTCCACCTAGACTTTCCACCTGCATAGGTCCCATCAAGTCCATGTGAAGAAGTTCCAAGACTTTTGATGTGGAGAGATATTGAACCTTTTGATGTGACATCTTAGTTTTCTTTCTAATTTTGCATTCACCACATACTCCACCTTCTTCAATTTTAAGCTTTAGAATTCTTCTCACAGTTTCCATAGAGATGATTCTTTTCATCCCCTTTAGATGCAAGTGTCCCGATTTTTGATGCCACAATTTAACTTCATCTTCTTTCGCTAGAGTACATCTGGAAGAAAAACTTAAATCTTGAGGCATCCATAATAACAATTATTCTTAGATCAGACTCCTTTCATCACAACTTCACCCTTTTCATTGGTAACAATGCATTCAAATTTGGTGAAGTTTACTTTAAATCCTTGATCACAAAGTTGACTGATACTAATTAGATTAGCTATCAACCCTTTGAAAAGTAGCACATCTTCAAGGTTTGGGATTCATGGGCAATCCAGCTTTCCAACTCCTTTTATTTTACCTTTGGGTAGATCTCCAAAAGTCATATTACTACTGGAATGAGATCTGATATCCACCATCAAATTTTTTACCCCTGTCATATGTCTTGAACATCCACTATCAAAATACCAGTCCTCCTTGGCTGAGACTATGAGAGATGTATGTGCTATAAGACTATTAACTAAAGCCTTCGGAACCCATTATTTCTTCACACTCACATTAGGAGTGTCCTTATTAGATTTAGGTTGAGATGCAAGCTTAGGATAACCATACAGCTTGAAGCAAAAGGATTTCATGTGACCAAAGCGTCCAATGTGTCAGACCCACAGTTCAACATTCTGACAAACTTGGACATTCTGTCAAGTTTAGAGTTTAGCAGAGTCAATTCATTTTCAAGCTTGGAAATAGTTTTCAGATGCTCTTTATTTTCTGCCTTCAATTGATTTATAAGCTTCTTTTGTTTCCCCCTTATTGACACACTTCATCACTCCTGATACACAATTCCTTGTAGGAAGCAACCAATTCTTCATATGTTACTTCATCTTTACTTGAATCTTCATCAGATATGTATATGTCAGTCAACGCAGTAACCTGCTTGGCATATTCTTCTTCAACTTCACTTTCAGAATCTTCATCAGACCAAGACACTGTCAGACCCCTGTTTTGTTTCTTGAGGTATGTAAGACATTCAACTCCAATATGACCACAAACTTCACATCCACGACATTGTAGTCCTATGTCTTGAATAACATTTTCTTCTATCCTTGTTTTCCTTCCAAAATCACTTTATGTTTTTGAAACTATTACAATTATGTTATTCAACCTTGTATGGTTAACTGTTATGGTTAAGTTTAATACAAATCATAATGGATTCAATATCTCTAAATAATAATCGATATGCTTGCATAACATCAACAAAACAAAATTGTCAACATAATAGATTCATATTTGTTAACTAACAATCCATACAATTACATAACAACATATTGAACCTAATAATCCATACAATTGCATAACAACATATGGAACCTAATAATCCATACAAAATTCCATAAAATACATTAAACATAGAATACACCTAGTATGGATGAAACTATTGCAACCAAAATAAAACTACCTAAAATTTATTTCATTATTAGAGCTGCAACTAATGCAACCAAAACAAAAACAGTGATGAGCCAATTGAACTTCACATGTTTCTTCATTAACTTCATCTTCATCCTCAGTTCTTCTTCTTTTGATATTGCATCTTTAGCCCTTTGATTTTCCTCATCCAAATTGCACAGTAACTCAGAAATTACTTCCTTAGCCCTTGAGTTCATCTCCTCATCCAACCAAACTAAATTGCTTCACTTCTTAAAACCTTGAAGCTGCATCAATGGAGAAGAGAAATTTTCAGAAGCTGCATCTTTAGGCATACAGTGAGTAACAAATTTTAAGGGAAAAGAAAACATACCTTATACATTCCACACCCATAGAAGCGACGTCCAGGGTTTGATTCCGTCCATGTCGTCATCGACAGAGCATCAACTCCATAGAAGCATTCGTTTCTCACAACATGGTTCATGTAGCTAGTAAAAGAGACTGATTTTTGAGACATTGTATTGTTGACGAACTGAGATGAAGGGTTGTATGCACGATGAAGGACGAAGGACAGGTTGTTCGTGGATGAATTGCTCATGGATGAGGAGCTCGTGGAGAGGTTGCTGGTGAATTAGGGCACGTTTTTCTTCCCCAATTATATTTAACATATTTTTTTAATATAAAAATGATTATTTTTATTGTTTTTAGAATAATATCAAATTATTTAATTTTAGAATGTATGACATGGCTAAAAATCCTCTTGCCAAGTCATCAAACTCACAGCCAGATGGAGGGGGACTGCAAAAATCCCAACTCTGGTAAACTTGAGGGACCAATAACCTGACTTTTAAACTAGGGGGCCTTAAACTTCAGAATTTTGACACTAGGGGGACTAAAAGTGCATTTAAACCAAACAGAATTAAGAATTTTGATGACTTAAAATGAGTATTATATTCCACATGGTACTAAAATATATAATTTATGACTATTGACTTAATATTATGATAAAAGAGAAAAAAATAAATCAAAAACTAATTAAAATATGAAAAGTGTTTACAAAATAAAAGTAAAATCATCATCAATAAAAGTACAAACAATTTTTTCAAACTTAACATATGCATAGATATAATGCTTACATAACATATCTTTTTGTGTAGTATATTAGGGAGGAAAAAATACACATTTTATGTGCCTAAATAGTAGAACAAAGCTACTAAATAATTGAATCAAGTGAGTCCTATGAATGCTATTTAACCATCAAAGGAAAACAAAATTTAGTGGATTGACCAGCTTTGCTTCAAAATCAACATACAGATGATTGGAGTTTTCTACATGCCAAGCTTTCTTTCAAAGAGGCGGCGAAGAAGATAAACTTGGACGGTGCTAGCACCAATTAGTGCTGCTGACTCAAGTACGGCCTTGTGAATTGCTCTTGAGCTCATTGCATTGTTTACTTTAACAAACAAATACAAAATGCTTAGTTAGATGTAAATTCGCATTAGTATCAGTGACATTTTTGAAAAAAAACGTGTCAATGACTTACCTATTGATTGACGTTCTGTCTGAGCCTCAAGCCAATGTTGTTCGTACTGAATATTGAAAAGAGCTTCTTCTAACTTTATTATTTGTTCTATCAAAGGAGTAAAATGTTCTGCATAGATGAAAAATATTAAAGTAACACTCATCACCATTTCAACATAAACTAAAGTGTAAGAGATTAATCTTTCAAACATGGCTCACCATTTTGTGCATGTTGATCAAAGGTTGAAAAATGGTTAGAATGAACATCGAAGTCAATTTTTTCACGATAAGGTGACTTGTTAGTGAAGCAAAACCGATAAGCTCCTCTAGTTCGAGCTATAAAATCAAATTTTTCACTTATCTTATCGCGAAAATCTCGAACTTGATCACCAGAAGGTCCTTTAACCTAATGAAATATTCACACGACAATCAAGCCTTTTTATTGGCATTTCATAGAACTATATATATAGTAATTTGAAAAACATGTAGCAATTAATATTGAAACACACAATACAAGAGCCAATTGTTTTCGACATGATGTCACATTCCTTTGTAACAGTTTTTTTTACTATGAACTATGGAATCTGACATGAATACTGAGACACGATACGATACAAACACTATGATATTGATAATATCAAAAGTATAGGTTACTGGAACTTCTACATTTACTATAGTACTTTCATTTATCTATCAATTATTTAAAAGGTTAGAAAATATTCTAATCAAACTTAATTTCTTTATCAATTTAATCATTAACATTGGTGTGAAACATTCTCAACCTCTTTATATTTGGTTTGGGTTGTTAAGAAAATATATAAAATATGTCTGAAGCAGCAACATCTTTTTAAAACATCAGAATTGTCTGAAATTAACATATCAAAACAAATTATTTCTGAGACATTTGTATGACTTTTCACCACGTATCATACAAATATCTTAAAAGTTCCGGACATCAATACTTGCACAACAACATAACAATTATAGAGGTGTATGCGGCTCATTCATATCATTTTTATCGCCCTATCAATTCATTATTGAAATTATAAAATAAATTTCTTAATAACAAAGCAATTTCCCTCATAAAGATCTGAAATATAATTAACAAAACTTACCACAAGATCTACACCTTCTTGAGTTAATTGCCAACTTGCATCAGCAGTGCTTATGACAACAAATGAAGCATGCACTGTATCCCCTTCATATTGAACGTTATGACCGAAACAATCTTCTCTATCAATCACAAATCTAATCCCAAAAACAACATTTATGTTTGATAATAACAAAATGATTGCCATTGCTATGGCAACATTTGGTGGCACAACCTTCATCTCTATCTACATAACACATACAACAAAATTAGAGTTAGATTTCTAAATTAACATTATTTTTAACATCAAATGCTTCCATAAAGATGATTTCAAAATGATTAGAAACGTAGATAGAAGAATGGAATTGAAAATGTTACCTTCTATATAATCAAATATTTTAATCCTCAATTAAGAAATGACGAGGGGGTAAGGATTCCAAAGGAAGAAAAAAAAAATAGAAAAATGGAAAAGTCTGAGATTGATTGTAGATGAGTTTGTGAAGTTTGAAGTTTGTGTTGTTAATAAAGATCTGTGATCCTATGTATTAGAATTTAGAACAAAACATGTGTTGGACCAATAAAGTTGGTTTGGTTTATTAGTAGAAAACTATATTAAAATTATTTTATAAAGTGTTCATTTTGAAAAATAGTGAAAGAAAACATTTATGCAATGGAGCTCCTTATTTTGAGTGTTTACGTAGATTCTACTTGTATGTATCATTAATTTTATAATTTTTTAATATCAATATTTAATAAAATATTTAAAATATCTGGACATCCACATAAACGTTGCTTAGGCTTGCATTCATATTTAACAGTATTATGATTCTACCATTGATAAACCTTGAAGGTGAAGTGAAGAAGAAGAAGATAAACAGAAGTGGGAAAAATGAATACAGAGCAAATCAAGATAACTTTCTTCTTATTGATATAAAAGAGGGAAGCTAGATTATATACAAAAGTTGGTTAGAGAATCTACTTGAGTTACCCTAACTAACTTAACTGTCAAATAACTAACTCAACTAACTGACCGAAATCTATTGTTTGTTAGCCCCACAAGTCGAATCGAGTAAATGTTGAGCGTGTTCATTGAGCATAAGAGAATGAAAAGGCTTAGCGTAAGAGACTTAGTGAAGAAATCGCCACCGGTTGGAAGAGGATACGAAGTAGCTTTACAACACCACCAAAATTTCTCACGAACAATATGGCGGTCAATATCGAGATGCTTTGTTCTCTCATGAAAGACAGGATTGGCAGCGATGTGAAGTGCACTTTGGCTGTCACAAAAGAGAACTGGAACCTTACTGCATTGAACATGAAGATCTCTAAGCAAATAAAGGATCCATTGGAGTTCACATGTGGCGCAGAGCACGATATTCGCCTCGTAAGAAGAACGTGAGACCGTGTTCGCTTCTTTGTGCGCCATGAAATGAGGGAATGACCAATGTAGAAGCATGAGCCGAAATGGAGCGACGTGTGTCGCTGCATGGCCCAATGATCGAAAACCAATGACCAAGAGGTGAATTGTGGGAAAAATAGCCCTTGGCCCGACAAGTTTTGAGATACCTCAAGACGACAAGCAGCTTGATAATGTGTTATGGAAGGATTTGATAGAAACTGACTTAGTTGCTGAGTGATGAATGTGATATCTGGCCTCGTAGTATTGAGGTATATCAGTCTCCCAACAAGCCTTCGATAGGATGGAACATCATCATATGCAGGGCTATTATCATGGCAAAGTTTGATGGATGGATCTGAGGGTGTGCTTGCTGGCTTAGAACCAAGGAAACCTGAATCAGTAAGGAGATCAAGGCAATATTTGCGCTGACAAATAGAGATGCCTTGGTTTGAATGCGCAACCTCTAGGCCCAGGAAGTATTTAAGGACACCAAGATCTTTTATCTTGAAAGCTTGGTGTAGAATAGCCTTGATGACTTGAAATTCGTGCATAGAATTACCAGCAAGTATGACATCGTCAACATAAACAAGAAGAATTGTAAATGATGAGGATGTCTTCTTAACAAATAATGAATGATCAGATGGTGCTTGTATGTACCCATGATGTGCAAGCAGGGAGGTTAACTTTTCAAACCATTGACGGCTCGCTTGTTTTAACCCATAAAGTGATTTAACCAACTTGCAAACCTGGTTTGGCTTTGTATTTTTGATGCCAGGAGGAATGATCATGTAAACATCTTCATGTAGATCACCATGCAAAAAAGCATTATTAACATCCAACTGATGAAGGTGCCAGTTGTGAATAGAAGCAAGAGCTAAGACAAGTCGAACAGTGGTAAGTTTGGCAACCGGTGAAAAGGTGTTAGTGTAGTCAAGGCCTTCAATCTGATTGTAACCTTTAGCAACGAGCCGTGCCTTAAAACGTTCAATACTTCCATCAGACTTGTGTTTGATTTTATAAATCCAACGACATCCAATCGATTTCACATGGGGAGGGAGATCCACAATTTTCCAAGTACCAGTTTTTTCAAGTGCATCAAGCTCAAGTTTCATGGCTTGATTCCAACATTCAAAATTGCATGCCTCTTTATAGGTTTTGGGCTCATGGTTAGTGGAAATGGAAAATATAAAATGAGAATGAGGATTAGATAAATTGGAGTATGACAGAAAATCAGAAATTGGGTAGAGTGTACCTGAAGATGATTGGCTTTGTGAATCATTAAAGGTAGCACAGACATAATCTTTGAGATGATCTGGTAGTTGTCTTACTCTTGAAGAAACTCGGGTGGGTGGATTCTGATCAGGTTGGGAAGATAAGGTATCAGGTTGAGAAGGCAATAGATCAGGAGAAGGGATAGTAGAGATTTGTTGGGTAGGTGTAGAAGAGATATGATCAAGGTGATCTGTATGCTCAGGAATGACAGTAGAAGTAAGATTGGGAATAATGTTAGGTGTATTGACAGGAAAATCATAATACTCAGGGGAGGTCTGTGTAGATGGAGTGGTGATGAAACTGAAATATTCCCAATTCTTGGTAACAGGCTGAGACTTAGTGGTATAGGGCAGGATGTGCTCATGATGAGTCACATTTCTGGAGATGAATATGCTATGTGTCTGCAGGTCAAGTAAAACAGAGCCTTTGCCAAAGATAGCCAAGAAACATTTTTCCGCCCGAGAATCAAGTTTGGTTCTGGGTGGATAGTGGAAGCATAAGAGAGAACCAAAAACTTTGATCTGAGTTATATCTGGTTGTGAATTATGAAGCCAGTGAAAAGGAGACTTGTTATCAAGAAGGGGAGTATTGACTCTATTAATGATGAAAGCTCCATATTTAACAGCATATGACCAAAAAGACTTTGGAAGATTGGATTGAAAAAGTAATGCTCTGCCTATATTTAACAAATGCTGATGTTTTCTCTCAACTCTAGCATTTTGTTGAGGTGACTCAACACATGATCTTTGGTGAATTATGCCTTTAGAGGCATAGAACTCAGGGATAAGAAATTCTGGTCCATTGTCAGTTCGTACAAATTTTGGACAAATGTGATGTTGATTTTCTACAAGAGTGAAAAACTTTATGACATGGTTGGACACTTCTGCCTTAGACTTAAGCAAGATAACCCAAACATATCTACTAAAGTCATCTACTGCAGTCAAAAAATATCTATGATTATGAATAGAACTGGTGGACACAGGACCCCATATGTCAAAATGAAGAAGTTGAAAAGGTTGAGCAGCTTTAGAAACACTAATGTTATAAGGATTTTTCTTATGTCTGGCAAAATGACAAATATCACATACTGCTTTATTATCATTAAAAATTGTAGGGTACATTTGAGTCATTTTAGACAATCTATCATGGGATAGATGACCAAATCGAAAATGCCATATGGCCTGTTTAGGAATCACTTTACAATTGTGTATGGAGCTAGAGGAAACAATGGATGCAGATGGAAAAGTATTGGAAATCGTATGTGTTGAGGATGTGGCTTGTGCAGCAAGACAACCATCATCATTGATCAGTCTGTACAGCCCTTCAAATTGTTTAGCCAAACCAATCATCTTCTTGGATTGCACATCCTGTATAATGCATTCATTGTGAGAAAATTGACAGAAGCAATTTAAGGATTGGCAAAGTTTAGAGACAGACAGAAGGTTCAAAGAAAAATCAGGAGTGTATAACACATTTGTGATATATAATTTGGAAGAAAACTTGACTGTTCCTGCATGTTTCGCAATAACTATAGATCCATTAGGTAGACAGACATTGACAGGTCGAATTTCATGATATGAATCAAACCAATGCAAGGCAGAACAGACATGATCATTAGCTCCAGAATCAAGAATCCAAAAATCAGATTTAGTATGGCTAGAGCAGGTAATGCTAGAAATGAAAATATTACCTGGAGAAGTATTAGGGTTATGACTAAGATGAGTAGAAACGTGATTGGTATTGGATGTACTGGTTTGAGTAAGAGGCAGCAAGTTTGTCTGTTGTAATAAACCAATCAATTGAGTAAGTTATTCTTGAGTTATGTTGGCACCATGGTTAACAGCAGCAGATTCCTCACCACTATGAACTGAGGATTGTGCATCACCAATTGTAGTATTCGAAGCATTAGCTGAAACCTGTTTCTTAGATAAATTGGGAGGAAAGCCATGTTTTCGATAACACACTTCAATTGTATGGCCAGTCCTATGACAGAAAGTGCAGACTCTTGCATCTTTCTTGGTGTTGGAGGAGTTACCATAAGAACTTGATGATCTACCACGATCAACAGGTTTTCGTGCATCATAAGCATTGATGAGTGTATTTACTTCATCAAGAATTGGTGTAGTATCAACTTTGGGTTGCACAGAAATATTGTTGCTCTCTTCTTGGATCACCATAGAATAGACTCTATTGATTGAAGGAAGGGGATCCATTAAAAGAACTTGAGTTTTAATAACAGAGAATTTGTCATTCAAACCTGTTAAGAACTGAATGATTTGATCTTCGAGACGAAAATCGCGTGCACTTCTCATGGCTTCACATCTGCATTGTTGAAGACAAGTGCAACTAGGGATAGGTCGATGGGAATTGAGTTTTTCCCATAATCCACGCAGCTCTGTGAAGTAGTCAAGAACAGAGTTAGAACCTTGCTTGAGATTGTTGATCTCAGCACGTAAATTGGAGACACGAACACGGTCAGTTTTGGCAAAACGTTCTTTGAGATCATTCCACACATCATGAGCATTTTCCAGAAATACAATGGTTTGAGCAATAGGAGGAGTTACAGAATTCATGATCCATGAGTGAACGAGGCAATTACATCGTTCCCATGCAGCACGATTGAGATCTGAAAAAGTAGGAATTGTATTGAACCATTGATGAAAGCGATTTTGTTCTTAGCACCGAGTGCACGCTCCATCGATCTTGACCAAGAAATATAGTTAGAACCATTGAGTTGTGGTGAAATGTTAATGTAATGTGGTCCTTCACCGTGCACGTAATAGATGTAATCGATATCACCATTGGTGATTCGAAAGGATCAATACGCGCATCGTGAATCAAGGAAAACAAGAAAAATGTAAAGCGTAATCGAGAAGTAATGGCGAAGAATGGGTAAAGTATGGATCGAAGACGATGATACCATATTATGATTCTACCATTGATAAACCTTGAAGGTGAAGTGAAGAAGAAGAAGATAAACAGAAGTGGGAAAAATGAATACAGAGCAAATCAAGATAACTTTCTTCTTATTGATACAAGAGAGGGAAGCTAGATTATATACAAAAGTTGGTTAGAGAATCTACTTGAGTTACCCTAACTAACTTAACTGTCAAATAACTAACTCAACTAACTGACTGAAACTATTGTTTGTTAAACAGATTTAGTATTTGGAGAATGTCACTTGAATAATTAGCACTGGCTAAATAGTTACATAATTATGGAGTTTTACATGATTGTAGTCTTGTAGATCTTATATTTGCTGAAAAAAAAAAAAAGAGGCCCAGCTCCTGAACATTCAAATAACAACATACTAACTAATAAGCATGGACAAAGGCTTAACAACAACGTGAAGTTAGAACAACTAGGTGAAATTAGGACAATGCGGCTCAAAGGTGCCGAATGACTTGTTTTTCAAACGTCAAGAAAGGAAAGAAAATTCTCATTTTCTTAAAATGCCTCTCTATACATTGGAAAATATGTTGGGTTTGGGTTCTCTTTTTCTTGTGAAAAAAATTAAAATTAAATATGTTAATTCATTTGTATTAAATTTATTTTAAGTGAATAGGGTTAATTTAAAGTTGAGAGAGAACAAGAGAGAGAAAAAGGTAGAAAATCAAAAAATTTGAATTTTAGTTTTTCACAACCAGTATATCTGCGAGTTTAGTTTTGTTAATCATTGGATCAAACTCATTTTTGGAGGGCAGTTTTGCAACATATGTGTCTATTTTTTGATATTGAGATCTTCAAAACAAGTCTTAATTGAGAGATAAATAATTTACACTGAAGTTGCGGATTTGAGTATTTTTCAACTTCTTGTTTCTTATTTGTAAGTTAGTTAGCTCTTTGATTTTTTTATTGTTAGAACTAGTTTGTGAATCACTTAGACTATGATGTATCCTTAGTTGATTATAGTAAAGCTATTTATTTAATCTGGATGACCTGTGGTGTTTTACTCTCATATTTAGGGTTTTTCACATTAAAATTGATGTTCTCTTGTGTATTTATTTGTTTGATTTGTTGTCATATATTTATTATTGATCCTCATAGATTTTTATAAATTTGGAGAATTTTATTCCGTTGTGTATTGCTTTGTTATTGCATGTTAATTTTCAATCAGAGTGGTATCATAGCTCTTGATTAAGGTAGTATTGTTGAATGACTATAGTTGTCATTATGGAGGGACAAGATAAAAGACTTACTATTTATGAAGAAATTGCATTTATCGTTGTTAAGTTTCGCAAAGCTGAATTTTGTGTAACATAAAGAATGAGAGTTTAAACTTTTATAAATATGTGGTTTTATTCAGAAATATTGATGAATAATTTATACACTATACTAAATCGATGTCAAGTAATAATATTTATAATAAATTTGTATCCATAGGAATTGTTTAATATCAACAATGCAATTAAAAGGTTACTAGAATTGTTTAAATTGGGGGGAGGAGGAGGGTTTATAAAATTTGTTTTTAAATATAAAAGAAAATAAAATAAGAAAGGTATAGAAATTAAAGCGACCAGGCCTTTTCCGAACCATTTATTCGTCACACTTTTGTATTTTTGTCTATTCACTTAAATTAATCTCCTAGTATTACGATCAATTAACAAATTAGTTATATTCAACTCCTTGGTGTGCAAACCTCTCTTTTAAAAACAACCCCCTGATCTTTAAGGTGGGTGGAGTCGAAATCAAAACATATTTTATCGTGCATTATTTCCTATATCACAAAACTATAATTCTTTATTCTTAAAGTAACACTAGTACAAAAAGACTAATTTACACCCTTTTTTTAATTAAAATTACACCCATTAAATTTAATAAAAATCGGGTGTATATCCATTGAGTGAGAAATGTATACTTTAATTACTCCCGTTTTACACTAGAGGGTAAATAGCTTATGATTTACACCCGATTTTTTTTAAATTTAATGGGTGTAATTTTAATTAAAAAAGGAGTAAATACGTTTCTTATCATTTTTATATGCACCCTATTTTCATAAAAATCGGGTGTAATTACACCCTGTTTTAATATAATTTTAAACCCCTTTTTAATATAAATTATATTATATTTAATTCCATTTATACTATATTTTAATTATCACATTTTTTTGTTGTACTAAGAAGAATATTTTAAATAAATGCACATAAAAATCATCATATTTCATATTTACCAAAAAGTATATTTACAAAATATTCAACTTACTCATAATATTTACAATATACTCAACCTATTTTTGCACTAAGTCATAATATTTACAAAGTACTCATCAAGTCCCTTTCTTCATATATAAGTTCTCTTCCTCTTTTGCTTCCTTTGCTTTTGTTTTGGCAAAATTTCCATGTCCTTATCCTCTTCATCAATTTCCATGTCCTTTGCTTTATCTTGTAGATTTTGCTCCTCAATCTTTTGGTTGAACATCTTTTAATTTTCAACCATTTGCAAAAAACTTGAAGCCCAAAGTTGCCTAATACTTTCGATTGTCTCTTGTTCATAGGGTGATGTGTCCGTAAATATCTACAAGTTCAACATACAATAAATTAAACATCTTAAATATACGCAATACGGTTTTAAATTATACTACCTCATCGAATCTTTCAACAAGAGAAGTCTCAATAATGTCAAGCATGTTCTTCATGACATAATATCCACACCATCCATTATCTTGCTTGTGTGTACATATTAGATACAATTTATTACATAAATGCATCAAAGAGATTAAATTGAAGAAAGGGATATTCTCCTATGATGATTTGTTATCACAACTTCCAATTACCTTGACAAATGTCCAATTAGGCTTCTTCTTCTCAACCCTCTTAATGAGTGATATCCTGAGCTCGACAAAAGAAAGTGCACCATAAATAAGTTATAAATATAAAGTTAAAAGATACATAAATGATGTCTATTGATTTAGGTTTCTTACCTCTCAAGTATGCCTTTAATACGTTTTTTTTGTGTTTAATGAACAAAACCAAAAGATATCATTATCTTGAGGACAAATAACAAACAATGCCAATGATGGCGTAGTTTCAAAATAATAGTGTTAGAATCATTAAAATTCAAATACTACAAAATAACATTAATACGCATATATATATGTACTTACCGATCTAACAATGGTCCTAAGAAACATTTTTTGATTCGCATCCAACTTATTTTGTATGTACAATGAAATAGCATCGGACTCTCTAACAAGTGATGTCCTATTTGGATCAAGAAAGCCAAATAATTGATGACATTCTTGGAAATACAAATGCCATGTAGATATCGAATTGTTGAAACAATTAATTTATATCTTATGAGCACCATAAAAATAATTAAAAATAGAATTAGATACTTACGAGCACCATAAAGTCAATATAGATGTGGAGATCCATCTATCGCCAGAAATTATTTCGGAAAGGTCCTGCCTATCAATATAAAATAAAAATTCACTTGTTTCATGAAGCACTTCTAATGAGATGGAATCTTCCTTAAGATCTTTGAGCTGTTGTAGATAATCTTCAGAAACAGTACTAGTGTTTACATCTTTAATTGAGCCACTTCCGTTAGTGTTCGTACTCACATTTTGCACATTCTGTAGAAAGTAGAAAGCAGAATACATAAACTAAATTTAAGGCATCAAAATAAACTAAATTTAAGGCATCAAAAGAAAGGGTGGAAGAAAATAACAATTTTTCTAATGCCATGTAGATATCTGTCAATGTTACTATTGTAAAACTATTTCAGAATTCTAGATGTTTTGCAATCTTGACTATATGTTATGGTATATGCTACTGCCATCCATAGGAAACATGTCAATTGCAATATTCTTCAAATGTTACAATATCCATCATATGGTATGTTACTAATGGCTTTCTTAGATGTTTTTAATTTATTTGACAGTGACAAAATATAATACTTTGCAGAATATCATTTTAAATTTTAATGCTAATATGTCATTTTAGTACCTCTTTTGAGAACGTCTCTTTAATACTCTTTTCCGCTAAGTCACGGCGGAGCTGTTGTAGATAATCTTCAGAAACAGTACTAGTGTTTACATCTTTAATTGAGCCACTTCCGTTAGTGCTCGTACTCACATTTTGCACATTCTGTAGAAAGTAGAAAGCAGAATACATAAACTAAATTTAAGGCATCAAAAGAAAATATGTCATTTTAGTACCTCTTTTGAGAACGTCTCTTTAGTACTCTTTTCCGCTAAGTCACGGCGGAGCTGCAGTTCCATGTCTCGAAGGAGCTCTATTCTCAATTGTCGGAGCGCTTTTTCTAATCTATCTTGGAAATCAGCAGTCAGTTTTTGCTCCAATTCTTGAATGTCTTCATGTGTGACTTTTGAGGTGGAGGTGGAGTGTGACTTTTTTCCAAAGAATTTCTTAAAGCCAACACCCCTAGGAGCAATGGATCCGCCGTATGCTCTTTTGTTTCGAGCAACGGTCAATATATCTTCACGTTCTTCAAACTCGATACCACCTTGTGCGCTCTTCTCCACCAAATCACCCTAAAACGTTAAAATCATTACATTAGATTGCATATTACATTAGATATTGTGGTTGCATCATTTCCTGTAATATGATAATTCAAGTCTGTAACAACAATAATGCAAGATTTCAAAAGAATAGAAATCCATAATGCAGAATCATAGAAATAGAAATTTACTCAGATTCATAATTCATTCTCTCATATTCGAGACATAAAACTATAGATTATGCGTAATTATAAAATAGAATTATGCTTTATTACTTACAACCATAGCCGCCATCGAGTTGGTTGCATCCGGTAAAATCTCCGGATGGCCTCTGCCGAGCCATCAACCATGCCTCATGACGTTCTAGTTGTGGAGGATCAACTATCAAACTTTCGTCGCCATTGGCCTCTTCAATTATTCTTTTCATCCTCTCCTCCGTTATCTTTTCCCTAAGTCTTTCATAACCACCCCGGGACAAAAGATGAGGATGAATATTCTTTGAAGCATGCATCTTTCCTTTTTCTCGTTTATCCTATTACAAATAAATTACATGAAATTATGTCAACAAACAAATCAATTTAGATAACATAAAATAAAAATCTAAAAATTTAACTAACTTGAAACTCTTTTGTGCTTCGAATCTTGACAAATGAATTCCAATCTTCTGGAGTGATAAATCTGTACTTTTCAAATGGGGTGGTATTTCCATCCTTATCACCTTCCCCATATATATAGACTTTGGTGAGCAATGTCTTAAATTGCTTCACTCTTTCCCCCATATAAACAAACCAATGCTTCTTAAATTGCACATTATCATCATCATCATCAGGGGGGCAAGTGAATTTAGCCTACAAAACATAAGAAGTGCTAGTAATTATTAAGAAATAAAGAAATGATTAGAGATAATAAATTATAAAGAAATAATTATATTGAAACAGAAACAGAAACAACCATATTAAACAGCCATGTTGAAACAGAAACAGAAACAACCATATTGAAACAGAAACAGAAACAGAAACAACCATATTAAACATCCATGTTGAAACAGAAACAGAATTTGTAGATCAGGAAACAATTTCACTATATCATTATATAGATTCAACAAAACACGGATAAAATCCAAATGTTATTTGTTACTCTAAGAACCCTTCTTCGTGATCATAACGAATGGCATAAACATCATCAACTTCATTTTCATCATTAAAAGAAGGCCTTCCTATTGAAAAAGAAGTATTGTGATCAATGTCTAGAGTTGAATCTTCATTTTCATCACTTAAATTCGAGTTTCTTTGGAGGACAATAGACCACCTATTGTCTGAGGGATCCTTTACATAAAATACTTGTAATGCTTGAGTTGCCATGATGAAAGGTTCTTCCTTATATCCTACCTTATCCAAGTCCACCAATGTAAATCCTAACTCATCAGTTTGTACACCATTGTTACTATTAACCCACTTACATTTGAAAATCGGAACTTTAAACTTCACATAATTGAGCTCCCATATATCTTCTATAACACCAAAGTAAGCTATGGATGCCAAGATGGGATTTTTATCCTTTGAACTAGAGAAATGTATTGAAGAAGCCTTTACCATAACCCCACTATTTTGCATGGTACTCTTATCATCCTATGATCTTGTACAAAAGGAAAATTTATTTATATCGTAACCACCCCAACATAAGACATTAAAACTAGGCTCATAAGCTAGAAACCTCAATGTATCTGAAGCATTATTATCATTCATAATCTTGGTTTTAAACCATCTTGAGAATGTTTTGTTATGCTCTTTCAACACCCATTTTTCTGACATTCGAGGGTTTTTGGCTTTGACAATGATTTTATGTGTACTCAAGTAAGGTTGAACCTCATCAGTGTTATTTAATATATACAAGTGTGCTTGAAAAACTTCCCCTTCACCCATATGCTTAACCTTTAGACATGTACCCTTACCATCACATCTTCCATTGTGACGAGACTTGGGTAATCCTACAGGTTTTGCATGTGACAAATAATCTGAACAAAACTCAACGGCTTCTTCTGTGATGTACCTTTCAACTATAGATGCCTCAGGACGATAATGATTCTTCACATAGCCTTTCAATATCTTCATGTATCGTTCAAAAGGATACATCCATCTTGAATAAACAGGCCACACTTTAATCTCTAACTAGATGGACTATTAAGTGAACCATGATGTCAAAAAATGAAGGAGGAAAAACATCTCCAATCGACACAAAATAATGATAGACTCGCTTTCCATCTCATCCAATTTATCGGTCAATCACTTTGTTACATATATCATTAAAGAAAAGCACAATCTAGTTATGGCATGTCGGACATTTTGGGCAAGATGCCACGAATAGCCATGTAGTAGTTGTTGCATCAAATGTGACAATCATGAGATTTCAAGCCAACTAGTTTGAGGTCTTCTACTGACACGAGACTTCTGACATTTGAGGAGTAGCCATTGGGAACTTTCACACCTTGTAGACACTCACAAAATCTTCGTTTCTCTTCTGTTGATAATGTATGGCATGCCGGTGGTAAATACATTTTGGTACCTCTTGGTTGTGGAGCTAACTCTTGTCTTATGTTCATTTCAACCATATCTAAACGAGAGTTTAAACCATCCTTTGTCTTACCTTGAATGTTAAGAAGTGTTCCGATTACACTATCACACACATTTTTCTCCATGTGCATTACATCAATACAATGTCTTACATCAAGACTAGACCAATAGGGAAGGTCAAAAAACACTGACCTCTTCTTCCATATATTCTTATTCATAACTTTTTTTTTGTTGTTTTCCAAAACTAACACTTATGTTCCTCACCCGATGATAGACTTCTTCTCCGGTTAAGGCCTTTGAGGCAACTTTATACTCCTGACATCCATTAAAAGCCTTTTTCAATCTTCGATATGGGTGGTTACGTTTAAGAAATCTTCGATGTCCAAGATAAACAGTCTTCTTTCCCTTATCCAACTGATGGTAGCAAGTATCCTTTTCACATATAGGACATGCTTTATGCCCCTTAACTTTATAACCAGACAAGTTACCGTAAGCTGGAAAGTCATTGATGGTGCAAAATAGCATGGCACGCAATTTGAAAGTTTCATTTGAAAAACTATCAAACACATCAATTCCTTTATCCCACAACTTTTTTAAGTCATCAATTAAGGGACTTAGATAGACATCTATGTCATTTCCAGGCTGTTTTGGTCCCGAAATCATCATAGATAACATAACATGTTTTCTCTTCATGCACAACCAAGGAGATAAGTTGTAAATAATCAAGGGAACCGGCCATGAACTATGTTTACTACTTAAACTACCATATGGATTCATTCCATCTGTAGAAAGTCCAAGCCTAAGGTTTCTTGGTTCATTGCCAAAGTCGGGAAATAAGGTATCAACCTTCTTCCATTGCAAAGAATCATCCGGATGCCGAATTTTTCCATCACACTTCCTCCCTTCTGCGTGCCATCTAATATTCTTCGCATCATTTAAATTCGCAAACAATCGTTTAAACCTCGGAATAATTGGAAGGTACCATAACACCTTTGCTGGAGGACCCTTTGTGGCATCATAACCTTCATCATCACCCTTCTTCTTATATCGTGATGTCATACACTTGGGACACTTTTCTTTCTCTTCATTATCTTTCCAATACAATATGCAATCGTTGGGGCATGCATGTATTTTTTGATACTCTACACCCATCGGACATAATATCTTTTTTGCGTCATACGAACGGTTCGCAACGTGTTTTCATCTGGAAGCATTTTCCAACAACTCTAGCAATTGTGTGAAGCTTTTATCATCCAACTATTAATTGCCTTCAAATTGAATAATCTCAAAGATGTGAATACAATGGATATAGAGGCACTTTGTTGTCATTGCAAAGAGTATCATGTACGTGTGCTCGTTGAAAGAGTCGTGTCCAATATCACGAATCATTTCTTCTAGACGATCACTCCCCTCGATATCAAACTCTTCTCTTATGGAGGCCTTCGGCACATCAGAAAATTCACCGTGCCATATCCACTTTGTATAATTTTGACAAATCCCATTGACTATTAGATGATCCCTTAATATGTTGGCATCTAAAGGTGCAATATTCACACACTTAGCACAAGGACAATGGAACCGTCCATTACGTTTGGGAAGATTAGTTTGAGCAAATGTCAAAAACTCCAACACTCCTTTTTGATACTCTTCACTTGAGCGGTTTTTTTGCATCCAACTCCAATCCATAGCTAGGAATATAAGAGAAAGAATAGTAAGAGAGAGAGAGAGAGAGAGAGAGAGAGAGAGAGAGAGAGAGAGAGAGAGAGGGGAGGGACGCAGTTAGTATCGCCGCCGCCATTTATTTCTGAACTGATAAGAAGAAACAAAAAGTGTGTCTAACACACTAATTGTAAGTTTTAATAATATAGATACTTTGTGTAGTTCTGGATGGTACTGTTTTTGAATTTTCTACATGGTCATGCAACTGCAATACTGTGGTATCTTAAGACTGGTTTTTTAAGAACCTAATTTATCACTTATAACTTAGAAAACTTTATAACATTTTTGTTTTGTTTGATTTATTAATTCAAGCAAATTGAGGACAATGATATTTGTAATATGACAATGGATTTATATCATTGACCGGTTGCAATGGCAGAGGCAAAATCAATTGCGTAAGAATATAATAAGGGCTGCCTTGCACTTTACAATCAATTTTCTAAAAATTCGAATATTAATAAAGGGCTGCCTTCGCACTTTACAATCAACTTGCTAAAACATTTCAATGACATTAACTGTGACTGTGATGGCAGAGACAAGAACATTCCATATCACAATGACACTTGCTCAAACATTTCAATAATGATACTTACACTAAAATTTTACCTTAATGGGTACAACAGGCTGTGATAGCAGTGGTTGTGTTGAGCAAAATAGTTCCTAGGAACAATCTGTGTATCCCAACAAAATTCAACGATTTGATTTGATCCTAGCACAGAAAGTGTTTCAAACACAATAATCATTACCAAATTTAAAATTCTCATAAATCCTAAGGTCTCAATCAATTCAAAAAGAACAATTACGTAAGATAAGATATTCATATTTCCAATAAATTAATCAAAAACACAATGGAACACTCCTCTTACATAAGTTACACTCTATCTCTAATGAAACCAAATTACACCAAGTCTCAAATCTCCAAAACACTATCGTAGTTCGTAATCCAATCTATATTCTTTGACTATTAGTAGAATTAAGCAAGACATAAACTTAGTATAACTATATCGAATAAAAGTGGAAAACATGTCCTCATCTCACTCAAGTTCCATTCTATTCCTAATTATACCGAATAAAACAAAGTCTCAAATCGCCAAAACGCATCAAAATTCGAATCCATTCCACATTATTTAACTAGCAATAGAATCAAACAAGAACAAGACTCAGAACAACTATAAGTTATAATAATCATTGCCACACAAACATTGAAAATAACACATTACAAAAATTGCATTGAACTTATGGCCATGAGGGTGAGTTTAAGATGGTGGTGATACACAATATAGAGGAAGTGTGAGAAAGAAGATACATTGGGAATTCAGTATATGAGGAAACTCTACAGTACCCTGTTCTAGATTCTACTTCTACCATAAATTAAGCTCCAACAAAACCATAAAACACAAACAAACTCATCAAAAAGTTTCAAAAAGTTAAGACAGTGAAAGTAACAGGAACTCATCTATTCAATTGCAAATGTATCAAGAAGATAAACCCCTTATAACATACACAACACTCTACACAAAATTCACATCACGCAATGGATCAAAACTCTCTTACATATTTGTTCATCTCTTTTCCATTAACAAAAACCATAATCATACACAGTATGTTCACAGTATGATTCTGACATGATATTAACACATTACTCATTCACCATTCTACTCAACAAAATGTAACTATCACCATTGTCATACCCCAAAATTTGCCCTCCATCTTCTCAAGATATTTCATGCATCCATACTCAAGGATTCCTCAAGAGTTGATCAGACAAACTCTCTCCTAGACAATCAACCCAAACTAGGGTTTGGTATCTCTCAAGTCAAGATGGACTTCCAACATCTCCAATGGCCTTCATGCGTCCTCATATGCTTCAAAGATTCTCCATGTCAAGTTTCAAGCCTCACAAGTCAAGTTTCCTCAGGCAATTGCTCAGATGGTTGAAAATCGGGTGTATTGGACCAAAAGTCAACTGTGGTCAACATACAGTCAAACTTCATAATTTTTGGTCAACATCCTCATTTTGAAGTTACATTCATCATTTGATCAAGGCTTGATCATGATTCATCAAGAAAACTCAAGATTTGCTCAAAAGTCAAACTTTCTAAATTAGGGTTTCTAGGTGAAAAGTCAACTGAACTTTGACTGATCATAACTTTCTCAGAAATTTTTCCACCACCTCTTGTTTTGAAGGAAATTCAATTCTCTACAACTTCATGTCTCACAAGAATGTCCAAAAAATGCTTCATTTGAGAGGTATAGCTCAAAACATTACAGTCATTTTCAAAGTCAACAAAAGTCAACTTTTTGTTTTGAATATATATTGAGCATGGTAACTCCAATTGATATGAGACCAAAGACATTGTTTAGAGGACTCTTAGAGCTTTCCAAAAAGTCCAAGAACACTCAAAAATGTGGAAAATTGAGCAAGATACACCATTCACAAGTTGGGCAATTTTGAAAGAATGCACAAAGAGAGATACTTCAAAAAATCAAATCTTTTGCAAATGGGCCTACTTTTTCTTCATCCAAACTTATTCCTCATGCAATTAGGAATGTCCAAGCCCAATGTCACGATTTTCTATTTTATTTTCCTATTTAATTTGGAATTTATTCATTTAAATACAAATTAATTTGAAAAATAAAGTATAAAATCCAAATTAATTGAAAGATTGATTTTTATTGCTTGCTTGTGATCCAATTAACCCATAAATGCCAGCAATTTCGAAATTAGATCAAATATGGGAAGATTAGATTGAAATTGGACCAAAGTTTGAAAATTTGATTTCATGGAAAAATCAAAATTGATTTCCATTGATTATTGATCAATTCTTTCCAAAATCAATCCCAAATCCATCCAGCATATATACTTGATGCATATCAATCACAAGAGGACGAAAAAATTGCCTTGGAAACCCTATTCTCAAACTGAAAAAACCGTGGTGCATAAGCTACTAGCAATCCTTGTTCCAGCTCGTTTCAATCAATTTCAAGGTGTCAAACACATTCCTTGGCATCTCCAGAGTCGATCCAGATATTTACTTCATCCAAAAACATCAAGAATCAAGCAATCCGTGTTTGGTTTGTTCTTGAATTTTCAAATTTCGATTTCTCATATTCATGCATTATTAACTTGTTTTGATTGTTTGTTTGTGTTTAGAATCAAGCTTGCAAGCTTTCTGGGCAAGCCAATTGAGTTTCCATGGCCGAAATCGTATTATGCCATAATTAGGTTTTCTGGTTTCGAATTAGGGTTTCCTAAAACAGGAAAAATTGGACAATAAGACCCATACCATTGCATTCGGAATGACCTGAGGAATCGATCCATGGTCTTAGAATTTATTTATATTATGTTTGCTTGATTTTTTGAATTAGCCAGGGACATAGCGTCGAATAACAGCCGACGCTAGCTTCAAATATTCAAATCGGGGACGATGAAGCTTGTTGAGGAAGCCAGGAGACGACATCTGTCTTTGTTTCATTCGATCCGGATTTCAAACAATGATGCACACATGGCGAGTGGTAAAAGCGCCACTGCTTCAGATGCCCTCAAGGGTCATGGGTTCGAATCCGTCCAGGGCATGTTTTGCTTCTTTTTTCACAAACTTCATTATTTTCATATTTTCCAATTTCTAATATTTTTGCATACTATTTTAATTAATTTCCACATTTTATTTCAGCATTAAAAAATTATCAAAAATATTTATTCTTTTTGCATTACTTTCAGAAAATCTTTATTTAATTTAATAAATTAAAAAATATAATTTTTGCATGCATATTTATTTTATTTTTAATTTTGCATTTAATTCACTTTTAATTGCATTTTAATTATTAAATCTTTTCCAAAAAATCCCAAAAAATTATTTTAGCTTATTTATCTTATTTCCAGCATGTAGTAATTTTCCCATATTAAAACTTGCATTTTTTCTAATATTTTTTCTCTTGTTCGATTCATATTGCATTTTCCGATTTCTTCCTTATTAGTTGATCCGATTCGACGATTTTCTTTATCATTTTATCATTCTATTTTTCCAATAATGTAATTGCTCATGGGTTGTAATAGTTTTAATTAGGACTTTATTTTCCGAAATTATGTATCTCGCCCCAAAGCCATGTAATAGCTTTTACTTTCCGCACCTTTACATTTTTTACATTCGCAATTCCTTATCAATTGCTAGTAATTAGGCGTGTATGGCAAGATAACAATGAACATAGCCCACTAACTTTAAGATAATATATTCAAATCGACACACTCTTTTCACACATGCACCCCTTCTTGCCTTTACGAATTCACATGGTCATGTCCTCGAACGAGGTATTCTAGCACCGCTGCTTCCAAACAAATCATCATAGTCCCTTCGATACAAAGATCATAAGACCCACGATGTCGCCTCCGAATACATGATCTTGACCTCGATTGTCGCCACGAAAATGATGATAGTCCTTCGAATGTGCTAGGATACTTCCTACAAGTTGCCTTCTATGACCATCCGATGTCCCTTCGAATGTCCCGCTTACATCCAACGAATGGAGCTACTTACTAACTAATGGTATGGCTAGCGCTATTCTAAAGGAACGTAGAAGTACAAAAACGACCGATTCTGAGTGGGTAAATAAGTCTCCTAGTTGCTCGCTCTATCAAATGCTTTTCACACCACACACTTTTTTCAAAGTTCAAATTCTTTTCAAAAACATTTCCGAACACTTTGTATACACTTCTACATGAGTCATTACAAAGTCAAAACGAAATGCCTCTTTCAAAACATTTTGTCAAACACACAAAGCAATTTTAAAAGTGATCTAGAGTAACTAAGAGCCCGTAGATAACTACGGATGGAAAGGGTGCTAATACCTTCCCTTTTCATAACCATTCTCCGAACTCTAATCTAATGAAGGTCTTTTTCTCTACTTTTACCTTCCTTAATTGGATAAAATAAAAGTCGGTGGCGACTCTTGCTATCCGCATTTGGATACAAAATCCTACAAAGTCACCACCGTATCACAACCATCACTGCATTTTTACATAATTAATCACAAATTTCGAATAGAATCAACTCAAACTTAAACTGTAATCATACACAGATGTTCACAAATGACACAACCGTGTAACTCGATGGAGGATGGAGGGTGTAGTGAAGGTGAGCGGAGGTTATGCGAATGGTGGTGAAGGAGAAAGTGATAACGAGAGAGGGAGGCGATGAGAGGTTTGAGGTTGAGATGTATGAAGGAGGAAGCACAAAATCATATCAAAAGACAATACATGGCATTTTCTCATTTGAATCAAAACAATCCTTACATGATCGCCTAATCTTTTCATACAAACACATTTATACAAATAATGGAAGATTGTAAATAAACAATGACATAATAAACAATGACATGATATAAGACCTAAAAAGCGCAACTAAGTAAGCAAACTAAACAAAATTCAAAAATACCTTCTCGCCTTCACACTACATCAACAACACTACTTAGACCTTCCTTCACCGATTAGCTCATCTTGAACGAGTTGCACCGCTTATAAACAATTTAAGCAAAACACCCATTACAAAATACACAATAACAATCATTACAGAATCAACAACACTATCAAAATACGATTTCTAATCACCAAATCATCATCAAAATTTCGAATCCGCTCAACATTCATCGACAGAATACACACTTCCAAAGATTTACCACCGTCCTTCAAGAAGCGGGAAAATGATCAAACAAATTAGTGTTCAAGTTGACAGACCTGCATTCCAATTCAAACTAGTTTAAAATTCAATACCATAAAAACCTAAGCAACAATCTATTTACAGATATCAATGCATGTCACTCAAACCCCAATGCATGTCACTCAAACCCTAATGCATGTCACTCAAACCCTACCAATGCATGTTGCTCAAAATATATCGTGATGGTTTGGGAGTCGAGAAGAGTTCGTTCACTAACCTTGCGCTTAGAAGAGTTGGGGATGAATCGTTTGAGAATGCGTTTGGGATGAATCGTTTCAGAGTTGAGGATGAAGAGTTGGTTTCGTCCTGCACTTTGATTTCTGTGTTTGGAAGAAGATTTTGAGGACGAAGAGTTTCGCGACGGATGAACGGGTTTCTGAAGGATGAATGCTTGGGAAGAATCGTTTGAGTTGAGGATGAAGAGTTGGTTTCCGACTTTGACGTGTTGGAAGAAGATTTGAAGGATGAATGGGTTTCTGGGAAGGATGAATGGGTTTCAGTGAAGGTGAAGGAAAAAGGGTGAAAATAAAAATGGGTGAAGGAAAAAAGGTGAAAATAAAAATGGGTGAAAGAAAAAGGGTGAAAATAAAAATGGGTGAAGGAAAAAGGGTGAAAATAAAACATGGGTTTCATATTGATTACATTATAAATTTTTTAATTTATATAAAATTACACTCATTTATTTATTTTAAAAGGAGTAATTGAAATTTGATTATAATAATATTTTTAATTTAAACCCATTTTTAAAAAATGGGGGTACATTGTCACATGATTATGTTTAAATGACATTTTATTTACAAAATTGCCATTGTATTTTTTTATTTACTCCCATTTTTAAAAAAAAAGGTGTAAATTTTAAAATTATATTATTTTTTTGTACTAGTGTAATTTCTAATTTTGAACAGTTAAATTAGGACAGGTTCCAAAAATTAGGATCAATAATCATTAAAAAACCTAGATCAATTTATAAGTTCGTATACATACATATAAAGCATTCAGAACAAAACACAAAATTGAATAATACTAGAATTGCAAATTAATAAAATATTACATGGTCAATTACATGCTTCAAATATCAAAATAGAATAATCTCAAAACGCCTAATCTAATAAAATTTAGCTAGTTACGATCAAATTAATAATAGCAATACGTTTAGAAGAATAATACACGAATAAGGAGATGGAAAACAATCTTCAATGGACAGAAACCTTCAATCCTTGCTTTTTCAACTCTTGCAGACGTCAAATGCTCTCTGAAATAAGATTTCAATCATGATTTAACCCTTCTTTTTACTTCTCTTTAAATATAAATTGATATTGGACTTTTAGGGTTGAGAGAAAAATATCTAATTCACAATTCAGCATTAGAGTTTTCGTTTCTATTTTTCGTCAATTTTTTATATTTTGATATAGACTCTAACTTATTCATAAAAGTTGTAGCCCCTGATGTTAGATTTCCTTTTAAAATTGTCCCGCATTACGAAATTCTAGATATGATTAAATTACTGGTTAGACGCCATGCTTTAAATTATGCTGAAAAATGTTATTTTCTTCACAATTTTTCTACTTTTCCATCTTTCTACTTTGTTTATTCATTTTTTACTTCGTATTTGTTTATAAAATTTAAACATAATTAATCGAAAATCATGAAGATCATATGCAAATACTTAATAAAATTACATGATCACAAAGTATCATCACAAATCCCAAACTTACACTTTTACTTGTCCTCAAAGAAGTCATTCATAATAGTGATCTTCCTCTGAACTTTGTACTTACCAAATCAATGAAAGACACCAATCTTGTGACACCCCAAATAATTCAATATTTAAAATAATTAGAATTTTAATTATTAATTTAATTAGAGTTTAATTATTAATATTTTGAATTTTTGGATTTAATTAATTAAATAAATGAAATGAGGAGTTGGGAGTGTGACGAGTAATGGGGTGTGACGAGTAAACTACTCTACCTATCCTAATTATTATTTTATTTATTTATTGGAATAATAAAAGAAATAATAAAAGGAAAAAGAGGAATAGAAGGTTTTCATCATTCGTAACATTGGAGAAGAGAAGAGAAAGAGGAAAAGAGTGAAAGTTGCCTAATTCAAGAACCCACAAGGTAAGGGGTGATTTCGATTGATTAACATGCCTTATCGGTTTTGATTGCAATAGAATTGATCGTAGTATGTTAAGAATTCTCAATTTAGTAATTCTAGGTTTTCATAGAATTATCTCAATTTGGTGTCAGAATGTGTAGAATTGAGTAATTGGTGTGTTATAGGATCATTAGGAATGATCAGAGTATGTTATATTGCATGTTACTGTTGTTGGATGGTGTAAATATATTGTGATTGGATGTTGGATTCGTGGGGTTGATAGGAATTGAGTTGGTATGCATGGAACTGCCAAACCGCATAATTTTGCTCTAGATCGCAGAACCAGCTTCCATGTGGGAGGAACCGGTTCCTCGTATAAAACCAAGAGGAACATTTCGTTTGGAACCTACTTTCCGGGAGGAACCGGGTTTCAGCTCATTTTTTCAAAGAAAACTAATTTTTCTCACTGAATCGGTTCCCCTCGAGGATCCGGGATCCCCATGCATTTTTCCAGGGGCGGTTTTTGAACTTGTGGAACCGGTTCTCCCCGAGGAACCGGTTCCATCGTTATTTTGAAAAATTCCAAACTATAAAATTCATAACTTTCAAACCGTAAGTCCGCTTTGAGCCGCTTTGGACGTTTTAAATTTAATGCTCTATTTTATGAAATGAAGGGAATTCTCAGAACTTGAAATTATTTTAAAATGTGTCGAATTCCGAATTAAGTGGTTTGTTATTCAATGCATACTTGGTGTATATGCGGTAGTATACCTGTGGCAATTGATTGTATCATGATTTTGTGAATGAAATGCATGTTTATGCAGCTGATTATGTGCATGATCGTTGAGGACATCATGTTTTGGTTTTTGATTCGGTTTATGATAATTGGTGTATTCATAGATTGATTGAATGTTGCATGCTGGTGTTGTGCATGCATATGCATTCTGGTGAAGTTAATTCCCATTGTGTGGAATTTGACTTGTATTGCCAATAACCGCATTCGGATGATGGGTAAGTGAATTCGTGTCCGGGTGATTATGGACTAATCGATGATTATCAGATCCCGTGATGATGGATCAGTGTGTGTGACTTAGTTCACATTTTGGTACCACATGCATTGAGTTTGCATTTGTATTTGCATGGGATTGTAACATGTTAGTATGGTTTCCAGTGTTACAATTCTGTTGTTGTTGTTGTGCATAATAAAATGTGTGGTTGTAATTGTGTGTTGAAATCTGAATTATGCTAGAATGGGTGGATTAATATACTTGTGATATTATGTTGTCTGAGGAACTTATAATGCATATTAATTATAAAGAAATCTCACCCTTACTTTAATGATTTCGATTAAAGTTAGTAGCCCGTGAGTTGGTGAGGATGGCTCTGAGCTATGTTATTTTGTGTCCGCTGTGTCGGTCATGCTCGATAGTTGTAACACTGGGTAACCTTTAGCTGAGAAATTATTTAGTATTCAATTGTTATTTGAGTTATTTTGGGAATAATTATGAATTGGTTTTATTTCGTTTTGGTTTTGTGGTATTTTTCCGCTGTGTAAAACATGATATCAATTTGATTGATTATTTTGATAAGCCCTTCAGTGAAGCATGGCTACTGTTTATTGAGGTTTTATTTTATTCTGAATTGTGACATCCCTTGTTTTCCATGTTAACTCTGATTTAATGATTATATTTGCTGGTTATTTAGAAGGGGTGTTACAATAGTGGTATCAGAGCATAGTCGGTCGTTGTGACCAGTGTCTTAATGTCATTATCCTTTTCAGACGCGAAGTGTGTACAACAATCGCTTGCATTTGTTGTTTTTCTGATTGATTATTGCAAGAGTAGTGTGAAACTAAGTGGGGAAGAAGAGATGCTTCCCGGATATGTTCCGATTGTAAGTCATTGGTACGAGGTACTTCTTGAGAAGACAGTGCAAGTGTGGTTAGAGTTGTTGGAATCGTTTGGACCGTGATTCATAGTTGGAAGTGCAAAAAGGCGAGTACGATTCTGAGAATCGAAAGTGTTGGTAATGATGGTTTATACTCCAATATGATTATCGGATGTCTATTGACAAATTAAGGACTTGATCACCCTTAATCTCTTGTTGATAGTAGACAGAATTGTATTGGATGGTATACAATTGTCTTACTATCTAAATGGGGCATATAGTGATGAATATGAATGAAGTTTGGTAAGTCAGGAACCATATGAGTTGACGAAGACTCTAATAAGAACAATGAATTAAGATGGATGATTCGAGTTGCGTAGCTGTTAATGATGGTGTTGTGGTGTTTATGTTGTATTCTGCAATAGAAGCGGAGGGAAAGGCAAAGAGTGATGGATTGCCAGTACTGAATGAATTTCCAGAAGTGTTTCCAGAAGACGTTAGTGAATTGCCACCTGAGAGAGAAGTGGAATTTACTATAGATTTGATTCCTGGAACTAGTCCGGTGTCAATGGTGCCTTATCGCATGTCGACATCTGAATTAGCTGAATTGAAGAAGTAGTTGGAAGAGTTGCTTGAGAAGAAGTTTATTCGTCCTAGTGTTTCGCTGTGGAGTGCTCCAGTGTTGTTGGTTAAGAAGAAAGAAGGCTCGATGAGATTATGTGTTGATTACATGCAGTTGAACAAAGTTACAATCAAGAATCGGTATCCATTCCCGAGGATTGATGATTTGATGGATCAATTAGTTGGAGCTGGTATTCAGAAGATCGACCCGAGGTCCGGATATCATCGACGTGTGAAGACGAGGATATTCAAGCATTTAGAATGAGGTATGGACATTATGAGTATTCTGTTATGCCGTTTGGAGTTAATAATGCACCTGGTGTTTTCATGGAGTATATGAACAGGATATTTCATCCGTATCTTGATAAGTTTGTGGTGGTATTTATCGATGGCATTTTAATCTATTCACAGAGTAATGAAGAGCATGCAGAACATCTCAGAGTTGTATTGGAATTGTTGAAAGAGAAGAAGCTTTATGCGAAGTTGTCCAAATGTGAATTCTGGTTAAGTGAAGTGGGTTTCCTTGGCCATGTAATTTCCAATAATGGGATTGTTATTGATCCTACGAAGGTAGAAGTTATATCTCAAAGGAAGCTACCAAGAATGCTTCCGAGATCCGTAGTTTTCTTGGTCTTGCAGTTATTACGTGAAGTTCATCAAGGATTTTCCAAATTAGCGTTGCCATTGACTAAGTTGACCTGAATGGGTCAGGTGTTTGTTTGGGATGCTGAATGTGAGAAAAGGTTCCAAGAGCTGAAGAAGAGGTTGACTAGTGCTCCGATCTTGATTTTTCCGAATCTGGCGAGGTCTTTTGTTGTGTATTATGATGCGCCAACATGGGTTTAGGTGGTGTGTTGATGCAAGATAAGGTGTTCAGGCTTATGCTTCAGACAATTGAAGGTTCATGAAAGGAATTATCCGACTCATGATTTAGAATTAGCAGCAGTGGTATTTGTTTTGAAATTATGGAGGCACTACTTGTATGGTTCTCGATTTGAGGTATTCAGCAATCACAAGAGTCTGAAGTATCTCTTTGATTAGAAAGAGCTCAACATAGGCAGAGAAGGTGGTTAGAATTTTTGAAGGATTACGATTTCGGTTTGAATTACCATCCTGGTAAGGCAAACGTTGTTGCAGATGCATTGAGTAGGAAGTCGTTGCCTATATCGATGTTAGTGGTTCGTGAATTGGATTTGGTTGAACAATTTAGAGATCTAAGTTTGGTGTGTGAGACTACTTCTGATAGTGTGAAATTGGGAATGTTGAAGCTAACTATTGGTATTATGGAAGAAATCCGAAATGGACAAAAATCTGATGTTGATTTAGTTGATAAATTGACATTGATCAACCAGGGTCAAGGAGGTGAGTTCCGGATTGACGAGAAGGGCGTTATAAGATTTGGTGATAGGGTGTGTGTTCCGGATATTGCAGAGATTAGAAAGAGTATTTTGGAAGAAGGACATCGTAGTGGGTTGAGTATTCATCTTGGTGCTACTAAAATGTATCATGATTTGAAGAAGTTGTTTTGGTGTCCCGGAATGAAAAGGAAATTGCCGAGTTTGTATGTTGTTTGGTTTGTCGTAAGTCAAAATCGAACATCGAAACCGTCAGATCGATGGAACCGTTGTTTGTTCCGAATGGAAATGGGATGGCATTTCTATGGATTTTGTGTCCGTTTGCCGAGGGCAACAAGAATTGGATTCTATTTGGGTGGTTGTTGATCGGTTGACAAAGTCCGCTCACTTTATTCGATAAGAATGGATTATCCGATGGAGAGGTTAAGAGTTGTATGTTAAAAGATCGTAGTTTGCACGATATTCCTTCTAGTATTGTGCTCGGATAGATATCCAGGTTTACGCCTAAGTTTGGACAGGTGCGTGAAGCTTTGGGTACTAAGTCGATCGAGTTCGCTTATCATCCATGCATGATGGTCGACTTGAGAGAACGATTCAATGTTAGAGGATTTGTTGCGAGCCTGTGTGTTGGAGAAAGGTGGAGCTTAGATAGTTATTCACCATTGATTGAGCTTACCCACAACAATAGCTTTCATTCGAGTATTGGTATGGCCCGCTGAGGCATTGTATGGTAGGAGGTGCCTGACAATTGTGTTGGTATGAATCGAGAGAAAGTGCGATTGGACCAAAATTTTCCATCGACTTCGTAAAATATTAAAATGTTTGTGAGAAGATGAGAGCTTCTCGTAGTTTAAGAGTTATCAGATAAGAGGAGGAAAGATCTTGAGTTTAGTGAAGGAGAACATGTGTTTATGCGAAAGTTACTCCGGTGATCGGTATTGGTCGAGCTTAAGTCAAAGAAGTTCACTCCGCTTTAATGGTCCGCTTCGCATTACCAAGAGAGTCAAGGTTATGTATCGATTGCTTTACCGCCGCCACCTGCAAATTTGCATGATGTTTTCCATGTATCTCAGCTGAGGAAGTACATTGTTGATCCGTCTCATGAGATTCAGGTAGATGATATACAAGTACGTGAGAATTTGACCGTAGAAGCATTACCTACTAGAATTGAGGACCGGAAGTTGAAACAGTTCCGAGGTAAAGAGATAGCACTGGTGAAGGTAGCTTGGGGAGGACCAGCAGGTGGAAATATTACTTGGGAACTGGAGAGTTAGATGAAGGACTCGTATCCTGAACTTTCCGTCTAAGGTATGTTTTCGAGGACGAAAACTCTTTTTAGTGGGGGAGAGTTGTGACACCCCAAATAATTCAATATTTAAAATAATTAGAATTTTAATTATTAATTTAATTAGAGTTTAATTATTAATATTTTGAATTTTTGGATTTAATTAATTAAATAAATGAAATGAGGAGTCGAGTGTGAGAAGTAATGGTGTGACAGTAAAATACTCTACCTATCCTAATTATTATTTTATTTATTTATTGAATAATAAAAGGAATAATAAAAGGAAAAAGAAGGAAAAGAAGAATAGAAGGTTTCATCATTCGTAACATTGGAGAAGAGAAGAGAAAGAGGAAAAGAGTGAAAGTGTCAATTCAAGAACCCACAAGGTAAGTGGTGATTTCGATTGATTAACATGCCTTATCGGCTTTGATTGCAATAGAATCGATCGTAGTATGTTAAGAATTCTCAATTTAGTAATTCTAGGTTTTCATAGAATTATCCCAATTTGGTGCTCGGAATGTGTAGAATTGAGTAGTTAGTGTGTTATAGGATCATTAGGAATGATTGTAGTATGTTATATTGCATGTTACCGTTGGATGGTGTAAATATATTGTGATTGGATGTTGATTCAGCGGGGTTGATAGGAATTGAGTTGGTATGCATGGAACTGCAAATCGTGATAAATTTGCTCTCTAGACGATGAACTGTTCCCATGTGGAGGAACCGGTTCCTGGTATAAAACCAAGAGGAACATTTCGGTTGCGGGAACCTACTTTCGGGAGGAACCGGTTCCCGCTCATTTTTTCAAAGAAAACCGATTTCTTGAACTGTTCATGCTCGAGGATCCGGTTCCCATACATTTTTCCAAGGGCGTGAGTTTTGAACTTTAGGGAACCGGTTCTCCTCGAGGAACCGGTTCCATCTATTTTGAAAAATTCCAAACTTTAAAAATTCATAACTTTCAAACCGTAAGTCTGTTTTGAGTACCGTTAGGGACGTTGTTTCTTAAATTTAATGCTCTATTTTATGAAATGAAGGGAATTCCTGTAACTTGAAATTATATTGAAAAAGTGTCGAATTCCGAATTAAGTGGTTTGTTATTCAATGCATACTTGGTGTATATGCGGTAGTATACCTGTGGCAATTGATTGTATCATGATTTTGTGAATGAAATGCATGTTTATGCTGCTAATTGTATGCATGATCATTGAGGACATCATGTTTTGGTTTTTGATTCGGTTTATGATAATTGGTGTATTCATAGATTGATTGAATGTTGCATGTCGGCCAGGTGTGCATGCATATGCATTCGTGAAGTTAATTCCCATGTGTGGAATTTGACTTGTATTGCCAATAACCGATCCGGATGATGATGGATGGTGAGGTTGGATTCGTGTCCGGTGATTATGGACTAATCGATGATTATCAGATCCGTGATGATGGATCGTGTGTGACTTAGTTCACATTTTGGTACCACATGCATCGAGTCCGTGATTTGTATTTGGATGGGATTGTAATATGTTAGGATGGTTTCCAAAGTTACAATTTCGTTGTTGTTGTTGTTGTGCATAATGAAATGTGTGGTTGTAATTGTGTGTTAAAATCTGAATTATGCTAGAATGGGTGGATTAACATACTTGTGATATTATGTTGTCTGAGGAACTTATAATGCATATTAATTATAAAGAAATCTCACCCTTACTTTAATGATTTCAGATTAAAGTTAGCAGCTCAGGAGTTGGTGAGGATGGCTCTAGAGCTATGTTATTTTGTGTCCGCGTGTCAGTGTCATGCTCTGATAGGTTGTAACACTGGGGAATCTTTAGCCGATAAATTATTTAGTATTCAATTGTTATTTGAGTTATTTTGGGAATAATTATGAATTGGTTTTATTCCGTTTTGGTTTTGTGGTATTTTTCCGCTGTGGAAAACATGATATCAATTTGATTGATTATTTTGATAAGTCCTTCAATGAAGCATGGCTACTGTTTATTGAGGTTTTATTTTATTCTGAATTGTGACATCCCTTGTTTTCCATGTTAACTCTGATTTAATGATTGTATTCGCGGGTTATTTAGAAGGGGTGTTACAAATCTCACTACTACAAAAAGTGCTCTTAATCTAGGACGCGAAATGTGTTTTATCTCAACTATAGAAGTGAGGTAACAATTGTTGTCATAAAAACCAAGGACTTAACACCTCTATTTTTAAATCATCTAGGGGTAATTATTTGTTCATGGGTTTGAACTCCACCATCTTCATTTTTATTATTTACAATAGTAGCGCCTCATATATCTCAGTTTATCAATAAAACTGAGGAGTAAATTATTATTATTATTTAAATTAAAACTCGTTACATTGTTTAAACAAAAAATCAATAAATAATTTGTTGCATATCCAAAAAATATTCCATAACTTATCCAAAAAACATTCCATAACTTATCCAATTTTAGGTAAGTTATTTATTTCCACCATGAGAATTTTAATTTTTCACACTTGCAATCCATCCCATAGATTTGTTCTTAAGCGTTTCTAGATCAAAAAATTTCATGGCAATGACAGTGGTAAATATTTCATATATTTGGTGCGACTACATATAAGTTATTATTAAGGTAAAATCGGCTTAATAACTATATTTATAGTAAAATCTGATTATTTTACCCCTCGCCTTTATAAGAAAACCGAGGTACATAATCTTCTAATTTTAACTATCACCTAGGTTATTACAAAACCGAGGTGAAAAACTATTTTTTTTTTAAATTTCATTGTTTATAGAAAATATTAAAATTAAATGTTGACAATAAATATTTGCTCTTGTGAGTGAATATCTTTGCTGATGTCCATCTTCTAATCAATTAACCTTCCTTCTCTGTTTAAATTTTTTAAAGGTTTATAAGCTCTCTTCTATGTGTAACTTTAAGCAAGATTGATTTTCTGTACTTGTGATCTATCAAATTAGAAAAAATACAACAACAACAACAACAACGTCAAACCATTTTGTGAGATAGATTGCAAGAAAATTTTTTTTGGTTCTATAAGAACATTGAAGATTTTTTCTGGTTTGCAATCTATCCCAAAGAATGATGCACGCGAGTTTGAGGTGGATTTATATAAGTAAGGATTAGAGTAAAATCTATTTTCTTTTATAGTGAAATCTGATTATGTGATCCCTCGGTTATATAAAAAATCGAAGGGTTAATTGATTTCGTTTATACTTATAAACAAATAAAAACATAAATTGCAAAATATTGGGATTCAAAGTGTGTCATGATTTGTTTATTTCCTCGGTTTTCTTAAAATCAGAGGGAATATGTTATTTTTATTATTTTTTTATAAAAAAATAAAACACGACACTCCTAGGCATAATACATCTTTTTTTTGTAGCTAAGGTGAAAGCTTTGTCATGAAATATATTGTTTGTTGTAGTGTGATGCCGAGTTATCACTTCTTTTTATTCAACTTTTTATATACTCAACCTTCTCTCAATTTCACAGTTCATTCTTATTGATATAATATGGTAAACACTTATTCTCATACAATTGACAACAAACATATAAATTTGCAAGATTTCTAAAATTTTCACTTTTTATTCAAAAACACGCTCTTGCAGTCTTTCTAAGATTGTAACGTTGCTTATGACAATGTGAGATGTATTAGACCAGTAGGTTTAATTGCTAGGAGTTAAGTATTTGAAGCCTCATTTTTTACATCTTCCTTACATATTTTGTTTTCTATCAGTTATAGATACTATAATTTTGGAAATCTTTTTCTCTATTTTTTTAAGAAGCTTTAATTTATTTTATCATTATCATTGCTATCTTCTATTCATACTTTTTGTTCATCTATTTTTTTTTAAATTCTAAGATTCTAGTACCCCAGTCCTAAACATAAATCGTTTATCATTCTTGAAGCAACCTCAAACTTATCTTTTTCTATGCATCATGATAAATCATAGAAAAATAGCAATGTACCTAATTCCAAGGAGAGAGTGGAATGATTTCTCATTCAGGTCAATCAGCTAAATATATGGCTAAGTCACCAAATTGACTTAATTCAAAAATTAACAAAAAAGTCGCCACCGCACTTTTATTTTATTCAAAGGACTAGGAAAAGAGCAAATAAAATCTTAACAAAAGATCAGAGATCTGGGACCGGGGGTTGGTTATGCAAAGGGAAGGTGTTAGGAACCCAAAGCATCTACGATACTCCGCAGGAACCTTTTTGAAAATTTGTATGTATGTGCTAAAAAAGAGTTTGTACAAAATGGGTTATGGGGGGAGAAAAGAAGTAGTTTTTATAATTTTTTGGTTTGATAGAACTTCCAATGAGTTCCAGGCCTACATACATAGAGTGTGCAATGTTGAAATCAAAACCAAGTAGTTCGGCTAAAAAGGACCAAATTTGTGTGTTGGTTGATTTTAAGAAAAATGTTAGTTTAGAAAAGCTACAAAGAGCTCAAAAAGGTTTGAATGAGGTTAGGTGTTTTTTAGTCTTATGAAAAGAAAGGTCAAAGTATTATTAGATGGATTGAAAGTTTATTAAGAAAAGAAGTTTGAAAATTCATGGAGCTAAGTCCAAGTTTTTTATGAAAGTGGTTCGAGTTTAGAAAACAAGAATCCTTTGAAAAAGAGGGAAGATTTTGAAAATTAAAGAACGGGGAAGAGATGAAGAGGCTAACCTAAGTGCACAAAGTAAAAGGTAAGAGTAAAGAAAGATCTAACCTGGTGAGAAGGCTAGTACTTGACATCAAGAGCCAATACCACATTCCATCCTTTGGACAACCCAGACAAGCAATAATTAATCAGACAAAAAAAGTAAGCCTCAGATAATCCTATGCCTCAAATAATCCTATGCCTCAGATGAATTCTTGTCTATAGGAAAACGGGCAGCGTAACGGCTGTATTTGGAGGAAATCCACTCTTAATTGAGTATAACGGAACCACCTGCATACAAAGATAATAACCAGACAAATACAGAATAACACTAAGAGCACAAAGATCTCCCAAGCTAAGGTAGAGGTCCTAATCCTATGTCCAAAGATCAAGCTCCAAGCACGAGGATAGTAACCAAGTCCAATTAGAAGCTTTTATGGTCAAGTTGAATTATTAGATATTTTTAAAACAAAAGGAAAGTAAAGCTCAAGTGAGCAAATTCAAAATAACAAGAAAATAAAATGCTCAAATGAGCAAAGAAAAAATGACATGAAATGTAAATGCTAAAAGTAAAGTGCTTAAAAATAAAGAGCATAAAAGTAAATGCGGAAAGTAAAGAGAGGAAAATAAAAGGCATAAAATAAATGACAATTAATAAAGGTTAGCAAGATGACCATCTTGAAACTTCTCAAGTATATCATTGAATTATTAATTGTTAGTCGTCAGCAAGGTGACCATCTTGAAACTTACGCATGAAGACTTGCCAGAGGCTTGATAAAATCAACGCGGCCACATGACAAGTTTCAATTGTTTTTTGTCAAGTATATCACCGATTTTGGAATTATCATATCACTTGATCAAAGATGCTTGACAATTTCAAATGGTCAATGTTAGTGGAAACTTGCCAGAAGCTTGATTAGAAATCAACGCGACCACACGACAAGCGCCACAAGTGTTGAACCAAGATCAACGCTCAAATCATCTTTTGGGGATTATGTTAGAACATTGGAGTTTATGCCACCAATTGATCACTTTCCCCGAATCGGGACAAAAGAAAAATAAGATGGAGAAGAAGAAAACATTTTCAAATTTGTTTTGCATCAGATGAATTTTATTCGGTCTAACTTCGTCAAAATCAATCAACTTTCTTTGTGACTCCAAATTTAATTCAAAAAGTCAGCAAAATAATTGAAAATAAAAATAAATAAATAAAAGGATTAAAAGTAAATTTGAAATTAGGTTATTTAATTGGATTTTATTGACGAAATACATAAATAGTATTTTTTTTTCATCAAAATAAAATTCCAAGAAAATTACCCAAGGTCTAACAAAGGTCAACAAGTGTTGACAAATTTTTTCAGAATTTTTCTAAGTCAAAAACTATTTTTAAAATAAAGAGAAAATGCTTAAATAAACCAAAAATAGAAAAAAAAGGTAAAATAAAAAAATAAAAAATAAAATGAGGTCACCAATATTTGTCAAATGACTATTGGATCCTTCCATAATTTTTAAATGCCAAAAAGTATTTTAAAACAATTTAAAACATCAAATAAAAGAGAGAAATCATAAAAAATATTAAATCTGAAAATAAAATAATGAAAAAATAAAATTCAGAAAGATAATATTTCAAAATATTTTTGTGAATTTTTTCATAATTTTTGGACTTGAAATGAATTTTATATGATTTTTTGAAGTTTAAAACATTAAATTTATAAAATCAGAAAATAAAATAAAAAGCCAAAAAATATGGGCCATTAGATCACAGTCAAATCACATTAGTATGCTAATCCAAAGGATCAGACACGATGTGCTTGATATGGACCCTCTTGATTTTCACACCGGATCAGGAATTAAAATCAAATTAAAAATAAAACAAGGAATGATATCACGCGTTGGATGAAATCTGACTCACAAAAGTAATCAGATCCAAGGGCTCATATTACACGTGCATGATAAAACGTTTTCGCACGGATCCAGCTCAAAAATGACACGACACGCCATTGGTCAAGATGACAATAGGTCGCCTTCAACCTCCACCTCCTGCACTGAGTTCTTAAATGCGTGAAATAATTTTCTGCATCGATACCATTCGCTTCGCCTCTTTAAGACGATTCTAATGGTACCGGAAAAATTTATTTCACTTGTATCATGATCAATTTGAGAAAAGCAGAAAATAGCGAGCACTTGTTTTCGTAAATTCGAGTCAATTCTCAATAAAATGCAAATGGTGAAGTTCACAAGGATCGAGATGAGGAGAATGCAATGATGTTTTATTTTGCAAGGTTTGATGGAGATTCCTACCGAACGGTTCACTTTCGAGCTCAAACCGACTTGATAGCATCCAGAAGCTTCAAGTCACAATTCTAGTTCTGTTAGCTTCAGTGAGGTTCAAGGAAGAAGAATGAATAGTTAATTTCAAACTGGAAGTGGTCTAAGAGTGAAAACAAAATCTCCAAATGAGGTTTGTAGTTCGAAGTGATTTTCTGGATCTCAAAGCTTGAGGAAATGAATGGAATGACTTGCTTATTTATAGGAGAAGTGAATGGGATCAAAAGAGAGGGTGAATGATGCAATTTGAGTGGAAATCATGCTCACCCGTGTTCATAAAAAAAGTGTGACTTCATGTGCATCAAAACTTAATCATTCTTTGAGTTTTGATGTGCTCATTAATCCTGGGAAGTTCCTAATCACAATTAGTCACAGAAGCAAGGCTTAATTTGGCTTAAAAATGAATTACACGCACAAATGCACAAACTGGTGGTAAGCTCAAACAGGATTTGGCTCAAACTTTGAACTGAGGACAAATCCAATTCCCTCGTGCGTTTTTTGATTTTCCTTGAGCCAAATGAAATATTCAAAGATTAGAACACAATTCAAAAAGAATCAAATCAAATGGATGCTTGAGCTGAGAGATTGAGCCTGTAGGATTCTTGAAAAAACTTTGATTTTTCTGGCCAGGCCTTGGTCAAACATCCTTCTTTCTAAAAATGAACTATAATGTTTCTTCTTCAAACTTGCCCTTCCACTCAAAATTTTCTCTTGATTTTCAAAGATGAAATGAATTAGACCTCTTAAGGAACACTTTGCAAAAATTCCAAAAATTGAGAAAGTTATGATCTTGTAAATTTGATGAAAATTTGTGAAATGACCTATAATATTTTGACTTCTTCAAGCAACTTTCAAACACTTTCAATCTTCATTGCTTATATGGAGACAAAGTTCACATCTTCAAGATTTTTGTGCAAAAAGAATGTCCTCAAAATGATAAATGATGATCAAGATATGTTCATTTGAAGTTAATTGACCAAAAGTTGAGAAATTTCATCAAGAACTTGTGATCTTTTGACCTCATAGGCAAATTTCCAAGCATTTTCTTTTCTCACCAATATAACTAAGTTGTATTAGACATCCTTAGGTTCATTTTGAAAGAAAAATGAGCTCAAGGAGACAAGGGATGACCAAGATATGATCCTTTGAAGTCACACAAGGTAGATGAAGCATCAATCTAGAAAATGGGCAATCATAGACCTATAAAACAATCTTATCATCACTTAAACTTCTTGGATCCAAGAATATTCCATTGGAAGTCCTCTTAAGAATCAAAAGGCTTTGAATTCATCCACAATCTTCACACAAACATCAAGATATGGTCCTCAGAAGTCCAAAACCCTAGTTTCAAGAGAGATGACCATGAGATGGAAAATTATTTGAATTTGATGATCTCTTTCAAGCATGAAGCATACATTCAAGATAAGAGAGCACGGTTGATGATAGGAGAGGTCTTCAAGGAGAGAAAGTAATTTCAAAACCTTGAGAATTGATGTGAGAAAACATGGAGATACACTCATGGACCTATCAACTCTTTGAGGAACTTGTGCACACCTCACCTACAACATTTAGAGAGCAAAGTGTACACATCATGGTTATTCAAATAAAAATCATCAATCACAAGAAACAATCACCTCCACAAGGTGTTTGGTGATCTCCCAAAGGGAAAACCGTAAAGATAAGAGAGAGAGAGAGAGAGAGAGAGAGAGAGAGAGAACCAATTTGTGATCTTTGTGCAATATAATTGTATGAATGCATGAAAGAATCTTAGAGGGAAAATTGGGGTACAACAGTCACCTACTATAGAGGCTACTAAGCCATGAAGTAAATTCACTATGATTGTATTAGTTTAAAGCTAAACCAACCCTATATTACAACTTCTCGCCTAATCACTACCTTGTGCAACATCTACCTAGACACCGCTAGATATAAGATCATATTTGAATTTCAATCGCCACAGTGATACCTACATCCACAAATTTTTTTACTAGACTTAAGAACCTAATAGAAGATAACACTTCCAATAAAAAATACTTAGTTTTGTTTAAAAGCTTTAACAAAGAACAATACTCAACTCTTTGCTTAAAAGCTCATGAGTGATAATAATAACTTGATAAAATTATCAAGTAACAATTAGTCAAACTCAATGCATCAAAGCATACATGAGTGACATACAAAAAAAAAACAAAAAGAACTTAAAGATTACCGTAGGTAGAAGAGGAGATGAGGTGTTACGATTATGCATACTTAGTAGACTATGTTTTTTATTATATTTTGTTTATTTTTCATCGACTTTGAGAACAATTGTTGTACTATTATAATCTTCCTGATATTCTAACACATTACTCAGTTATTTAATATTCACTTTTATTAATCATTGAAACAAATAACAAAATTTTTAATTGAATTAAAATTAGTTTGGATTGAAAACACCACAATCTCAGTAAGCTGATTTTGGAAAAAAATATACAAGCAAAAATTTAGAGATGTATCTTTGAATTTACTACACAAATAGTTTCAATATACATCTCTGAACTATTTTCCTTAAGAAAATGGGTGCTTTTTTATTTACAAAGGACTAAAGGTGACTTCGCAGATGTATATGCGAATTAACCTCAGGTTTAGTCGAATATGCATCTCCGTACTATATGTAGGCAAAAAAAGGTATTAAGTGGGTTTGAAGATTGGTCTCTGAATTCACCTAAGGGCATTTGGGATTTTCATAGGTACACCCAATTGTACAAGGGTGAAATGAGAAATTACCACAAATATAGACATCACTAAATTTTTTTGGTCTAGGCATAACCCACTAAGATCTCGTTACCTCATATTTCGATGGTCTTATCACTCAAAGAGATATGCTTTCCTTAGAAGCGTACCAGATTGAGGTCTTCCATATTTCATGGGTCATTGGATTATGAGGTCACAAGATCTATTGACAAGTGTCCCTTGAGATATGTGTCCCTCGAAGAATGTTCTGGGGTTTTCAAATCCTAAGAACTAACTATAAAAGCTAAAAGGAGATTCGATCTCAAATATACATTATTCTAATCCTAAAACATCTTACATACAAATGTCACTAGCTTCAGCATCAAGGCGTTTGTAGTTAGGAGTATTTGTGGGGAAGTTTAGAAGATTTTGGAGGCGAACTTTCATCTGATCTAAAGACGAATTACATGTTGTTCTATTCGATTTTGAATGTTTGGTTAAAAAATTTGATGTGATCTGATCCAATTTTATGTGATTTAATTTGAACATGTTTTTGAATATCAAAATTATAAAAAAAATTATTAATACTTTAAAAACATTATAAATTATAGGTTTCATGTAATATACATAATATTGCAAAATGAAAATGATCGATTATATTATGGTTAAAACAAACTATATAATAAAAGTAAATAGATTAAACTAAACTAATAAATAATAATAAAAATCAAATATCAACGAATAATAAATTAACAAAATATATCATATTAATAAAAACTAAGTAAATATTAAAATGTATACATGCAGTTCTATTTTGTTTGGATCGATTGAAATCCGATAAAATCTGACTAATTTCACAAATGACATTCAAACACATATATTAATTTTATTTTTGGTGTTTGATGTTTTAATCAATTTTCAATTTTTTTTTGAATCCGTTGCGATATAACATTGCTATTTCTTCCGCCAAATCGGAGGATAAATATAACAAAATTCACCATGAGATCTTTATTAAATAATTATTCTTATAGAAAAAGGTTTTCCACCATATCTGTTGAGAATATATCAAGTGTGAGTGTGTGGATATAGTTCCACATTAAATATGAATGTGGTGACTTGAATATTTATAAGTAGAAGAATCCACTCACCTATCACATTAAAGTTTTGGATGAATATGTGATGTGTCTCTCTCAAAGGTGTGTTGCTAAAAATAAAAAGTCCCAGTAAGAATGTTCATCACTGATCCTCCCCGACGCTTAACAAATGGTATAAGAGCCTTTGATTTCAAGAATGGTACCGACTTACTTGTATAAAAAGTACCCCACATGGTCATGGGTAAGCGTCCCGCAAGTGGGTAAAGAGTGTCCTGTGTGTGGGTGGGGAAATAGTCCCTCATGGTAAGTCATTCCGCAAGTGGGTAAAGAGTGTCCCTGTGTGGGTGGGGAAATAGTCCCATATTGGATAGGAATGTGCTAACTTTATCATTTATAAGTGGGAGAACCCAAGATAAATAGTTCCACATTGGATATGAATGTGGTGGCTTAAGCATTTATAAGTGAGAGAACCCAATCACATATCACCTTAAGGCTTTAGGTGAATATGTGGTGTGTCTACCACAAATGTGTGTTGTTCAAAATCTAAAAGTCTCAAAGTAAGAATTCCTTCGCTCGTCCCTCCCTGATTATTGTACTAACAATAACATCTACCCCATTATTTTTGTTTCACGCATTATATTTTGTTATGTGTTGAATTTGTGAGCATTTAATATTTCACAATAATAAAAACAAACGATATAATAAAAATAAATAGAATAAACTAAACTAATAAATAATATTAAAAATTAAATATCAACGAATAATAAATTAACAAAATATATTATATTAATAAAAACTAAATAAATATTAAAATGTATACTTGTAGTTCTGTTTTGTTTGGATCGATTGAAATCTGATAAAATCTGAGCTATTTTCACAAATGACATTCAAACACATCTATTAATATTTTGTTTTTTCCTTTTCATTTTTGATTTTTTAATCAATATTTGAATTAGTTGCGATTGAAACATCACTAGTTCGTAATAGGTTATTCCACAAAGACCAATTGTGGAGGAAAATTTTATCAACAATAGTAGACCTCAATTGTGTGCTATGTAACAAGGTCTAAACCATTTTTTTTTGCTTTGGCGGATTGAATTGGGAGGAAGGTGCTTGGATAAGCTATAGATTTGTCGTTTGGGGAGTTTGTGGATTTCATTTACCATTGTGAGAAGGTGAAGTTGAAGTGAATACGGTATTATGATATTTGATAGCAAAGTGGAGCCGATGGTTTTGGAATGTGTGTAATTTTACCCTTTTTTTATACTTGCATTGTATTTATATTAAAAAAGTCATTTACCATTGCATATGGTTTTTGTCGATAAATGATAAAAGTCGGGCGTAAATCGATATTCGCATCAATAGTTATAAAATACTTGTTTTCCTTCATTTTTTTTTATTTTTGCCGTATTGCATTGGCAATTATGTTATGTCGATCGGCGGTAAAACTGTTGCGGTTTTGGCGATTGCGGGGCAGAAAAGAAGTTTTCATCTTTTACTCATTTTTATAAATTTACGTGTCGCGTAGAATCATAAAATGTAATCTTTTCGCTTTTTTGCATAAGCGTTTTGCGAATGGAAGTTTTAAAGCCGGGTATTTTTATTATTTTTATTTCGTTTTTATCCAATTTATTTTTTTTTAATCCACAAGACGGAAGTTTTTTTAATTTGCTTTTTTTTTTGGATATTTATTGTTGGATACCTTTATTTTTAGGTGCATTTTTATCTCTAAAAATTAAAATAAAATAAATTACGGTCCATTGCATTAGTTTATGATGTATGTCGGTAAAATGGAAACCCATTTTTTGTGTATATATGTATAATGATAAGCGGAGGCCAAAAGAGAATAAGAAAATGGCGGAAGAGATTAAAGAGAAAAGAAGTTTCATTTGCCGTTTTAAATTTTTCATATTGTAATTTTTGCCGCTTACTTTCAAATTTTGCGACACACTTCCAAAATTTTCGCCACGGGCATCCTTTTTATATTTTTTATCGGCAATTTTCAATTTTCTGGGCCACGTTATTTATTGTAATTTTTATCCAACATTTTACTTCCAGCGTTGGCTTTCTGGCCGTTTTTTCGTTGCCAACCAGCACCATTTCCTTTTCACGGCGCGTTGCTTTTCGCAAATGGCGCATTCCTCGGCATGTACCTTCTCGTAACCTGCCAGTACCCAACCCTTGTTTTTTCAACTTTTCGCATTTACTCCATTTGTCTAAAGTTTTATTCTTGCAACAACCACCACATGGTAAAATAAGTAGAAGTTCGTTTTTTCAACGCATTTTGGTGTATTGACTTTTGTTTACGGTAGGTTATAGTATTGGGAACCGATGGATTTAAGGAAAATAATTTTAATTGCGTTGTTCTTATGTATAACGCCATGAGTTTGTATGTATTGTGGGTTGGTATGATATTTGTTAGTTTTTGGTTCTTTTTTCATGGTGTTTGAATTCAATTTTGAACCGAGTCTTTTATCTCTAAGTTGTTGATGTGATGATAATTTGAGTGGTTTATCTTTGAATCAATTGTGTGTTGGTTTATTTTTCTAATTTGGAAAATGATGTTAAGTATGTTTTGTCTATGAGCTTATGATTAGTTGAATGCTATTAGTATGATAATTTGTCTATTTGAAGATTCTTTGACGATATTGAGTGCGAAAAGTAAAGTTTAGTTCGGCATTTTCTAGGTTCTTTTCACGATGTTGGAGGTAGGTGGAAAGAAATCGAACTTAATGCTGTTAAGCGTTTGGCGGCGGCGTCGGTTTTTTTTGTTATGGTGCGGCGATTGCGGTGCGTGGATTAGTGGGGCGGTGTGTTAAAGTTCGATAAGTGTTTTGATGGGGGATGTTTACCGGTAGTATTCATTTCGAGGTTGAATTTTTGAATATTATTTTTATGTTCATGGGCTGCCCAAAATTTGTTTGGTTGTTTAGAGTTATGGAAATTTTTTTCCATGGTGTGGTTTAAATTATAACATGAATTTGTTTTTGCTTGTGAATTGATAATCATGATAATTGTTTGACAATTTGATGTTCATGTTACATTTATGTAATTTATTTCGATTTATATTTTTGCTAACTAATCTTTTCATTTCTTTATACCACTATGCTACTAATGATTTGTTACTTGTGGAGATATTTGAATAACAAGCATATTTATTTTATATTATATATATATGTTTTACATATGTTTATTAAATATGTAATGTGTATTTAAAATACTTAGTATTTTATTTTTTATAATGTAAATATGACTATACATAGTATTCTTATTATTATACTTAGTATTATAAATATATATTATATACATATTACTTTTATTATTATACTTTATTTATTCATTCATAATAAGTTAATTGCATTTATTTCTTAGAATTAATTTCTATAGTTTATTCTAATTAATAAAATAAAATACAATCATTAATATTTAAGTTTCACCGTATTTAATTTCTGTTTGTATGCTTTCTAACATAACCAATTTACCGTGTTTCTCTTTAATTCAATTTATCCCCATTTATAATCAATGTATCCCAATCCCCTTGATGCGTTGTAATTATTTATGCTTTTTTTTTATTTTTTAATGTTTAATCCATTTGTAATCAATGTATTCTTTCCCAAAATAATTTTGTAATAATTTAGTTTATTATTTTATTTTATTTTTAATGTTACAAAAACTAATAATTGTAAATCATTTTAAACCTGTAAGTTTATAAAGCAGAAGCGTTATGCATGATTATATATGCACATGCACGCTGGCCTCGGGGTTTTTGTTAAAGTGAGTTTATTTTTATCAATTGTTCCACTGGCTTTTAGTAGACTAACCCACTTTAGTGTGGCATATGTAATTTAATTGTTTTATACTTAGGTTGGCCACTTTTGTATGGGTTTTCGTTTATTTGTTGTTTATAATTATTTTGATTTTTCGCTTTAGGGTTCAATGGAAGGAATAGTTGTTTCTTTTGGTTTTCCATTTACTTTTGAAAGTACTAGAGGCGTTTCAAAATTTGGTGTAGTCTTATTCTTTATCACTTGTGGATGTAGATTCAGTCTTCTTTTAAAAATGATTACTTGTTTTTCTTAAAATCAATCAACAAAAAGCATTTTTTAGCGAACTACGGTGTTTTACTTTTTCTTGCAGAGGGGTATGTAGGGTTTGGTGTTATGGACCAAAGGTAGTAAAATAATAAAATATTTTTTCTTTTCAAAACCTTAGAAGATTGTATTTTTACTAACACACAACCACATTTGAACTAATGGGTACCATCGAGTACGATGGATGTGAGGGGTGGCTACCTTTGTATAACCAACTCCCAAACCTATATCTTTTAATTTCGTAGACCGTTTTATCCGATTTTCGTGGATTTTATTTATATTTTTCTTCTTTTTTAGAACAAATAAAATTAGATGACAATGTTTTTTGAAAAATTAAATGATTTTTTAAAAACGAGTTGCTTTAATGCGTCATTTTAGAAGAGAAGAATTTAATTTTATCGATCAGAGTGTCGAAGTATCACCATAGTCCGTGGACGTGACTATGTTCTTGTTGTAAATTAGCAGATCTTAGTAACTTTTATTGTATGGAATACCTTTTCTCTAATGTGTTTTAAAAAGTAGGGACTTTCTGTTTTGCATCTCGGACGGAGTATCCCTTACACACCCTTTTAATAGTATCATTGAATATTAAAAAAAACAATGATAAATTATAAATTATAAATTATAAATAGTGATAAAAACCAATGCAACTAAATATATGCAAAAATAAGGTAAGTTAATGGTGTGAGGGAAGGAACATATTGAAGTAATAAATTCAACTCCTCCATTATTAAAATTACAATTGTTATTTATTATCTTTAAAATATACAACTACAAAGTGATAAAAGACATGTACTTAACCAAGAGCATTAAAGAGAACACATGCACTTAGAGCTACTGTTGTTGATTTAACTGCAACAGATATTGGCATTCTTCCCTTATCTTTCCTCATGAAAAGTCCTTGATAAATAGGTATATTAATAACAACCAACACCCCACTTAGTAAAACTTGCAACAACATTGTCTCAAATATTCCATAACCTTTTCCACTTAACACAACTTCCTTTAACAAAATACCAACAAGACAAAACAAATTCAGCATTGCAATTGTAGCCAATAAAGTGAGCATTGGAGAAGAGTTCCCAAACTCCATAATCTCATTCTCATATCTTTGAGAAACATTTTCTTCAGCTACCTTAGCAGATACAATGAAGCCTGAATTTGAAAAACCTATAAACTTCAACAAGGTATCAACAAAAGCAAATAAGTAAGAACTTGTTCTTCTATATAGCCACATCCTTAAGTCATTCCACCAACCCTTGATTGTTCCTCCTACCCTCAAAAACTCTATCAAACAGTATGTTGAATCACCAACTATCACATAGGCAAACGGTATGAACCATGGACTAGAAATCTGATCAATATCACCAATATAAAACTTAGAATAACTTCTGTCGAAACCTATGAAACATGTACTCTTACATGGACCTTGAGACACGACATGACACAAACACTCCGACACCAATAAATATAAGATACCGACACCACTGCATATATGACAAATATTTGAGCTTCATTTATCCATCTATATATAATTAAAAGAGTTAAAAATATGTTTAATCCATTTAGATAAATGTGAGATTTGTTAAAAAGAAAATGTATATGTTGAAGCAAAGAAAAAATTATCAGAATTGTTGAAAAAATATAGTGTTTTTAGGAGTATCATATGAGTGTTGGACCGATATCAAGAGTGTCGATGCAAAGAAAAATCTTTTTTTGGATTTGATTTTTCAACAGATGGACTTTATGACATATCATATGATTATGAAGCGGCGGCGGGACGATGGACGTATTGCACGGATGTATATATAGTGTTCATAGGTAAAATCTAAGATATTTGATGCAAGATATATTTGTGATTTTAAAGGTAAATATCAATAAATCCATTGTGGGGAACAAGTGGGAATGCTTTTGAGGAGTAAGGGATGATATAGTAGAGTTGGAAAGAGGTAAATTATAGTGACAATGTGTTGAAGGCCTGGACTTATTAATCCATAAGGGTACCAAAGAGTACTGAACTTGAAAGTACAATTTGAAAACCTCCTTCTGACCATCTCTTATGTTGAACAAGTGCTTCTGTCAATGTGGTTGGAGACAAACCTAAGAAAGCTTGTTGGATAGCACTGATTTCCTTTACATAAAATAGATAATCCTGTTACTATATCCTCCACTGCACAACCATAAAGTAGTCCCATCTGCAATCAAATATTCAAACATTTATTAAATTAATATTACCTACATTTGTTTTTGATATGTAAGCATCAATTTTTATTCTTTTGATATTTAAAAAGTGTGAGTGTGACTTTTTCCATGCGATGTGTTTTCTCGGGGTACAACTTGCAAGAGGCTTGATTCCCATTCTTGCAAACTTGCTTATTATTGTTGTATTTTTTTTCATTGAATTGTTCCATTTTCTGTTTTTGCTTATTAAACTTCCTTCCACATAGTACATCTCTTCTGGAAAAGCAGTTGTTCCAATATACATGGGCCCAAATCCATCGGCCATAATTTCAACCTACATATAGTTTGGATTTTTTATGAATATTCAAATCAAGTATCATCTAGCCTTATGTTTGATAACGGCTGATGGCATGAATTATATGCATGCATGTGTTATTGTCATGTGTTCTGAGGAGCCTGCACAAAGGCAATTTCATGGTTTATCTTCATCCATGAAGAAGCAAAGTGGTCTCTTAAAGACTGTGAATTGTTTATGTTGTCACAATCTACATGAGAATAATTTTTCCATTGCTGATCATTGATGACACTCTTATCTGATTGAGAACAGACAAACTTAGTACTAAATTTCATGAAAAAGTAGGTTAAAAATAAGTACCCAATGAATGGCTCCAGCTTTTTATGTGGAAAGTGGTCTCTTTTGAGCCAAATATGTGTGGTTGGCAACTATTCTCTTGCATTTCTTTTCCGGTAGTGGTAATAAAGATAAAGTAGATGTGGTGGCTTAGGGATTGCAATTTTTTGCTATTGAAAGCGAATTTTTGTGATATGATGGCGCGGAAAGTGGTTATATAAAAGATATAGATATAAATGCTGATAAAATGCTATATATAATGTTGATATTTTCGAGTAGATCCAAGGGGCTAATTTTCTAATCTCAAGAGAATAACTTTCAAACTCTTTGACGATTTAAGTTTATTTTTGACAATGGTTTTGAGAAGATGTTTTGCAGCGACGGTTTCGTTACATGTTTTGACATTTTTTTGGCGAATGGAACGGCATATGTGTTTTTTTCGATTTCATGATTCATTTTTTTTGCTATTTGATTGCAAATGTTGTTTATTGTAATTGTTATTGTATTTTTTTGTTTTTGCCTTTTTTTGCGCGTGCGGCGGCGGTTGTGGTGGTGGCGACATGCAAGATATGATGGTATGGTTTCGGTGGTTACAATTGGTTGTTGAAATGGTGGATTTTCCGATGGAACACATAGCGGTTTCGATCATCTATGTTGGCATATCGAGTAGCGCAATTAATGCATTTCGGAGTAAAACATTCCGCGATTGGTTGAGGCGGTGGTTTTTTTGGGCGTGTGCGGTATAATAATACCGAAAAGATATGGTTGTGGCCGGTGATTCGCTAAGCGGCATGCTTGGGCATTTTGTGTTTTGTTCTGGTTAAGCGGTGGCTGGATGGTAGTAATTTGCTTGGAATTTTTGTGATATTTTTTTTTGGATGAGATTTTTGTTTTTGTCGAACTTCTATGCCAAGATAGTATTCATTGCCGTCTATCATTTCAACTCACGTGTTATGCTTTTGAATTTTTCAATCAATGGATGTTGTTGCATGAAGATCGTGTCATCAATGTAGAGCAAAAGTAGAATATTTTTTATTTTTTTCACGTATGTAGCATGTTTAAGGACATTGCGAAAATTTTTTGGTGGCGTATTGATGCGGTGGTTTATGCACGTGGTGTTGTTCAACGATAAAGTTTTTCGCGGTGACTTTTCCTTCGTTGCTTTTCGTGTTTCGTGGTATGGCGATTTTTGAGTATACCATTTTAAAAGCGATGACATCCATTCGGTGGCCATTTTATTTTGGCTGGAAGAAGCGAGTACAATTGAATTGTTTTATTTTGCAACAAGTGCAATATGGCTAGTCAAGTCCTTTTTTCGTTAGTTATGTTGTTTATACCTTTGATTTTTTGAGCACTTCTTGGCACGGCGACACCAATGGTGTGTTTTGCAAGTGGTGTTTGGCGGTTTTGGGGCTTTTGTTTGGTGGTATTCCGGCTTATTCTTCCAAATGGCGTGAATGGCGGCACACAAGAGATGTTTTTTGTTATCATAAAGACGGATGGGAGTTGTTGTGAAGTGTTGGCGGCTTAATTTATTTTGCGATTTTGCTGGGTGGCGGTAGCAGGCGCGATGATTTTCGCACGGCGCGAATGCTGTTTTTATGGCGGTTTGCATGGCGTTTTTACGGCTATTTTTTGGTGAATAACAATGTATTTTTGTCTTTTTCATACCCAATGGAGTATGTATTTTCTTGTTTCAAGCTTCATTTTTTTGCTGATTCGGTATGTGGTGCAACACTAAAAAACTTTGAAATGAGACAAGCGGCATTGTGGTGTGGTGATTTTAATGGGATATTTTGGCATAGATGGACATTAACAATGTATTTTTTTGACATGTTTTTGCTATTGATCGAACCATGCGGTATTGTTTGATTTTTTTCACCATCCATTTTTGTCGAGTGTAGTATGTATTAGAAATTTTTATTTCACAATATTATGAATGTTGTTGAGTATATTCCACCTTGTTTTGATGGGGCCTTGATGTGTTTGCAATGCCTTTTTCCATTTTTAAACATTTTGAATACTTTGAATGTTGATTTTTTTTTCAAGAAATAGACCCAAGTTTTTGAGAATCAATGAAAAATGAAATACACTTAAAGAGATTCTGGAGTAATGCCCACATATGTCGTGTGAATTACCTGGAATATGTTTGGCTTGGATACTTGCTTTTTTGAAATGAGGTTCTTGTTTGTTTACTAAGAACACAATTTATGTATTTTTCCTTCATTTGTGTTCGGAAGTTCATGCACTATGTTTTTGCTAACCTCATTAGCCCAAGATGATGGGGTGATTAAAACTTAGATGCATAGAGATGTTGTTTTGATGTTAACCTACAAACATTTTTCTCAAATCTCTTCAAATTCAACTTGTATTTTGATTTTTCTATTTACTTCAACGATATGCCTGTACTTATCTTTGAGGTTCAATGTTCGATTTTTGAAACTTGAATATCCCTTCAGTTAATTGTCCCATACTCAATATGTTGTCTTGAGATCTGGCATATACATACATCTGATTGACCCAATCAAGTCATCTTCGCACATAACAACCTGTGTTCTTTTCGACCTTTATTTTCATGCATCTCCAAAAGATACATGCCCATCTTTAATTTGCAATCTCTCTAAATAGGTGTTTATGACTACATATATGGTTACTTGCTCGGTAGTCAAGATACCACACAATGTCATTTTCTCTCGTTTACTTTTTGAGTCATGAGTAAAAACCTTCATTTGAATTGTCTTTAGGGAAAAGCTTGCGTTTCTCTTCCACCTTTCTTCTAATTCGGCGTTTTTTGCAAGATGTCCCACTTTTTCATGCTTATAGCAACGAGAAATTGCAGCTATTCGTATAGTGTCCATGTTTATTGCATTTGTAACATTTAATGTTTGTGTAGTTTATTCGACCACCTCTTTGACCACGTCCTTCGCCACGCCAAATTTGTTGGCTTGATTGTCCTTTCAAGTTGTTGTTTTGATAACTCGACCACCATCACATCCTCCACGGCCACGCTCCTTCCTTACAAATTTTGAGAGAAGAGTGCCTTCTCGTCTACTAGATTCCTTGGTTTGTTCTCGCATCGATACCTCTTCCTTCATTTCATCATCTTTGTGCTTCAGAGAACTCGTGAACTTCTTCGACACAGAACTCTCAACAAATTCTTTGATTCTCGATTGCATCATATTATATTCTCAAACTTGTCTCACAAAGATCTCAAAATCTTTTCGAAAACATGAGCATCAATCAATGCTTCTCCATTTTGACTCAGTTTGTTTGCCACCGCTTGTACACGCGTCCGGGCACGGACTCCGGCCCCTCCATCTTCATTCTTTCTAGTTCACCTCGATGAGTTTGCAAGCGAACTTGCTTAAATCTATCTGCTCCTCTAAACGTTCTTTCAAGGGTGTCCCACGCTGCCTTCGATGTAGTCGAACTAACAATCTTCTCAAAGGCTGATTCATCGACAACCCTAAAAAACATATACAATGATGTTCTTGTTTTCGATCGCCTCTTTCAACGCTTGTTACGGGTCTTTGTGTACCCATTGTATTAGTCGGTTTCAGTAAACCCATCACTTGTTACTTCCTATACATCTAGAGATCCAAGTGTCTTCATATGGATACTCCAATTGTCATATTTTCGATTTTGATAGTCAGCAAGCACCGATTCACATGTTTCGCCATTGGCTCTGATACCAATTTGAAGACAACAACAAGACAATAACAAAGATAAACTTCTAAAGGTGGTATTTTGGAGACTGCAACTTCTTTCTATTGTATTGGAATGTTTAACTGCCTTAGAGAATATGATACAAATGAGTTCTATACATAGAGACTCAAAATACAAATATATAAATGCTACATAGGAAATGCTATATAATAAATGATGGATATTTTTAAGGAGGTGTAGATCCAAGGAATGAACTTTTCTAATCCAGAGAGAATATAACTTTCAAACTCTTCTTAACTGCATTTAAGTTTATTTCAATAGAAACTATATCAACAAATCAATACAAAACAAATATTAGTTATATATGATTATTAGTCAATTAGACATATCAAATAAATTGAGATGAAAGAATTTACCTCGGATAAAAAATATGTATAATTATTAAAAGAAAGAAATCTAAATATTTTATCTAAGTTAAATTTAATGATTTGAAAATAATATTTAATATTAAAAATTTTAAAATTTCTTTCATACTTTATAGATGTGAGTGTTAAATTAGATATTATTATTATTATTATTATTATTATTATTATTATTATTATTATTATTATTATTATTATTATTATTATTATTATTATTATTATTAAAATTTTGCAAGTTGATCTTCAAAATTTTTAAATTTTATGAATTGATATTTAAATTTTTCCAAAATTGTAAATTGATATTTAATAATTTGCAAGTTTTACACATTAGTCCCATTAAATTTTTTTAAATTAATAAATTAGTTTGTATTTTCCAAAGTGAGCCAAATTTTTTGTAATTTAATAAAAACAAACTCAAAAACTTAAGAATGAATAATCATAATACTCTATCCAAACAAAATAATTTAAAATAAATAAATTTTAATTAGATCATTTAAAATGTTTTGAATTTTAAATTCCTTTAAAATTTTCAATTGTTTCATCTAAACACATTCTATAGAAAGTACATAAACTTGGCTATTTTTTTTAAAGAAAAATTAATTTTTCTTTAACTAAAACTCATTGCTTTCTTTTCAATTAAAAAAAAAATTATAATTTATCTTACATTATATTGATTGTAATATTAATATTACCTAAAGTACACTTTATTGTTATATGAGGACAATTTGTCATTTCTATCTACTTTAATTCCTAACTATAAAAAAAATATTTTAATGGATATTCACTTGTAAAATAGTTTTATGTGTCTTCTTGATTCATTGTCATGATTGATTGAAAAAGTAAAATTAATTTATAACTAACAGTGGATCCCATTTCTCATTAAAAAAATTCTATACACTTCTTTTCATTTTCATTCCACACCAACATTTCTTCCAAACAAAGTCTTAGATGATGAAAAAATAAACTCTAAATAAATTTTAAAAAATAGATTAAAGGTCCACAAGACTCGACGATTTCAGACATTTGATATTTTAAGAGAGTTGAGTAAGAAAATAATATACATACTTGAAGAATTGTGTCATGATCACGCTTAGATGAATATGAATCCCATTGAGAAAATTCCTTATAATTTAAGTATGCTTCTTTTGGTACTTTACCAAGCTGTGATGCATTTTCTACTCGGCTTTCCATTTCTTGATACAATTTCTATAATCAACAACATTCAAACCTCATGCATAACAAACAATATATTCATGCATAAATTTAAAATATACTACACTATTAAAATAATGGAGCCAACAAATCACTATGAAAGATCAATTTTCAATTTGGTTACCTTTATGGCCAAAAGCTCTTCAGCATTATTTGAGTTAGTAGTGTCTAATGTCTTGAAATATGCATTTGGTGACCTTGGTTCAACTTTGAATCTCCTGCAAAATGGTAACCAATGTTTCTGCAAATTTAGAAGCCTCTAACATAGCATAGAATGTTAATTTGATCCACCATCATCTGAAAGATATACACTAAGCTTCTCTGTTGGATAATCATAGGCCATCACAGATAACACTGTGTTTATCACTATTATTGGTGGCTCAATCTCTGGATCTGCAGTACACACAAATATGTCCACTTTTGGCAACACTTTCTCATATCTGCTTCACAATATGCACACTTATTAGTCACCGACACCGACACACATTGAAATAGTTTGAACAAATGAATAAATTAAACTAATAATATGTGTTGGTGTTGTGTTGGTTCCAAACAAACACGTATAATCGATATGTTAGAGGTGTCGGTGCTACATACAGAGAGAAATATATACCTCTGAGAGAGTACTTCACGTAGGGGTTGCCTGAAAATAGGGTTCCATCTAAGATTTTAAGAAGAAACCAATAAAACCAAACCATAGTTCAGCAAAAAGCAATCCAATCCAAATAATCCAGTTTCCATCTTCAAACTCTTGGATAAGTAACTCAATCTGTAAATCCAAATACAGCAAATTTCCACAAACACTGAGAAAGAAAATATCATGTAAATGAACCTTCCACTTCTTCTTGTCTCAAACAGTGGATGATACTCTTCTTTCGCCACCATTGTTAATTATTGAACTTTGCTCCACTTGTTTTCTTATTTGTCTATATTATAAAATGAATGGTATTTGTTATTCTTATCTATATATTTTGTTGAAAGAGTTGTAACGGAAAAAAATGGTTAAAAGTCTATGCGCGTGATAGAACAATAAATTTAGAAATTTGTGTTTGGTATGTGTACCTGACACATGATAGTTATATCAGATCAATATTAAATACAAGTTTTGTATTTTGTACTATGATTTGTCTTTTACTAATAGTAATTCTCATATTTTGTTTTTACATCTGTGTCTTTGTCAATAAATAAAATATCTCTCTCCATTGCCGAATAAAGTTTTATATTAAATTCTATAGACTAGTATTTATATAATTTTTTTCTTGCTATTTCATTGGGGCGGCTTTAAAATGAAGTATTATATATCATTTTTTGTTTTGTGCTATGAATTTGTAATCAAAACAACTACTATTTTGCAATATATTTCTTTAGAGGTAAATCATTGTGTGGTATTCCCATTACTATTTATACAGATTAAAGTAATAGGATATGTTTTGGAATCATGACAAAACTTTTACTTCGGCCAATGAAAATTGAGGTAAAATAATCTGAAAAACAATATTTTATTTTTATTTTTATATTATAACACATCCTTTGGTTTTATAAAAAATTGATAGTGGTTTAGTTTTGAGTTTCGATTCTCATCTCTTGTAATTTTATATTTTATTTAAAAATAAAATGACGTTGTTATAGAACCGAGTTAAATTAATTTATTTGATTCAATTTAATTTGGTGATCGATTTATAATATTTTTTTAAAATATTATATTAATCAATGTATTTTGTACTATCGTGCGTTTCAATGTATTTTATGATATTATTTTAAAAATAATATATTTCGTGTAATTTATTTTATACATTATTTTCTTTTCACGAGTTATTCTTAATCCATACGAAAGAATGAAATGATTTCTCTTGCTCTAAGAAGTTGAATAACTCCATTAGAGGAGAAAGAGAGAGCGAATAACGTGCAAGCGAAAGAGAGGAACAAACTTGTTATTCATTCAATATCTAAAGCTTGTTACAAGTGTCTTATATATAGTTACAAATCAGAACTAACTCTAATCGCAAAATGTAAAAAGAAAACTACATAATAAAAGTGTCACTCTCCGTAAGTTCATCTCCGTAAGTTCATTTTCGTAAGTTCATCTCCAAAAGTTCATCTCCGTAAGTTCACTCTGTAAGTTCATTGTAACACCTTCTAATTTCCTAATTATATATAATTAATCGTAGTTTAACATAACGAAAGAGTCACAATTATAAAATTCACGATAATAAAACATCATAATAAGAATCATGCTTTTATCAAGAACATTAAATAAATCAAAACCAATGATTATGTTTTACACAACGAAATAACATAAAATCCTAATAATTCAAATCATAATTATTCCAAACATAAACCAAAGAAAATAAGTTCAATTCTATAGTTCCAAAATAATCGCTTCTCAAATGTTACAACTACTAGAGTATACATCGACATGAACAATCTAAATAGCATACCAAGGCTATCCTCACCACTCCTAAGCGGCTAACACTTCAATCAAATCATCAAAGTGGGGTGAGATTTCATCAACAATTAAAATGCATTATACGTTTCTTTAAAACAATAAAACGATCAATACATTATTCCACTCTCATTAGTATAACCAGATTACAATCCACAAATATAAGGCACACAGATCATTATGCATATAACAACAATCAATGCAATTATAACACTAGAAATTATCCTAACATGTTATAATTACATATGCAATGTAGACTCAATGCATGTGTGTAATACGGTGAACTGACTTTGTAGGTTTTTGTATCGCAAATGTGCGGATAGCAAGAGTCGCCACCGACTTTTCTTTTATCCAATTAAGGGAAGGTAAAAAGTACAGAAAAAGACCTTCGTTAGATTCTAAGTAAGGGAGAAGGTTATGAAAAGGGAAGGTATTAGCACCCCTTTCCATCCGTAGTTATCTACGGGCTCTTAGTTGCTCTTAGATCACTTTAAAATTGTGCTTTTTGTGTGTTTGACAAAAAATGTTTTGAAAAGGGCATTTCGCTTTGACTTTGTAATGATTCATGTAGGAATGTATACAAAGTGTTTGGAAATGTTTCGTTTTGAAAAGAGTTTGAATTTTGACAAAAGTGTGAGGTGTGAAAAGTACTTTGATAGAGCAAGCAACTAAAAGTCTTATTACCTACTTTAAATGGTCGTTGCGGCATTATTTTATGCCTTTAGAATAACGCTATCCATACCATTAGTTGGTAGGTAACTCCATTTGTTGGATGTAAGCGGACATTCAAGGACATCGTATGGTCATAGAAAGCAACTTGTAGGAAGTATCCTAGCACATTCAAGGACTATCATCATTTTTCGAGGCGACAATCGAGGGTCAAGATCATGTATTCGGAGGCGACATCGTGGGTCTTATGATCTTTGTATCGGGGACTATGATGATTTGTTTTGAAGACAACAGAATAGAATACCTCTACGCTCGAGGGACATGACCATTTGAATTCGTAGGCAACGAGAGAATTTACCCGGTGTAATGTGTGAAAAGAGTGTGTTGATTTATTCATGTTATCTTGAAAATTAGAGTGAGCTATGTTCAATTTTATCTTGCCATACACGCCTAATTACTAACAGCTAATAAGATGCGGAAAGTAAATCATGAAATATAAAGTGGAAGATAAATCCTACGCTATTACATGGCTTGGGGCGTATATATAATTAAAATGCGGAAAATAAAAGCCTTAATTAAGCTATTACATCCTATAAGCAATTACATAATTGGAAAAAAGAAAACGATAAAAAGAAATCGTCAAATAATAACTGTGAAAAGATGAGAAATCGAAAATACGAGGAAATCGAATAAGAGGAAAATGTTATGAAAAATAATAATTTTTGAATGAGAAAATATTTCATGCAAGAAACAACATTAATATGCTAAAATAATTTTTGGGATTTTTGAGTTGATTTAATAATTAAAATCAATTAAAAGTGACTTAAATGATAAATTAATTAAATTAAATATGCATGCAAAATAATATTTTTAATTTTATAAATTAAATAAACATTTTCTGAAATAATGCAAAAGAAAAATATTTTTGGTGTTTTTAATGGATAATAGAAATTATTGAAATTAAATTAAATTGTATGAAAAATATTAAAAGAAATAAGAAAATATGAAAAATGCAAACATGTGAAAAATGTTGCCATGGCTGTGGATCGAACTCAGACATCTCCTTCACAACCCCACGCCTTTGCCAATCGAGTGGAGGCACGCGTGTCATTGAAGCGGAGCTAGTAGTTTGTCCACGTGTGTCTCCCCGACTTGCACCAATCACACGCCAAGAACTTCATCGTTTCTATTTGAATTGGGAATTTTGCGTCGGCCTCACAAGTATGCTATAGCCCCCTGCGTAATTCTCAAAATCATACACATAATATAAATGAGTTGTGAGTACATGAATCGATTGGAAATCACATTCTAAACACAATGGTAATGGTCTTTTGTCCAATTTAACCGATTAAAGGAAACCCTAATTGGTTCGAAAACCCTAACAATGGTGTATTTCGATCAAAGCCATGAAAACTCAATTGATTGTCCAGATAGCTTGCAAACTTTGTTCTAAACACAAAACAATCATCAAACACATTAATAATGCATGATAAATGTAATTCGATTTTTGAAAAGTAAGAACAAACCAAATCGTGATTTCTCAATTCTTGATGCTTTTGGACAATGTAAAGGTCTCGATCGATTGTAGAGATGTCAAGGAATGTGTTTTGATGCTTGGAATCAATTGAATCGAGCTAAATCGTGGTTGTAAGTTGCTTGAGAGGCACGGTTTTTTGAGCTAGGTTAGGTTTTCCAAGCAATTTTTATGTTCTAATTCATGTGCTATGCCTTGTATATTTATATTGATGGAATTGAGTCGATGGGAAGAAATAATCATCAATCAATGCAAAACATATTTGATTTTGTACAAGATCAAATCTTATCTTTTTGATCAATTTTCATCAATCAATTTGCCAATTCAAATTAAATTTCGAAATTTGCCACTTTCTTGGGTTGCTTTGATCTCAAGGAAGAGAAAAATCAATTTTGTAATTAATTTTGATTTTATACCTTATTTTTGAATTTAATTTGTATTTAAATGAATAAAATCCAAATTAAATAGAAAAATAAAATTAAAATTCGTATTGGGCTTGGATGTTCCTAATTGTATAAGGAACAAGTTGGATGAAGAAAATTAGGCCCATTTGCAAAAATTTTGATTTTTACAAGTATCTCTCTTTGTGCACTTCTTCAAAATTGCCCAACTTGTGAATGGTGTATCTTGCTCAATTTTCCACATTTTTTAGTGTTCTTAGACGTTTTGGAAATCTCTAAGAGTCCTCTAACCAACCTCATTGGTTTCATCTCAATTGGAGTTTCCATGCTCAATATATCTTCAAAACAAAATGTTGACTTTTTGTTGACTTTGAAAAGGACCTGTAATGTTTTGATCCATACTTTCCAAATGAAGCATTTTTTGAACATACTTGTGAGACATGAAGTTGTAGAGAATGGAATTTCCTTCAAAACAAGAGGTGGTGGAAATTTTTTTGAGAAAGTATGAAGAAGTTATGCTCAGTCAAAGTTTGGTTGACTTTTCACTGAGAAACCCTAATTTAGAAAGTTTGACTTTTGAGCAAATCTTGAGTTTTCTTGATGAATCATGATCAACTCTTGATCAAATGATGAATGTAACTTCAAAATGAGGATGTTGACCAAAATTATGAAGTTTGATTGTATGTTGACCACAGTTGACTTTTTGTCCAATATAACCGATTTTCAACCATCTAAGCAATTGCTCGAGGAAACTTGATTGTGAGGCTCGAACCTTGTCATGGAGAATCTTTGAAGCATATGAGGAGGCATGAAGACCATTGGAGATGTTAGAAGTCCATCTTGATTCGAGAATCACCAAACCCTAGTTTGGTTGATTGCTAGAGTAGGTTTGTCTGATCCACCCTGAGGAATCTTTGAGTACGGATGCATGAAATATCTTGAGAAGATGGAGGGCAAATTTTTGGGTATGACAATGTGGTACCAAACGTGAACTAATTTCACACCCTGTTCCGCTTACACCATGTGTTTACAGTGATTTCTGGTAAACAACCGCTAGTCTTCCAAACTATCAAATAATCTTAATGACTATTATTTAATCTCTCTGGTAACTTGCAGGATCGACTAGATTGATCCTATGGGGTATCGGTCGTTTGGGTAAATCTATTAGTAAAACTAGTATTCACAGTTAGGATTTCATTTAAAGTGATTTAGAAACATCTAACTTACTTCGATTGCCATACTAAAGAAATCTAATAACGTAATTGAAGAAATCAGTGTAAAACTGGATTAAATGGTTAAAGATTCGAATATAAAGAAGCGTTTGAATATAGAAAAGAGTAAAGTTTTAATGTAAAGACTTTAATGTAAAAGCAGGAATGTAAATATTTCAGTGTAAAGACATGAAATGTATAAAAGATGAATGTAAAAGCATGAAATGTATAACAGATTCGAAATAGAAAAACAACGTTTAAATGCAATAAATGAGTAAATGACTTTGAATGTAAAAGTATTTAATGACATTGACATGAAAATGGAAGATAAACTCGAAAAGATAAAGAGTTTTACTGAATTATAAAGGTTTTGTGTGTTATAATGTACATTGTTCGAGCATTCGCTTTCTATCCATGTGGTATTTTGAATGTTTACTGAATTTTGTACAATAGATATGCACAACGGGAAATCCTAACACTAAGACTTCTATTAATACTATTTTACCATAACGGTCTTCCTTATAAGACTCTCGCCACGTTGTAACATGCAGTAGCATCGCTTTCTAGCCTCCACGCCTTCGAATCGCTCAGATATATATTTGATTTCCAATATCCCGCCTACGTGAATTTCAAATGCTTTGGTAGCCTTCGCTTCGAACTTATTTCGCAACCTTCACGTACACAGTCTCGTTACTACTTGAGGCTTCTTTTAAATATATTCATAATCGCTATTCAAGCTTTGATATTTTATTCAAGAATATTATCTTCCATTCAATCAGTAATATTTGTTTTATTCTAACGAAACATCCATATTGCTTCATTTGAACATATGTATCAAAATCTTCAATTAACAAAATGCCCCTTTAAAATATGTATTTTGAACCTCTTGAGAAATACTTATTTTAAACATATTTGCAAGATTTTGATGTGACTTTTGAGTAATCATAACATTTACTGTGTATGACTTTAACCACGTCAATCAAGACACCTCTTGGATTTCCTAACCATTTTGGAAGTGTACAGCATGGAAAATAAAGAATAATGATTATATTTAATCACGCTTATTACCAACATCAACTTTCACGCCACCTCCTCCTGAATCCAACCCACTACTCCCACGTATCTCTAGTCTCACTTAGTGGATGTTTAAACTTCCACACTATAAAAACTAATCAACTTAGTCTTTTATTCTTTTTACCCACATTCTGAAACTTTTTCTTCTTCTACTCTCACTAAAACCCTAAAACTTCCAACAATCTTCAACAATGTCTTCAACAACATCATCCCAACTGAAGAAGACTTCCAAGAAGAAGAACAAGAATACAGGAACAATCATGGAGAGTAAGGTAGGCGCTTACCAGGGTCAATCCGTGTTTATCCCTCAAACAATCTCAAAGGAACAGGAAATGTTATACGCCTCTCAGGTATTGATTCCAACTAACGCTGCTGGAAAGAGGTTTGCTCTGATGGGTCCTCTTACAGTTTTTGAAATCTTGAAAGATACTAGGAAGATCTTCCCTGTCTGTTATAATTTCAAACCCTTGTTTAATAAAATGGATATCCCTAAGATAGGAACTGAAAATATAGGCGAGTCTTCTGATTCGAGAGCCATAGAAACTCCAACCATTCCCCCAAAAGATCCTTTTGTGTTAGATTATGTAAAGAGTAACTTTGAACCTTTTCGATCCTGCCCTACCTCTGACATAGCTTACCAAAATTGGCTCACCAAAGTAGAAGCCAAGAAATCCCATCAATGGAGAATTAGGAATCTATAATCTTATTGTTCATTAAAACTAGGTTTCACCTATAGTCATCCACCTGTTATTCGCTTTATACTGATAGCACCTACAACAACCTTTCATCTTCTCAAGGAATGACATATCGCTTTTTTCAAGATATATAGCACCATCAATGGTCTTTCACCAGGAGAGAAACTACATCACCTCGATAATGAAGAACACTGCGGTATTATTGACTTCGATGTCAAATTAGCCAATTTTCCAAATTCATTAGCCATTACCACTTTGAAGGAGATAGTGTTTTTGGATGTGGAACACATCAGCTTTTCTCACTTTATGGTTACCAAGATATGTATTCCGTAGTAGATCCTTATGTACTGTGAGGGTTTATTCCTTTAGCTAGGGACTTACATGAGAATAGGAGGGTATGTTTCGAGTTTAATTGTTACTTGTTGACCTTTACGAAGCTTAAGATCACCGCTTCGAGTTTGAAATCCCATACCCCAAAAACATCCCTGCTACCGCCCCTTTCGGTTGCTCAATTATGGCTCAATGCCATGTTCGAATCCTCATTATCAACTGTTGACACCATTATCGAATGATCCGGAGATAGCGGATAGAATTATCAAGGCATGCGCGAAAACTCACTCCGAATGATGATAAAGCTAACTCAAAGTCTTTTTCATGAGATATCATGATTTTCTCCAAGAGACACAAATTTGAAGAGACCATGGCACTTTTTTTTCAAGGACTCATGGACCATCATGTTTGCCATGTCTCTTTTGGTTAAAAGTAAAGAAATTCAAGATATTTGGTAGGCTTTTACATTGCTTTCCGAATCAAATCCTCTTTGCCTATCAATAATTTTTGTATGGTACAATTTCGGTAAATGGAAAGTGTTAGTGCCTTTGTGCAAGAGAAGTAAAGTAAAAGAAGGGGTGACGGTGACTTTCGCTAATACCTTTGAACAACAATATACGGCGTGAAGGATAGAATGGTGGACTAAAGCGGCTACGCATTGTTTCAAACTAAATTAATTAGCGTGTTGGCGTGTGTGTATACGTAAGTAGTGGCGTCACGGCGGGGATGGCATTATTAAATATGGTGATCGGACGCGCTTGGAAATTATATTTGTATCGAGCATCCAAATTTTGAAGGGAAAATTAAAGAAAAGTTTCTAAGTTCAAACTTTTCGTGGTTACTTGAGGATAGGTATAGGTTGGCATTGAAATGCATCCACATAAATTTCTAGATTGCTACCTGTAATGCTTGCTTGGTTTATATTTAGTGGTTGACGGCAAAGAGATGTTCAAATATAATTTAAAAAGAAATTAAAAGCCATTCGGAGATTGTGATATGGGTTGTTATGGCTTATACTTTTGTGACATTTTTGCGGCGATTTTTTTCGCCATGTTTATATTAATCAAGGCGTAGGGTGCCGGAAAATCCCAAATGTTTTACTTTCTTCATTGTTAACATTTCATTGCATTGTTTTGCCATGGCCGTGGATAAAGACCGTGTGGCCAACAATTGCTGAAACCAATGGCGATGTGTTTTTAAGTTACAACAACATTAACGCTAATGTTTCAATAAAGGTGTAATTAACAATTTCTTTAATAAGTGGCTAACTAAAGTTGTGGGGATTTATTTAATTATGTTTTTTTTTATTAATAAAGCAATACGGGAGAAATGCATTACCAGAAAGAATTCCTGTTGGTGGGCTTTCAACCGTTAAGAAGAAGTGTAAGTAAAGTGGCGGAAACTAGTATTTGGCTTCGACGGAGATGTGTTTTTTAACCAAAATTCCACCTTCGACCTCCAACGTAATGTTGAAATATATAGATAGTACTTTTTTCCGATAATTCGGTATAAATTGAATTAATTTTTAATAAATAGTGATTTGCTGGCTTTTGGTGTATTTTACTTTTTTTGTTTTCTTTAGGGATATTAACATATTATTATTTTCCATAAAGACCGCGTTTCGACAATTTTTACGGAGGGACAAGATATTGGCGGTCCTTTTAAAATGGTAATGGCGAATTGCAAGTAGATTTCGTTGTAAATTTGTTTTTCCAAAGTCCTCTCGAAACCCTCAAGAGAGTGTTCATAATAAGAGAAAGGTAACTCTTCTCAAGAGAGGAATCTGATATGAAGGAAGAAGAAGAAGAAGAAGTGGCGGTTATAATGGAGTCTAATGTTTGCAGGACAAGGGCAGGATGGTTGGCGATGGAACGAAAGCGGAAGGTGGTGGTGACCGACTAATGAGCTTATGGAGGTCGAGATGGATGGATTTTCATGTATGGAAATTCCCCACTCAAATGACCGAAGAAAGTTAGCTCTTTAGGCGAAATGAACCAATTAGGTATGTTGGCCAAATTAGCTCAAAGGATATCTTCTTGCTGTGGGTGGTACCAATTCGACTAACGATCCATCGCCTCAGATGATAGGGTTGTACTTCTTAACAAAGTTAGGAAAACAATCCTTGATGTGACTTGTTCGGTGTTCAAGAAGGATAATATACTTGTTATACTATGAAGGAGCTTTACGTGTTAACCTCGCTCTTTGCTGGGAAGACCATACTATTTCGATCTTCAAGCTTTGTTGGATAACGGATCGTGTTTCTTCAAGAATTTTCTAATAAGGTTATATAGTATTGTTAGTCTAAAGAAGTGACTAAGCTATGTATAAAGCAAGCCAAGACTGATTAAGTTCGAGGTCTATTTTTCTCGAAAAGAAATTCAAGAGCTTAAAAGGTTAAGATGGTTTAACAACAATTGGCATATGAAACCAATATCATTGACAATCAGTTTCAGAACTTCTCAATAAAGGATTGCAAAATGGAAGCAGCAGAGCAACTTAAAGGTAGTTATGCATTTCGAAGATCACTCAGAAAGGCTTGAGTCCTTCAAGTACTTTGAGAGATTGAGAACAATGCATATTTTTAAATCGCTTTATTTAATTAGTTTTGAATCTTGTTGAATTTTATATTCAAACAAACCATTTTGGTATATATATTACCACTTTGGTATTCCTTTATAATGTTTCGATTATGTTGTTATTCAATCTCCTCATGGGCGTGGCTTATATTTCTTTAAATATTTCCATTAACCTTTTGATTGCTTATCATCGCCTAACTCTTCGATTTCATATGCATTGTTTGAAAATATTTTAAATATTCGAAAGGTCCTTCCTAATGAGGGTGACCATTTACCTAATGTTTTATTTTCTTGTCCATGGGCAATATGATTTTCGGATTAAGTCATTAATAGTGAATGTTTCACTTTTCACCCTTTTATTATATGCCCTAGCTCTTTCCTTTTTTCCTCATTAGGATTTCCATGCATGCAATCTAACTGTCAACTAACTCATTCATCATCATCTCTAATATAATGCGATGGGATCTGCGTTTTGTCTTTGAATTCGAACCATGTAGATGAATTTCTACCGTAAAACTGCATCATGACCAAATGTTAGTTGGAAAGGCGTGGTGTTAGTAGCTTCTTTAGAGATGTAGCCCATAGTATTTGGTCCAAAGTCTTGTGCGTTCCTTTGGCTTTTTACCAACATGTTTCTTAATTAACTATTATCACTTTGTTGGTCGCCTGACCGACCATTTTCTTGAGAATAATATGGTGTGATGTTAGTAATCTAAACCCCATCTCTAGAGCAAATTCTTGCATCTTCTTCCTACCAGAAACACAGAACCTGGTCCGTGGTTATGCTCTCCGCAATCGAACCTATAGATAATATGTTTCGTATTAACTCAATAATAGCCTCCTGATCCAGCGCTATTAATGGTATTGTTTCGATCCACTTGGTAAAATAATCCATTTCTACCAAGATATATCAGTCCCTTGACATTTGTGAGTGATTTCATCCAAGTCCAATGCCCTAAAGGGCCATAAGTGCATGGTTTAATGATCGAACGAACTACTCATGCGGAGCATGTTGTCCGCATGTTTCGGATTCTTCAACCTTTAGCAAAATCTATACAATCTTTGAGCATGCCAGCCAATACATACCATATCAAAATAACAACCATTTCATTTTATGGGTCTCCCGCCCATGCGTCTCAGTATGCCCCATCCCGGACTCCCACAATGCTGGGTCATGCCCTCATTTCCCGGACATACATAATGCTCTATATTTTATTTTCCCCAAATCTTTTTGAACAGCTCTACATCCATGAGGACATATGACAATCGCTCCACATTTTATTTCCACCATTCAATGTCTGGCCATAACCCTTCCTCTTAATTCAAATCCTTAAACTTTTGTAACCTTATATCAACAACTGTTGAGTCTTCATAATCCCAATAACCATTGATTTATCTCTTGTATTATTGAATAATCCAGACACCATTTGTATGACTGTTGAAGGATTTGAGTGCCTGACTCTAAGATCCATTTCCTGAGCCAATTCCAACAATTCCAACCAACTTTATGGAGCTCCAACCATCAACTTATATACTCTAAGGTTGTGAATTTTCCAATCTAACCCATGCATGTAATTTTTCTTTTACCAAAGAATGTACTATGGTCCAGAATTACTCAATTTCATGTTTCACTCTTAAAGGCATGAAAGTCAAAGAATATTCTATTAAGGCTAAAGCCCATTTACCAACTCGCTATGCATTATTGGTTTCGAAGCATGTGTTTGACAACATCAAACGAGATGAAACGTAAACAGGGGTCTTTATATAATACTTAAGTTTCATACAGAGAAGTACAAACAGACATAGCTTTTCTATATTGCTATATCTAGTTTCTACATCATTCAATACCTACTTAAATAGTATATGGCTCTTTCCAATGTCATTGCTATCTTCTTGTGCTAACATATCACCTATACTAACTTCGAGGCGTAATGTACAATCTCATGGGCTTTCCATGAAGGTGGTGGCAAGATGGCAGGCTTATATATTTTTATCTTTGGCAAATGCCGGTGTTTTGCTTCGAAATGGTAAAGTAGAGAAAGTTGTTTTTTAGATTCGAATGAATCTTCTTGAAAGTTATTTTCCTAGCAAAGATAAGGGCGTTTTTTTGGAAGCGGTGCTTTGTCTCCATAAGTTTTTGGTCTTTTTGGTGAACGGCAGTTATGGCGGTTTTAAGTGTTTTTTATTCTTTCGAATGATGGATCGATGGGGGCAAATGGTTTCTGAGATATGGATGATGACTATATCATCAATGTATGCATAAAGGTTTCAATGAAATCATGGAAAATTGAATTCATGGCGTTTGATAAGTTTAGAAGTTTTTAAAGATGGTCATTAAACAGGTGCCGGCTAAGTGTAATATTTTTTTAATAAAATTTATGCTGGTATTATGTGGTCGGATCGGCATATGGTGGTTTTATGTTTGTTAAGTATATTTTAGCGGCGGTGGCGGAGTATTGCCTTTTTGGGGTAGTGCTAAATTTTAAATGGTGGGGCGGCGGCGGCGGCGGCGGTGGTTTGTTGATGCGTTGTGGTTTTTGGCGAATGGTAGCGTTTGATGGGCTTCTTGCGGTTAATTGGAAGTCTGTGTGCTTTTCAAACCGGCATTTCAAATGTGCAATCTTTGTTTCTTTTGAGAACGTGATCCTGCTGAGGCGGCGTGGTGCGCTTATGTAAGTTATCCTTTTGCATTTTCCCCCACCTTTTTGGCGGGTTTTGCTGCATGGTCTGTGGGATCCTTCTTAAGCCTAAGAGGTTCTTGCTAGATGATGCCGGTTTTTTGGTTGTTTTTGTTATTTCGTACAGCCAAGTTTATTTGGTGCTTTTGCGGCATGGCGCCATATAGGCGTTTCGGAAGGAGGACTAAATCATTTTCGGGTCCGAGGGATGGTGGTGTTATGGTGAGCAGTCTCCTTAATTCTTTATCCTTTGCTGCTAATCATGGCGGTGGCGGTCATAGTGTAGTTGCGATGCACGGGTGGGTGAGTTGTTTGGGGTACGGAGCTATGGCATAATTTTTTATGGCGCTGTGTCATAAAATAACGGTGTTTCCACAATACCATCCTCTCTCCATAAAACTAATTAATGGATGGCGGCGGAAATTTTCCATTCTCTCCCGGATTTGCTTTTTACCAAAGTGGTGGCGGTGGCGGCGGTACTGACGGCCATGAATGCCGTGAGTGGCCTTTTTTTGCGGATGGGCCGGTGGGTTTGATGTCACGGTTTTTCCTAACTTCTTTTAAGTGGCGGGGCAAGCGCCTTTCCACCAAGACTTTATTTAGCACGGGCTTTGCTTTCGAATGAACAATGGTTTTGGATGTTTTGATAGCTGGCGCGGTGTTTAAGGTGTATTAAAGATATTGCGGTGGTGCGGCGATGAGATCTATGGTATTTGCGCTCGATTTAAAGCTTCCTGTGGTAGTACATATACCACGTTGCAATTGATGTTAAGTGAAGACTCCCTTCGATTTGGTTGTTTGACATATCGTCTTTGCTGGATGGTGTGCTTTTTTGATTCATTTTGTTGAGGTGAGTACTAAGAGTTTTTCCTGGTGCGATTATGGTGTTGGTTTGTGTGATGTTGTTTGTTGCAGAAGTGGTCATTTTTTCAGCGTGGCTGTGGATGGAGGCGGTGGTTGTAGTTTTCTAACCTCACTTCTTCCCTCTTGTGGTTGAATGCCTTTGTATGGTGGCGGATGTGGCTTTTTCTTTGCTTCTGGCGATCATTTTGCTGCTGGATGGCATTGTCTGCTGGTACTTCGTTGTGGACGTGAATGCGAGCGCCTGGAGTGTCGGCGCTTGCTGGAGTGTGGTCCCGGAAGTATGTTTGCGGATTTCGGTGGCTTTTTATGGGGTGGTGCGTCGGTGTTATGGTCACCGTGTAAGGGGTACTAGATATGGCTTTGTGAAATGTAAATGCAATAAGCTTTCTCGCTCTAGGGTAACATGGGCATGGTTATTCGGCGCTGCTGAGTGTTGTGTTTTTGTTTCCTTCGGGTCTTTTGGGTCAGCATTTTTGCCGTGTTAGCATATTTTGGACATGTATCATCATCATTTTTTGTGGTTTGCATGAGGTAGTCTTTAAAATGGTATCCATGATATCCTTTCTTGTTTTTTTCTTTTCTAAATATCTTTCCATCTCTCCATTTTCAATGGTCTCTCCATATCACCATGTAATCCCTTTTATGTTATCATCTCCCCATTTCGTAGGTTGGTATTTTTGATTAGTTTTTGAATTTTTGGAGTGTATTTGGGCTGTGAATCTTTTTGTGGCTGGTTTCTGTGTACTTCTTTTCAGAGGAAGAATGGGTGATTGGATTTTTTACTTTGTGGTTATTGTTGGTTTTTCTCGTTCTTTAAAGATTTTTTTTGGGGCAAGCGAGTGTTTCTTATGAACGTCTCGGTAACCTTTTTGATGACTAACACAATTTTTATTCTTTGTTTCTCATGTGGGAGTGTTGCTTTGATGCTTCCACCTAATGTTGGATGTAAATGGTGTGTGTAAGTCAAAGTGTCTTCATTACTTTCTTTTTTTGTCTGGTCTGAATTTATCCATGTTTTGGCATTTGAATTTTGAAAAAAACTGTGAGGTTTTGTGTTTAGGAAACTGATATTACAAAATCTTTTTCTTTTTTGATCTGAAGGAGGTATTTTGACATTCGATGGCACATTATGGTTGGTCTTTGAGCAAGCAAATAAAATTTTCACACTTTGTTACATGGTATACACCTTCTTTGGGAATTGGTCTCATTTTTCATTTTTTTTGTGGGAACTAATAGTTTACAAGGTAAGGTGGAGTGGATTAATTGCGAGATCAATTTCGATTTTTGAATTGTGATAGTTTTCAACTTTTGACATATAATTCTTTTTTTGTTATTTGTTGCTTTTTTTAGTGTTTTCGGCTTGTTTAATTTTATCTGCATTGAGCCATGTGTACAAGTATTGTGGGAATTTAATTTCTTTCAAATAGAATAGTGGCCAAAGTGCCATTTCGACTAACTTATGTTTCGGGAATCGCTGAAGCATCTAGATTTAAGAGTTCACCTATTGGGATAATCATCTATGGGTTCGAAATTTCCTCTTAACATTGCTAGCTTTTTAGACTTATTTTAGATTGTCCCATGTAGAACTGTTCATGGAATAATCTCTCTAAGAGGTCCAAGTATATGGATGGAGAGGGGTGGTGAACCATGTAAAAGCATTCTTAGTCAGAAACTTAGGAAATATTTAATCCTAAGGTTCTTTTTGCTATGTCTGTGCTTTCTCGTACTGCTGGATGTGTTCATTGTTGATTCATTGGTATCTCAACAAACATCGTAAACTTAGGGATCTTATATCCCCTTAGTATCCGCGTATTATATAATTCGCTATAGGGAGGCATAATTTAGTTTTCTAATTTCTGTATAAGACGCGTTTTGCCCATAATCCTTTCTATCATGGTGGTTAAATTATTTTTCTCACAAGATGTTGTCGTTTAATTCTATGAAGCGCATCAGCATCTTGATTTCGACCCACCATGACAACTCCTCTAGGTTGTTCTTCTCGAAACACTGGGACTTCTAGCCTTCGACCCTTGCCTCGGTTCCATAACTTCCCTGTGGTTCCTCTCGAATCACCGGGGCATCTAACCTTTCGATCCTTGCCCTTTGGTTCTATAAATCCCCTTTGTGGTTCTTTCTCTCAATCACTCTGGGCCTCTAACCTTTAGGTTCCCCTTCTCAAATTAATCCCTCTCTCGACCTGGTCTATAGGGTGGGTGGGTCAATGCAATTTGTTCTCTATGATAGGCTGTCGAACCAATGCTTGGTTCCTGGCTCTTACGCCTTCTCACGGAGCCAAGAAACTGCTATTCGAATCATATTATCCCGCGTTTTCTCTGTTTGTCACAGCTTACATTTTGTACTATTGGGGTAAGATCTTGCATAGTCTATGCTAATACTCCTATCATATTATGGTTACTATCATCCATTAATTGCCTAAAAGCCATCTGATTTTCTCGTGGTTAGGATAGGTAATGTACTATAACCCACTAACCCTTGGTTATTTGTCATGAATTGATTAGCCCCGGATTCGATTTACTGTGGTGATGTATTTATGTGTTGGTGTGTGCCAAAAGAAGATGCGCATCCCAAAGAGGGATGTTAATAAATGTGGTCTAGTGGTGGTGGTGGCGTAATGGGGTTGTGTTACGTGCGGACAAATCCCTCGTGATAACGGTGTTTCAGATATTTTGGATCGGCCACCGGTGATACAAATAATTCGATAATTAAATAATTATGATTTTAATTATTAATTTAATTGAGAAATATATTAATATATTGGATTTATTGGGATTAATTATGGAATAAGGGAATGAAATTATGAGAGGTGTGATGAGTAAAGTGAGGGTAGTGAGTAAAGATTATTTATTTTATTTATTTATGTTAGAGGAATAAAAGGAAAAAGAAGGAAAAGAGGAAAGGAGTTATTTTGGAGAAATATAAAGGAAGGAGAAAAGCCAATTTCCGGCACCCACAAGTGAGGTGGTGATTTCGATTAGTTAATTCATATTATCGGTTTAGATATTCAATGGTATGGATCATGTATGTTGAATGGTAGGTTTAGAATTATTCTTTCCCTGTATTTGTTATAGGTTGGAAAATAATATGGGGGCGATGGTAATGGTATAAATGGAGGTGGTGTTTTTGCTCGTTACCGTATGAGAATGTTTTGTAGAATGAAGAATGAATAAATTGTCAAAAGTCAGGAAATTTTACTGTAGGGAATAAACCGTATTTTGGAACCGTAAGCCGGCGGGTAGGAATGTGTTTTGGCATATTTTTTTCAGGAAAGATTTTTGAACTTGCTGGAAGTCCTGTGTAGGGAACCGGGTTCTGCTGTATTTTTGAAAATATTTAAACTTTGAAAATTCATAACTTTCAAAATTGTAAGTCCATTTTGAGTGTTTGGATATTTTTTTTAATGTTTTATAAAATGAAAATATTTAAATTATTTTAAAATGAGTTGAATTTCGGGGCGGTGATAATATCGATGGTTATTGGTGTGTGGTGTATGAACATGTATGAATGGATGTATTAGTATTGTGTGAATGAAAGGCATTGTTTATGCATAATGATGGTGTGCATGATCGTTGAGATATCATTTTTTGGTTTAGTTCAGTTATGATAAATGATGTATTTCATGGACTGGATGATGTTGCATGCTAGTGATGCGCAAGATATGTATTGAAGTAACGTGTTAATTGGATGGCTGTGCGTTACCGGATAATTCGGTGATGAGTGGTGGTTAGGTTGATTCGTGCCGGTGTTTTGTGACGACCGATGGATACTGTATCCATGATGATGGATTGTTGGGTGACTCGGCACGTGTTGGTATTATGCATCAGGTTATCGCATTATATTTGCATGAGATTGTAACATGTTAGATGTCTTCAGTTGTTACAATTTTTTGTTGATTACATAATAACTTATATGATTGTGTTTAGGTTAAACCGAGTTTATGCTTGAAATGGGAAATAATATGCTTGTGATATATTGTTGATTGTTTATAATGTGTTTTAATTATGAAGTCTCAACCTTACTTTAACAATTTCGGTTAAGAAAGCTCGGAATTGGTGAGGATGGCTCAGAGCTTGTCTTAAGTCCGTGTGTCGGTGTCATGCTCGATTAGGGTTGTAACACTAGGGAACGTTTAGTTGAGGAATTAGTTATTATTCAATTGTTTCTTGAATCGGTAGGAATAATTATGTTTGGTTTATTCTTTTGGTTTTCATATTGGTGTAAGACATCTTCATTGATTGAATTATTTGAATAATGATCCTCGTGTAGCATGACTACTGTTTTATTGAGGTTTAATTTATTTCATAATTGTGGCATCCTTGTTCCGTGTTAACTCCGATGAAATATGACTTTAATTATTGATATAATTAATATATTCGGGGGTATTTTTAGAAGGGTGTTATACCGACACGCCACTTGATCCATTCGTGGCCACATTATTGGTAGAGGATGCAAAGACTCGTATGCTCAAGGATCGTTAAGACGTATTTGCCATCGAAACGGACCTGTTAGTGCTCGTCCATGGGGATTTTGTTCCCCTTGCTGATTGTTTGGATTAGACATTTTGTTATTCGTTTTCTTCTCGGGTAAGTTGGTTGCTATTGGTTATTCTACCACTTAAGGTTCATAAAACAACAACTCAAGCACTAAAAGAACTTTACAATGGTTATATCCTAACAATTTATTTATTTTAAATTTATAACGACCAATGATGTCCCACCGGACGTTGACGATTATTCACAGGTGATTTCTCGAAACCGCTAGTCTTCCAAACTATCAAATAATCTTAATGAGTGTTATTTAATCTCTCTGGTAACTTGGATCACTAGATTGATCCTATGGGGTAATTTCGTTTGGGTAAATCTATTAGTAAAACTAGTATTCATAGCTAGGATTTCATTTAAAGTGATTTAGAAACATCTAACTTACTTGATTGCCATACTAAAGAAATCTAATAACGTAGAATTGAAGAAATCGAGTAAAACCGGATTAAATGGTTAAAGATTCGAATATGTAAAGCGTTTGAATATAGAAAAGAGTAAAAAGTTTTTAATGTAAAGACTTTAATGTAAAAGCAGGAATATAAATATTTTGAAGTAAAGACATGAAATGTATAAGATGAATGTAAAAGCATGAAATGTATATGATTCGAAATAGAAAAGCAACGTTTAAATGTAATAAATGAGTAAATGACTTTGAATGTAAAAGTATTGAATGACATTGACATAAAATGGAAGATAAACTGAAAAGATAAAGATTTTACTGAATTATAAAGGTTTGGTGTTATCATACATACATTGTTCGAGCATTCGCTTCCTATCGATGTGGTATTGAATGTTTATGAATTTTGTACAATAGATATGACACCGAAATCCTAACACTAAGACTTATTTATACTATTTCGACCATAATAGCTTGCTTATAAGACCGCTTAATGCTGTACGCAGAGCAATCGCTTCTCTAGCCTCCACGTGCCTTGAATCGTCCAAGCGATATATATTTGATTTCCAATATCCGCCCACGTTTGAATTTCAAATGCTGGTAGTTTTTCGCTCGAACTTATTTCGCAACCTTCACAGTATAGCCTTACCACTTTCGAGGCTTCTTTTAAATATATCTTTACAACTTCTATTCGAAGCTCTGAGCTTTGATATTTCTATTCGAAGAACATTATCTTCCATTCCGAACTGTAACATATTGCTTCATTTCGAACATATGTATCAAAATCTTCAGCCAACACCATGGAAACAGAGCTAATCAACGATTCGCCCATACTACACTGGATCAAGAATCCAGCCTCACCACCACTATCCACTGGGTACGGGTATTGGCTCTGCAGGTCCAATTCCACACAATGAGAATTAACCATCACCGGAATGCATATGCATGCACATCAAAAGCATGCAACAATTCAAATACTAATATGATCACACAACATTATTCACACATAGCCAATACCAACAACAACACATGATAACAGCAAGTCATGAACATATAACGTTAATTACAACACATGGAATTAACATACAACAGGTACACAACGAATAATTCACGTAATTACAACGAATTCTTGCTACGGAAGCCATATCAATCCCTCAAGTCGATGCTTTGGGTTTTAAAATGTTTTAATAGATAGTACTCGTTCTAAGCTTTAACGATACCAATTATGCCTAAATCCTGGTTATTTAAAGATATGACAAAACAATTTTTAAAGTTCCATTACATTTCAGACATTATGCATCGATCCAAAACTCTATGTGTCAATACAAAACTTGTTTGTGTCGACACAAAACACGCATGTCGACTTCATACGTAATAAATTTTTCCATTTTCAAAGTTCCTTCAGATGGGTGATCCATGGCCTTCTTGTGTCGATACAAAAGTTTCTTTGAGTCGACATTACACTCTCCTTGTCGACACAAGAGTTCAAAATCTCCACACGAGTCGATGCATGGCTGTAAGTGTGTCGGCTACGCGCTTTTCCATTCCTTCTTTCTTAATAGCTGCTTGTGTCGATGCATAGCCCTCACACTCATGTCATGCTTTTTTCCATCAAAACCGTTTTCTATTCCTAATCGCTGCAATCCCAATCAACACCATTCCTCACCAAACTCCATATTACACCAGAACAAAATTAATTCATGCGTTTTCACATCCAATTGACCATAGAATTATACTTTCTAATTAGCCTACAATCATTCTACACAAATTAAACGCTCCTATCAATTTTAATTGAATTATTACCGGATCATAACATTAGGGCAAAACCTAGAATTCCTAATTCGAGATTCCTAACGGATCAAATCATTCTATTGAATCATCAAAACCTATAAGGCATAATAATCTGACCAAATCACCCTTACTTTTATGATATATTCTTCGAACTTTTGCTTGACTTTTCCTCTTTTCTCTCTCTTCTCAAAAGTACAGAGAGTGCAACTTCTCCAATCCTTCTTCTTTATTTCTCTATTCCTTTACTTATTCCTTTTATTATTCCAATAATAAAATAATATATACTAGATAATTGTGAGTTTTACTTCTACACACCTCCCAATTCCACTTTACACTTCTACTATTATCCATTTATTTAATTAATTAAACCATTAATTCAAAAAAATGCCAATAATTAAACTCTTAAGTAAATTAATAATTAAATTTCAATTATTTAAGAGTTGAATTATTCGGGTGTCACAACTCTCCCTTTACTAAAAGAGTTTTCATTCAAAAACATACCTTAGACGAAAAGTCTTGGACACTAGTCTTCATCCTAGCCTCTCTAGCTCCCAAGTAACATTTCCACCTGCTGGTCCTCCCTCAAGCTACTTTCACTGCCGCTTATCTCTTTACTTCCAATCGCAAATCGCTAGCGCAATACATAACCGAAC